>CATNEN010000001.1:15205000-15782500 GCA_950097015.1 Macrostomum hystrix
CACCCTACTTTCGAAACAAACAAACAAAAAGGGCGACTTTTACAACCGGAGCCTACCAGCACCTCCTGGCCCCGGGCGGCACTTGCCAGCGATTCGGCTATAAACTGAGTGGCGGCCTCGTGGTCAGCTGCCCTGCCTTGCCATTGCGCGCGTCGTTGCCTCCGCCGCTGCGTTCCTCACCTGCGTCGCCTCGGGCGGGCCGCCGCGCCTATTTCTTCCAGGCTATCCCCCGATGACGATTCTTGCGGCGGGGGCAGCTCGACGACGGGTGGTGCCGCCGGTCCCACGGCTTCTAGTTCATCACACGGGTCGGAGTCTGGATCCGACATGCCTTCATCATCTGAAGACATGCCTTCTCGCAGCTCCGCCCATAAGTCTTCGGTGGGATCCACCTGGGCCTCGTCGGACCCGCTGCTATCGCTGCTTGATACCGGCCGCCGTACCTGGACCGCGACTTCAGCCGTGCCTACCGCTGCCTGAGTTCCCCTATTCTTCTTGGGCGCTGGTTCTTGGGGACACGGCGCCTTGGCTAGCCTCTTCTGGGGCTGCTGTGCGTGGGGTAGAGGGCATAAAGTGTCGATGCCAATTCGGCGAGCGCTGACCCAACGGAAAGAGCGCACTATAGCCAAATTGACTCCTTAAAATTTCAATGCGCTTACTCACCTCTATCGGCGCATCGATTCTCCTCACAATCCCCATCAGCCGTGGGCGCGTCGGCACCCTCTCTCCTGGCTGTTGGTTCTCCTCATCTTCCATCTCTTCCCTTTTTCTTTTATTTTCTTCTTGTAATGTATTCCAAGTTTAAAGGCTACAACTAAGAAAGGCAGATGTTTGCAGTGGAACGTAAGATAGGACGTTATGCCTTAGCGGTCGCGCCCGGCTAAGACTTCTGGGCTTGAGTGACTGTATTTATGTGTCAGTATTAACCATAGACAAGAGGATATTATATGCGCTCTATATTAGGGGCTTTGCTCTAAAGTCTAAGTAACAAGTATGTAAGTTAACGGTGCTGAAGCTTAATAACGCTTGAAACTAGAACTGCTGCTGCTACAAATACCCCCCCTCCCAAAGGCAGGTAAGGGGATAACTCATGAAGCATATAGGATCATAAGCAATGTCAAGCAAACACACCTGCGCGCGATAGGGAGCAAACGTCAGTGTCAATGGGGTACAATTTACGCATAGTTAAGTATATCTATGCAGATAGATATGCAGAAGTATATCGGGATGCTTCTCGCCAAGCTTCGGAACAGGAACTCACTGAAACATATTAGGTAGGCCATACATTGCTCTTACTTACTTACTTTGCAGGGGGGCCTGGGGCACTTGACGCACAAACACAGGAACGGCATGCCCCCAGGCCGACGAACTAGGCGAGAGCCGCCCATCGCGCCGCCTCCCCTGAGCAGGCACCTCACACACACAGCAGCAAGCCAAGCGGGGAAGGGGGCGGCAGCCGGAGTGCCTCTCACCCCAGGCCCGCACACGCACATAGCAGACCAAGCCGGGCGGAAGAAATCAGTCCTCAGGGTGGGGGCTGGTGACGAGTGTACACTTTATCCAATCGCGCTGACGGAAAATCCAGATGAGCGCGCGGCGGTGTACACCCGCCCCCCAGCCACCCCCCGCAAGGTCTAACGCCCCAGCGCCAACGCACATAACTCATACAACGCAGAACAGGCACACAGAAAGGTAGGAGCGAAGCTATTTTTCAAGCTTTGACTGCATGAAATATGGTGCACCTCCGCCGGTCGCTACTGTCCAACCCCCCCAACAAGTACCGAAATTAATCGTGACCTGAAGGGTGAATCGAACTAGCGTCCTTTGGAGTGCGAGGCAGCGACGTTAGCCGCTGACCCCCCTCGCCCCTTCAGGAACAGGAACTCACTGAAACATTGTAGGTAGGCCATACATTGCTCTAACAAAGTAGGATTTCCTGCTAGGATCTACCTGTAGCCTCTCGGGCTCTCGCCTAGCTCTCTGCGACCTCTGCAGCGGCTCTTGATCACTAGCCTCACCTGCTTCCTGGTTCTGAGCAGCCTACCTTACACCTTCAGCCCTAACGACATCTGCAACTTCCCCGTGCACAGAGGGCGGGATAGGGGACGGGATTGGCGAGGGCGACGGACTGTCCGACAGCTGGACAACCACATCACCTGGTACTTCTCCCGCCTCTTCTTCATTGCAGACATCGTAGTCTGCCGGCTCCTGTAGACTCGACCCAGAGGCAGCCCACGGTCGCATGTGCCACCGGCGTGCGCTTCTTCTTCTTCTTGCTTTTTATCGCCTTTCGGCATAGCTCACCGGGAGTCCCTTACTCCAGCTCTTACGCTTCGCAGCTGCGTAGGTGGCGTGCCATGTTGGTGGCTGCCAGGAGGCGCCCGCACGATGGGAAGGCCTTTCGGATGCCTTTGTACACACGCGCCACCGACGCCGGTTCCGGCTGAGTGTCGTGGCACGCCCTCGCGTGTCTGGCGAAGTTGGACGTGCTGTACCACCTGCCGCATACCTAAATCTGTACAACTATCTATCTATCTATCCGGGCAATCGATTTTCTCGAAAACGGCTTATCCGATTTGCTTCAAACTTGCTTCATTAGACTGGAAATTTCCTGGAAACGGTACACAACTTTTTTGGTTGAAATAGCTTCGTTCCAAAGGGATTAAATATTCGAAAAACATCTTTTTTGGCCGAGTTTTTTAAAGGTCAAACCTGCTTGGCTGCTCTGGCTTGCTAAAATTTGGCATTTCATTAGATTGCATCAGTGCCCAATGCATTCTCTCTTACCCTTGTGCTATAGGCTAAAATGAATGCAAGCCAATCAATGTACATATGTGTGTGTACCTTTTCTGGCTTCCAATTGAATTGAATGTTAGATCAGAAGGCCTGCGCAGTGCGCAGGCACTTTCTACTAGTCTTCCAATATACTAAAATTCAAAACTATATTTCTATCTATATATATATACGACAAATTAATCTAATATACTAAAAATGAAAATCTTTCTTAATATACTAAAAATGAAAATCTTGCTTGTTTGTCTATCTTCTACTATACTAAAAATGAAATGCTTGGTTGGTTGGTTGTAATTGATTTTCTTCCAAACGGCTCAACCGATTTTCACCATTTCTTCACCAAAAGATGCTAAATATGGGGACAATTATACACGTATTTTTATTAAGCTTAACTTTATTGCTAAAGGGATTAAATATTCGAAAAACATGATTTTTCAAAGGTCAAACCATCTTGGCCTATTGAGAATTTTACTCACTGCCACTGAATTAGAATTGCATCGTCAAATTGCGCAACAACCCCTAGCTGATTGAATTTGAAGCCTGCACTCTGGAGACAAATTGGAAATAAATGTACACAACCAACCGCAAGACTGAGTGTACTCTATTTTCTTACTTCATTGTACAAAGCCAGAACTTTGAGAATTCATTTTATAAGGCTGATTTTTGCACCCACTAACCAACAGTCGGAATAGCCTATGTGTAGGCACTAGGAATATGTTAGGCTAGGCTAGGGTTCGATTCTGCACTGCATCAAATCTTTTAGACTAATTTTCAGCCAGTAGTGATTGAAGACTATTTTATATTATTTTTTTCATTTCGTAAATAAAATATCATAAATCATAGCACACCGGCTAAAACAGAGTTTGAATCATGGCTAAACCAGAGTCTGAATCATGGCTAAACCAGAGTCTGAATCATGGCTAAACCAGAGTCTGAATCATGGCTAAACCAGAGTCTGAATCATGGCTAAACCAGAGTCTGAATCATGGCTAAACCAGAGTCTGAATCATGGCTAAACCAGAGTCTGAATCATGGCTAAACCAGAGTCTGAATCATGGCTAAACCAGAGTCTGAATCAAGGTTAAACAGAGTCTGGATCATGGCTACACCAGAGTCTGAATCATGGCTAAACCAGAGTTTGAATCATGGCTAAACCAGAGTCTGAATCATGGCTAAACCAGAGTTTGAATCATAGCTAAACCAGAGTCTGAATCATGGCTAAACCAGAGTCTGAATCATGGCTACACCAGAGTCTGAATCATAGCTAAACCAGAGTCTGAATCATGGCTAAACCAGATTCAGAATCATGGCTAAACCAGAGTCTGAATCATGGCTAAACCAGAGTTTGAATCATAGCTAAACCAGAGTCTGAATCATGGCTACACCAGAGTCTGAATCATGGCTAAACCAGAGTTTGAATCATGGCTAAACCAGAGTCTGAATCATGGCTAAACCAGAGTCTGAATCATGGCTAAACCAGAGTCTGAATCATGGCTAAACCAGAGTCTGAATCAAGGTTAAACAGAGTCTGGATCATGGCTACACCAGAGTCTGAATCATGGCTAAACCAGAGTTTGAATCATGGCTAAACCAGAGTCTGAATCATGGCTAAACCAGAGTTTGAATCATAGCTAAACCAGAGTCTGAATCATGGCTAAACCAGAGTCTGAATCATGGCTACACCAGAGTCTGAATCATAGCTAAACCAGAGTCTGAATCATGGCTAAACCAGATTCAGAATCATGGCTAAACCAGAGTCTGAATCATGGCTAAACCAGAGTTTGAATCATAGCTAAACCAGAGTCTGAATCATGGCTACACCAGAGTCTGAATCATGGCTAAACCAGAGTTTGAATCATAGCTAAACCAGAGTCTGAATCATGGCTAAACCAGAGTCTGAATCATGGCTACACCAGAGTCTGAATCATGGCTACACCAGAGTCTGAATCATAGCTAAACCGGAGTCTGATTCATGGCTACACCAGAGTCTGAATCATGGCTCATAGCTAAACCAGAGTTTGAATCATAGCTAAACCAGAGTCTGAATCATGGCTACACCAGAGTCTGAATCATGGCTCATAGCTAAACCAGAGTCTGAATCATGGCTAAACCAGAGTCTGAATCATGGCTACACCAGAGTCTGAATCATGGCTAAACCAGAGTTTAAATCATAGCTAAACCAGCGTCTGAATCATGGCTAAACCAGAGTTTGAATCATAGCTAAACCAGCGTCTGAATCATGGCTAAACTAGATTCTGAATCATGGCTAAACCAGAGTTTGAATCATGGCTAAACCAGAGTTTTAATCATGGCAAAACCAGAGTTTGAATCATGGCTAACCCAGCGTTTGAATCATTGCTAAACCAGAACTGGTGGATAATCGTCAACTGGGGGATCATGGTAAACTGGGGGATAATTGTCAACTGGGGGATCATTGTCAACTGGAGGATCATTGGCCACTGGGGGATAATTGTCAACTGGGGGATAATTGTCAACTGGGGAGTCATCATCAAATGCGGGATCATGGTTAACTGGGGGATAATTGTCAACTGGGGGATCATTGTCAACTGGGATCACCATCAATGGGGGATCATAGTCAACTGAGAGATAATTGTCGACTGGGGGATAATCGTCAACTGGGGGATCATGGTCAACTGGAGGATCATTGTCAACGGGGGGATAATTGTCAACTGGGGGATAATTGTCAACTGGGGAGTCATCATCAAATGCGGGATCATGGTTAACTGGGGGATAATTGTCAACTGGGGGATCATTGTCAACTGGGAGATCATTGTCAATGTCAACTGAGGGATCATTGTCAACTGGGGATCATTGTCAACTGGGGGTTTATCATCACCCGGAGGATCATTGTGAACTGGGGGGATCATTGTCAACTTGTTGATCATCATCAACTGGGGGATCATTGTCAACTGGGGATCATTGTCAACTGGGGGTTTATCATCACCCGGAGGATCATTGTGAACTGGGGGGATCATTGTCAACTTGTTGATCATCATCAACTGGGGGATCATTGTCAACTGTGGGAACATTGTCAACTGGGGGAACGTTGTCAACTGGAGATTATCATCAATGGGGAGTCATCATTAACTGGGGGATCATTGTCAACTGCGTGATCATCATCAATTGGGGGATTATTGTCAACTCGGGGATCATTGTCAGCTGTGGGAACATTGTCAACTGGGGATCATCATCAATGGGGAGTCATCATTAACTGGGGGATCATTGTCAACTGCGTGATCATCATCAATTGAGGGATTATTGTCAACTGGGGGATCATAATCAACTGCGTGATCATCATCAATTGGGGGATTATTGTCAACGGGGGGATCATTGTCAACTGGGGGATCATTGTCAACTGGGGGATTATTGTCAACTGGGGGATCATTGTCAACTGATCATTGTAGCGTAAAAAGGCTGAAAATGCAGCTGCTAAAAAGTGTATACTGGACGAAATCAAAATATTTCTGCTCCCCGAAGGGGGGCAAAACTTGCTGAACTGAACACTAATAAATTCAAATTAGATGGGATCACAATGGAATTGGGATCAGGGATTACCTAGGCAAAATGATTAGCTAAATTGGGTTCATTGCATAACAGAACTGAGATCGTTGCTTAGCTAAATTGTGTTTGTGGCATAACAGAACTGAGCATAACAGATCCCAATCCTAAATTCACAGAATCTCTTAGATCCCAATGCTAAATTCAGAGAATCTCTTAGATCCCAATGCTAAATTCAGAGAATGCAATTCTTGCAGTCAAATGCAATGAACTGTGCAATGATACTGTCTTGTTGGCGGAGCAATCTGCGAATTCATCATCTCTACTGTCCTTGTAAGTAAGTATTCACAAAGCAATTATTAAACTCATCAGTTGTCATTGAATTCCCTTATTTATAATATGTTATTTTGCATACTTTCATGTGGATGTTTGTTTAGTTAAAAACTTTCAATTAAGCTCCAAAACTTCATTTTAGGTTCTAAATTGATCATAGCAATGAGCTGTGTCAGTTAAGTTTCTTATTTTCATTTAGGAGTAAGAAAAAGCAACACGAAACACTTATTTATCCAGTAAACAGAATTATTTATTTTATTTATTTAGAATTCTTTAAATTCTCAAACATAAATAAAAAAATCAAGAAATCATATCAAGTTAATTCCACAAACAAATTGAATTTAATTATTCCGCTGCTGCTGCTGCTGCGGCTGTTGCTGCTGCTGTTGCTGCTGCTGCTGCTGCTGTTGCTGCTGCTGCTGCTGTTGCTGCTGCTGCTGCTGTTGCTGCTGCTGCTGCTGTTGCTGCTGCTGCAGCCGCATGTCGGCCAGGTCCGGGCACCGGGCCACAGGGTGACCTCCACCGCAGAGATAACAGGCCACTGTTAAGTTTGGAAAGTGCAATTTTACTCAACAGGTGGTTTCGAAAGACTTAATTACAGTAATGAGACTTAGAAATGAGACTTACTAGGTTTTCTAGGGTGTCCACCACCGCGGCCTCCTCGCCGCCTGCCGCCGCCGGAAAAGAAGTTCTGGGTAAACTTCATTTGTGGAACAGTGGAGTTATACAGTGGAACTATACAGTGGAAATTATACGAGCGTGTCGTACGCTCACTCTGGTTTATATACGCTCACTCATGTCAAGCAAGGATTAGCGAGATTGGTTTGAAAACCTTGCTAACGAAATGAAACTCATTTCATTTTTTAAAGCCCGTTTCAGCTTAGGCAAAAATGAATACCAGCTTAGGGCCACCCCCAACCCCAGTTAAAATCGTGTGAGGCTTCATTGGTGAGCGTCATGAGGCTTTAGCTGTTTGTGATTACTGAAAAGTCGCACTAGGTTGGGGCTTGCACTGGCAGTTTAATGAAATCACTTTAGTTGAGTACAAAGTTTACTGCTATTGGCTGACTTGAAACCCTCTATTTTTAGCCACGTTAGCCACACGCCGCACTGGCTTCCCAATTACAGTGTACATTTAAGATCTTTTTTGTGTCCTATTATTGAAGTGTGTCGAAAACAGATTGCATAACAAGTCGCACCACACTCGACTCTGACACCCCACACAGTGTACATAAAGAAAGAACGTAAAAGCTAAGGCAATCACCAGCCAATCCACAACAAGTAGCCCAGTGGGTGGATTAGAACAAAACTCTCTCTGATTGGTTAGCCAGATCTAAATTGATCTTTACATGGCACCCTCTATTGGCATGAGTCATCACAGTTAGGGTTGTCCGAAACGAAATGCTGCAATATAAACTGGCACAATTGGCCTTGATGCTAAAACTATCAAACCACAAACCGTAAAGACCTTATCAGTGAAATTTTTATAATCCATATTTTTGGCAACTATCAATCGAGCAATATGGAGTCAACCGAAGGAGCCAAGAAAAGCAAAGCGTGTATCTCTGCTCTGCTTCCGGGCCTGATGCACGCTGCAATCGTTGGCCTCGTAATGAGGCTGTCCAAAATCACGGACTTTGAAGGCAAAAGAGGACCAGGCCAAGTGTTTTCCTTTATCCTCTGTGACGACACCGGCGATATACGTGTAAGCGTGTTCGGAAAGGATCTTAAGCCTTTCCTGGAGGTGTGTCGTGAGGGCGTCGCCGTCCGCATATCCGGCGGCTGGGTGAAGAAGGCGGATCCCAAATACAGCACTACGGACAATGAGCACGAGCTAACAGTTTCAATTGACCAACGTGGAACCATTGTGAGGACCCTCGAGACCGTCATTCGACGTGCACCAAGCTATAAGAAGATAAAAGAGATTTCGGACTGTGAAATTAAAATGTAAGTTAACTTGTTGCAATTGTTAAAAATAAAATGGAAAGGATTTGGAATATATATTCCCACTAAATGTTAGGTTAGCCAATTATTTCTAGGGAAACTTATTTAAATCAGTCAGTGAAGTTGCTTAGTGAATGAGTTGATGCATTCTTGTAAGTTCACCCTTTGCCTCACATATCTCAGGAATGTTAACGTCTATGGCACGATTTCTGCTGTCCAGAAACCAACGGAAGTTAAAACCGGTTCCGGAAAACTTGTCAACCTGGCGAAAGTGACGCTTGTTGATCAGTCTGGGTCCTCCGTGTCGTGCACATTTTGGGCCAGCTCTACTGCCCAAGTGAATGACTGGTCTGTGGGCGACGTTCTAGCGATTCATGGTGCTCAAGTCCAGGAATATTCCCAGACAATCAGTCTCGGATGTTCGAAAGCGGAAATTCAGCATTGGCCAGAAGACTCTGCTGATGTCTCCGACATTACCCAGTGGTACAAGGATGCGCTTTCTAGCCAACAGTGCTTCGAGGAGCTACGCGTGACGCAAAGCTCCCAGCGGGAGAAATATGCTAACCGTGACGACGAAATGGTATTACAGTACCCAGAGCGAATGTTCGACCAATTCGATGAGGTGCGAAGAATTAAAGTGCGATTTGGGGACAAAGAGGTAAGTTGATTTTACGAGTATTACGTGTGGGTTAAATAGAAACATGGTGTCAGAGAACGTACTAAAGAAGCAATAAGTGATTGACTGCTTAGATTCATTATTAACTTGTTCAATGAGGCCTCTTATCTCTAAAGATTAGGTTTATTCATTCATTCAAGAGTAATATGAATATAAAAAATTGATTAAATTCATATATAAATTTCATTTCACAGGTGACATTTTCCCGAGATCATATCAACAGAAGTCAGCAGATCCCCGCTATGTCAACCCCTAAGGCTCCCAATGTGTCCGAGAAGCCTGGGCCATCACATGATTTCATGGACGAGTAGGACTTGAAAGACTAATAAAGATGCAATTAACGTGAGTAATGCTTGAGTGCATTTTTGTCTGCCAGTAGCGCATCTGAGTTCGATAGCCATCACAAGTAGTTTAACCTGATATGTATAATACGGCCCGATGAGACATATCAGGTAAATCCTGCTTTATTCACCTAATAAATTAAAATTAGATGGGATCATAATGGAATTGGGATCAGGGATTAGCTAAGCAAAATGATTAGCTAAATGTGTTCATTGCATAACAGAACTGAGATCATTGCTTAGTTAAATTGGGTTTATGGCATTACAGAACTGAGAGCATTGCTTAGCTAAATTGGGTTCATTGCTTGTTCATTGGGTTCACAGAATCTCTTAGATCCCAATCCTAAATTCATAGAATCTCTTAGATCCCAATCCTAAATTCATAGAATCTCTTAGATCCCAATCCTAAATTCATGGGATCTCTTAGATCCCAATCCTAAATTCACAGAATCTCTTAGATCCCAATCCTAAATTCATAGAATCTCTTAGATCCCAATCCTAAATTCACAGAATCTCTTAGATCCCAATCCTAAATTCATAGAATCTCTTAGATCCCAATCCTAAATTCATGGGATCTCTTAGATTCCAATCCTAAATTCATAGAATCTCTTAGATCCCAATCCTAAATTCACAGAATCTCTTAGATCCCAATCCTAAATTCATAGAATCTCTTAGATCCCAATCCTAAATTCATGGGATCTCTTAGATCCCAATCCTAAATTCACAGAATCTCTTAGATCCCAATCCTAAATTCACAGAATCTCTTAGATCCCAATCCTAAATTCACAGAATCTCTTAGATCCCAATCCTAAATTCACAGAATCTCTTAGATCCCAATCCTAAATTCACAGAATCTCTTAGATCCCAATCCTAAATTCATAGAATCTCTGAGATCCCAATCCTAAATTCATAGAATCTCTTAGATCCCAATCCTAAATTCTTAGAATCTCTTATATCCCAATTCTTAATTCACAGAATCTCTTAGATCCCAATCCTAAATTCATAGAATCTCTTAGATCCCAATCCTAATCTCATAGAATCTCTTAGATCCCAATGCTAAATTCAGAGAATCTCTTAGATCCCAATCCTAAATTCATAGAATCTCTTAGATCCCAATCCTAAATTCATAGAATCTCTTAGATCCCAATCCTAAATTCATAGAATCTCTTAGATCCCAATCCTAAATTCATAGAATCTCTTAGATCCCAATCCTAAATTCATAGAATCTCTTAGATCCCAATCCTAAATTCACAGAATCTTATATATCAATCCTAAATCATTGCTTAGCTAAATTGTGTTTGTGGCATAACAGAAGTGAGATCATTGCTTAGCTAAATTGTTTTTGTGGCATAACAGAACTGAGATCATTGCTTAGCCTAATTGGGTTCATTGCATAACAGAACTAAGATCATTGCTTAGCCTAATTGGGTTCATTAGGCATAACTAAGTTGGGATCCTTGCATACTAAATTGGGATCATAGCAAACCAGAATTGGAATTATCGCATAATGAAATTGGGCTCATGGCATGATACGAATGGGATCATTGAAGAATGGAAAATTGGATTCATTGTTTACCAGAATTATGATTAGTAAGAGGGGCGTCCGTAAGGTAATGAAAATTTTCTGCTACGAGTTGGGATCAAGGCAAACCAGAATAGGATCAGATTGGGTTCCCAATAGCCAATTGGGTTCCCAACCCAATAGCTAAATTGGGTTCATAGCATAACAGAACTGAGATCATTGCTTAGCTAAATTGTGTTTGTGGCGTAACAGAACTGAGATCATTGCTTAGCTAAATTGGGTTCATTGCATAATAGAACTGAGATCATTGCTTAGCTAAATTGGGATCTTTTGGCGTAACTAAAATGGGATTATTGCATAACTAAATTGAGATCCTTTCATAACTAGATTGAGATCATTGCATAACTAGATTGGGATCAAGGCAAACCAGAATAGGATCGGATACAATCGGATCCCAATTTAGTTGTGCCATGAAAGTTAATAAGTAATAGTGAAATTAATGTAGGTAAATATTAGGTGAATATATAGCAGGTTGGCTGCATATCAATGGGCCTTGAGATTGTGGTTGAAATAACGTGTTCGCTGCTTTTTCACGATTCAGAGGTTCTTCCACTCTAAAACTGAGGGTATGCAGCCATGAGAGAGAGGTTTGAAGCAGCTTCAGCAAACCTAGAGACTTGTGATAGCTAAGCTTTTTGTGTGACGTTGAGTGCGTGAACTTAACTTGCCCCAGTGAATGCCTCTGACCAGCAGTGCAGAGTAAAGCAAGCCAACAAGCAGTAGGATTGACACCATTATTCTTGCAGTCAAATGCAATGAACTGTGCAATGATACTGTCTTGTTGGCGGAGCCTTCTGCAAGTGCATCATGTTTACTGTTTGTGGGTAATATTTTTAGGTGCAATGCAATTTTTTCTTTTTTCATTGAACTGAATTCTCTACATTTGGAGTTTGTTTTCTTATAATGTCATAATGATATGTATTTGTATAATAATAATTTTGCCAGATGCTCACTCAATTGTTGTTGTTTTGTTGTTTTCAATGTGTTTTGCAATTGAAGAAATACAAAAAATGTTTCAGTGGACAAAGACCAGTCCCATGATTCATGAATCTGCACACCTGGTACCTGCCTTATTCTATTTTAAAAGATAAATAGTCAGGCATGCATTTATAATGAAGAATGATACAAAATGGATTACTAAGAAAAGAGGTCAGATGAGAAATAGGATCTGATCAGAACTGGAATCATTAAGAAAAAGAAAGGAGATTAGAAATTGATCCATTGATATTTAATTAGCCATTGATATGAGCTAACCATTTTGAACTATCAAAATGGATCTAATTTGAAATAGACTTTTATGTCATATAGGATTTGATTCAAAATAAGATTTGACAATGTGAATGAGGCATATAAGAAAAGAGAAGTCTGCTGAGGAGTGTGACTAGAAAAGAAAGGGGGAATTTAGCATGATAATATATATCATATATCATGCCTATATATAGCCAATGTTAGCGTTATTAAAAGTGTCAAACCAAAGGTCGAAGGATGTAGCTCCAGTTGCTTTTGCAAAGTCCATTCACAATGAGATAGCTGCATTGAACTGACTCTTTAAGTCATTTATTATAATAAGAGGGGCCTCATTCAAGGGCAATAGTTGCAATGCTGAGCTACTTATTGTTCGGAACATTGCAGTCGCAGTTAGTACGATGAGCAGGGCTAAGAAATTCACTTACAAATGAAGAAAGTAAAAAATTTCTCGGGATGTGTATAAAACTGTAGTACACATGAGCAATACAAGCAACAAGAAAATCGGAATAAAGCAAGTCATTTCTCGGAAATACGCAATTTCTTGGAATATTATTTAATTTATTTTCAGTAACAACTAAAAACGTGATCTCAACAGTTTTATAAACTAAATTAATAAAATAATTTTTATCAAACACTTTGACATATACAGGGCTCCAAACTAAAAAACTGTAAAAAGTTGATAGTTTTGTTTTACCTAAAATGCGTTATTAACGATCTCCAAAAATTCCTATTTTAAGCTTAAGCTTAAGAAAGACACTTAAAGTACTCCTGCTAAATGGTATATATTAGACGAATATTAATTATTTCTGCTCCCCGAAGGGGGGCAAAACTTGCTAGTTATATACTAAAAATGAAATGGTTGGTTACTTGGTTGTAATTGATTTTATCCCGAACGGCTCAACCGATTTTCACCATTTCTTCACCAAAAGATGCCAAATATGGGGACACATATACACGTATTTTTATTAAGCTTAACTTTATTGCTAAGGGGATTAAATATTCGAAAAACTGTTTTAGATAGGATTTTTAATGCATTACATTAGAGCCAATTTTGTCAACGTGCATACCACTGCCAATTTTTATGATTGCATCAGGGCCAGTTTTGTTAAAAGTGAGTACACTGACTGATAAGAATTTCACTGTGTAAAATGTACATAGCTGTGTCAACTCCACTGGCGAGACAGTCTGCGAATTTATAAATAGATTACATCACAGATTTTCTCACCCGTGTGTGTGTGTGTTTGATTTTAATAGGTAAAATGTGCATAGCAGATTTCGATTCAATGATATATTGCTCAATACAATTCCCCCCAGCGAGTTTAGTAGATACAGCGAGACATCTACTCCTTTCTTACCACAATAAAAATAAATCATCAAACCTTGTCTTGATTTCAATCGAGAAAAGTGTCCAACAGTTGTTTAAATGTCCAACCGTTTTTTAATGTGTCCAACAGTTTTTTAATGTGTTTAACAGTATTCTTAATGCTTTTAACAGTTTTCTAAATGTGTTTAACAGTTTTCTAAAAGTGTTTAACCGTTTTCTAAATGTGTTTACCAGTATTCTAAATGTGTTTAACAATATTCTAAATGTGTTTACCAGTATTCTAAATGTGTTTACCAGTATTCTAAATGTGTTTACCAGTATTCTAAGTGTGTTTAACCGTTTTCTAAATGTGTTTACCAGTATTCTAAGTGTGTTTAACCGTTTTCTAAATGTGTTTACCAGTATTCTAAATGTGTTTAACCGTTTTCTAAATGTGTTTACCAGTATTCTAAGTGTGTTTACCAGTATTCTAAATGTGTTTACCAGTATTCTAAATGTGTTTACCAGTATTCTAAGTGTGTTTAACAGTTTTCTAAATGTCTTTAAAAGTTTTCTAAATGTGTTTACCATACCAGTATTCTAAATGTCTTACCAGTATTCTAAATGTGTTTACCAGTATTCTAAATGTGTTTACCAGTATTCTAAATGTGTTTAACCGTTTTCTAAATGTGTTTACCAGTATTCTAAGTGTGTTTAACAGTTTTCTAAATGTCTTTAACAGTTTTCTTAATGTGTTTACCAGTGTTCTAAATGTGCTCACCAGTTTTCTAAATGTGTTTACCAGTATTCTAAATGTGTTTACCAGTATTCCAAATGTGTTTACCAGTATTCTAAGTGTGTTTACCAGTTTTCTAAATATGTTTACCAGTATTCTAAATGTGTTTAACCGTTTTCTAAATGTGTTTACCAGTATTCTAAGTGTGTTTAACAGTTTTCTAAATGTCTTTAACAGTTTTCTAAATGTCTTTACCAGTATTCTAAATGTGTTTACCAGAATTCTAAATGTGTTTACCAGTTTTCTAAATGTGTTTACCAGTATTCTAAATGTGTTTACCAGTATTCTAAATTTGTTTAACCGTTTTCTAAATGTGTTTACCAGTATTCTAAGTGTGTTTAACAGTTTTCTAAATGTCTTTAACAGTTTTCTAAATGTCTTTACCAGTATTCTAAATGTGTTTACCAGTATTCTAAATATGTTTAACAGTTTTCTAAATGTGGTTAACAGTATTCTAAAAGTGTTTAACCGTTTTCTAAATGTGTTTATCAGTTCTCTAAATGTGTGTACCAGTATTCTAAATGTGTTGAATAGTTTTCTAAAAGTGTTTATCAGTTGTTCAATTGTGCTTACCAGTTTTTTAAATGTTTTTACAGTTTTCTTAACGTGTTTATCAGTTTTCTAAATGTGTTTAGCATTTTTCAAATGTTTCTAAAATGTTTTTAAAAATTTCCAATAATTACCAACTTTGTTAATGCGTTTTAAAGTTTTTAAATATGTTGAACGGTTAATAATGGTTATTTGCTGCTGGGGGGAATTAGTTCTTTGATGCTAGGGGGGAATTAGTTCTCTGCTGCTGGTGGGAAATTGGTTCTTTGCTGCTGGGGGGGAATTGGTTCTTTGCTGCTGGGGGGAATTGGTTCTTTGCTGCTGGGGGGTAATTAGTTCTCTGCTGTTGGGGGGAATTAGTTCTCTGCTGCTGGTTGGGGAATTAGTTCTCTGCTGCTGGGGGGGGAATTAGTTCTCTGCTGCTGGGGGGAAATTAGTTCTCTGCTACTGGGGGTAATTAGTTCTGTGCTGCTGGTTGGGGAATTAGTTCTCTGCTGCTGGGGGGGGAATTAGTTCTCTGCTGCTGGGGGGAATTAGTTCTCTGCTGCTGGGGGGAATTAGTTCTCTGCTGCTGGGGGGGGATTTAGTTCTCTGCTGCTGGGGGGAAATTTGTTCTCTGCTGCTGGGGGGAATTAGTTCTCTGCTGCTGGGGGGGGAATTAGTTCTCTGCTGCTGGGGGGAAATTAGTTCTCTGCTGCTGGGGGGAATTGGTTCTTTGCTGCTGGTTGGGGAATTGGTTCTTTGCTGCTGGGGGGGGGGGAATTAGTTCTTTGCTGCTGGGGGGAATTAGTTCTCTGCTGCTGGGGGGAAATTAGTTATTTGCTGCTGGGGGGAATTAGTTCTTTGCTGCTGGGGGGGGAATTAGTTCTCTGCTGCTGGGGGGGAATTAGTTCTTTGCTGCTGGGGGGGAATTAGTTCTCTGCTGCTCGGGGGGGAATTAGTTCTCTGCTGCTGGGGGGGCAATTAGTTCTCTGCTGCTGGTTGGGGAATTTGTTCTCTGCTGCTGGGGGGGAATTAGTTCTCTGCTGCTGGGGGGGAATTAGTTCTTTGCTGCTGGGGGGAATTAGTTCTTTGCTGCTGGGGGGGAATTAGTTCTCTGCTGCTGGGGGGGAATTAGTTCTTTGCTGCTGGGGGGGATTAGTTCTCTGCTGCTGGGGGGGAATTAGTTCTCTGCTGCTGGAGGGAAATTAGTTATTTGCTACTGAGGGGACATTAGTTCTCTGCTGCTTGGGGGACATTGGTTTTTTACTGCTGAGGGGATAGTTTTCACATGTACCTCAGTAGCATTAAGCTGAGTTGTATCAAACGTAAGCTACTTGTGTAATTTTGCCCCAATGGGGCTCTTGGTGTACAGACCGGATGTCTCAGAATGTATTCAAGCTCAGACTGACTGTTTTTGTATTTAGTGAGAATTCAAATTCTCTTTGATTCGCAATCACGTATATTCGCAATCAGGGAAATTATTACTGACGAAATAGGTTTTCGTTTTTGTTTGCTTTCAGGTGTGTTTTGTCCTTCTGCATTGCACAAGATTTTTTGTCTGACCAGTAGTGCTCCCCGAAGGGGGGCAAAACTTGCTAGATTTAGATTCAGTGCGTTTTGCCGTCGACTTTTTTGCTTCCGCGACACCACTTTTGGTGATTCTTTCGCGTTGCCTCGGTTCTGAACATCTGTTGGCATTTTTCACATGGTAATTGAACGGCAACGAGCTCTCTGTGCAGTCTCTTCTGGTGTATGGCTATGGCCCCTGGATGCGCAGACTTTGTTGCATCCGTCGTATCTGCATCGGTATCCTGTCAGCTCGTTCTCCTCTGGACTGGCGATTGATTTCTCTGTTTCCGTCGTTCTGCGGTTCCTCTTGGATCGTTCTGCCTCTTCCATACGCATCGCGTTCACTCTGCGCTTCACTGTCTCCCTCCAGCTCTCTCTGTCTCGGACGAGGCGGTCGATGTCGATGGTGTCGACGCCTGCCTTCCTGACCATCAGCTTCCAGTGGTTGGTAATCGTGCGCTGTCTCCTTTTGGCTTTCCTCATGCTTTCTAGTTTCTTATCCCATCCTAACACGCATTTCTTGGTGAGGCTAGTGTTGGGCATTCGGAGGACGTGGCCTAGGCGTCTCCAGTGGGCGATTTCGATCTTTGTCGCGATACTGTCCACGCCGAGTTCAGCTCTGACGTCCCACATGTTCACGCCCTTTTCTTGCATCTCGACCAGGGGCGGTTTGGTCTTTTCGCTCCAGATGAAACGGTAGCGCTTGTCCATTGCCTGTTGCATCTTCTTGATGTCCGTCTTGTAGAAAAGGCGTGCTCCGGCATTGAAGGTCATGGTACTTTTCACGCATGCCTCCACAATTTTGG
The DNA here is from genome assembly GCA_950097015.1 of Macrostomum hystrix. NCBI lineage: Eukaryota > Metazoa > Platyhelminthes > Macrostomidae > Macrostomum > Macrostomum hystrix. The sequence goes on from CATNEN010000001.1 coordinate 15,222,442, forward strand.
CTTTTGTCCGTTTCGTAAGGCGTGTTTTGCGTAGCATGTTCTTAACGCCGTGCCATGCCTTTGCGCCTCGTTGCAATCGCTGGCTAATGTCATTCTTTCTTCCCAACCAGGTGCCTAGCATTCTTATTCCGTTACTTTCCTCTGTCCCCAAGATCGCCCTCTCTTCCTTATCGTCGTTGGTCCTTTCTTCAAATGTTGCCATGACATCCTTGAACGTTTTGGTGCCTAGCTCCATTTCCTCTCTCGTTCCAATTAGGGTGGTGTCGTCGGCGAACAGCGAGCACGTTAACCTAGTTGTTGTCGTCTCTTCCAAGTATGTAGTCGACCTCTGTGGTGGGAGGCTGTGGCCCGAGACGCAGGTCCATTCGAACATATGCGTTTACTTCTCTGGGTGTCTAATGTACATCAACCGCGTGCATGCCTGTCTCTCTCACTTTTACACCTTGGCACCGATTGCTATTTAACTCGTGAGTCAATAAATAAATCGCTGTAAAGCTTCGTCAACTCTAGGTCGCAGTCTCTCTGCCTTAGTCCACAAGTGGTAGCAGAGCGTGGTTTCCACAATGGCTGAGAAAGCTAGTGCAGCGCTGCCCAGAGTATTCAGTGCAGGCAACTTTAAAGAATGGCTGCAGCGTTTTGAAGTTTGTGCCAAAGTGAACAAGTGGGACGCTTGCAAGGCGGAGCGACTGGCAACTTTTCTAGACGGCGAGGCCCTTGTCGTCTATTTGGAACTGTCTGCAGCCGATCAGGCAGAATTCGGCAAAGTTACCGGAGCACTGGAGAATGCGTTCCACCCGGACCGAGAGCACTTCGCCGTCATGGAGGCGTTCAAGGCGAGGAGAATTTTGGCAAGTGAGACTCCACGCATGTACCTGTACGAGTTGAAGAAACTGCTGCAGAGCTCTGCCGTGGTCGATGTGGATGCTCGAGAAGCCCTGCTGTTTCATCAGTTCATCTGTGGCCTGCCAGACTCCGTGGGCTGGCAGATTCGAGCAGACACCAACATCAAGACCTCAGTGCAAGCGCTTGAAAAGGCTCAGCTACTGATGCAGCACAATCCAGTAGCAACGCAAGCAGCTGCAGTACAGCCTCGGCAGAGCCAGTCCAGCGAAGTTCAGGAGCTGCGGGACACTGCAGAGTCTGCAGGCCTCGGTGAGTACATTGAGCACCCAGCTGGAGCAGCTGGCAGCCTGGTCACACCGACCGAGATCCGATATCGTCTGCTACAACTGCCACAAAACCGGCCACATCGCCAAGGACTGCTACAGCCGGCGGCAGCAGTCGGGAAACGCCAGAGGCTGGGGTGGGCGGGCCCGCCACCTCAGCCAGCAGTAACTGCGGGTTCACCAGCGCAGGCTCCGGGGCCAGCGCTCGCAGTCGGCGGGGTCTTCAGTGGATGCAGCGTTACGCCCGACCGACTTTCGCAGTTTGAGTGCAAGCTTGATGGTAGAAGTGTGAAGGCGCTTTTAGACACCGGCAGCCAGTGCTCACTAGTCGACTCCAGCATTCTGACGAAATCGCAGCTCAGCCGCGCAACTTCAGCCGGAGTGCAGCTGCACTCGGTGAACAAGCAGCCAATCAGCATCGAGTGGCAGATCGAGTTGCCGCTCACAGTCGGGAAAGTGACAGCGCTGCATTTGTTCTACGTGGTGTCCGATTTGGTTTGTCCTGTCATCGTCGGGATCGACTTCATCGGCAAGCACCGGCCAACCCTGCAGCTGCTGGTCGTATCTGCAGTGCAAGGTTCCAGAGTGAGACGGACGACCAAGTTGACATCGAGGATGCTCTCGTGCCCGAGTTCAGCTGCGTGGATTTCGAGCTGCCAACCACCGATGACCCCGAAGTTCAGCGACTGCTGATGGAGTTCAAGGACGTGTTCAAGAAGAAGCCGGGACTTACGCATCTCCAGCAGCATCGAATTGTTCTCGCTGATGAGGTGCCAGTTCGTGTCCCACCGCGCCGAATGCCCGTGCACTACCGGGAGAAGGCGGAGCTGCTGATTCAGGAGCTGCTGGAGAACGACGTGATCGAACTGAGCGAGAGTCCGTACGTGGCTCCACCGGTGTACGTGACCAAGAAGGACGGCAGTCTGCGGCTGACCATCGACTACAGAGAGCTCAACAAGAAGACGATTCGGTCGGCGCAGGGAATTCCGCTAATGGAGGAGGCACGAGATCGAATCGCGGGCAGCACGGTGTTCTCAGTGCTGGATCTCAATGGAGGTTACTTCCAGATCCCTCTGGCTGAAGAAGACAGACAGAAGACGGCCTTTAGCCCTGGACCAGGGATGCCGCTATACCAATTTAAGAGAATGCCTCAAGGCCTGTCAGGTGGCCCCAGCACGTTCTGCATGCTTATGTCCAAAGTTTTCAATGGCTGTGACTTCGTCTTCACGTTTTTCGATGACAGCCTGTGCTTCTCAAAGACCAGGAAGGAACATTTGCTGCAACTGCGAGAGGCACTTCAGCGTGTCCGAGCAGCCGGGCTGACACTGAGAGGCTCCAAGTGCAAGATCGCGGTGCCTGAAGTGACTTTCCTCGGCATGCGCTATTCAAAGGAGGGAGCTCAGCCAAGCAAAGAGAAGCTGGAGGCGATTCAGCAGTGGAAGGAGCCGAGGTCAGTCAAGGAGATCCGCCAGTTCATCGGCCTGTGCAACCAGTACCGCCGCCATGTCGCCAACTTCGCTGCCATCGCTGCACCACTTCACCACCTGACTGGCAAGGGCGTGGCGTTTGAGTGGACTGCAGAGTGCCAAGCTGCCTTCGACGAGCTCAAGATCTGCCTGATGAGTCCTCCGATCCTGGTGAACCCGGACTTTTCCAAGGAGTTCGCTGTCTTCACAGATGCCAGCGGCAGTGGGGTCGGTGCAATCCTGAAGCAAGGCGATGCAGTGATCGAGTTTTCGAGCAGGGCGTTCAACTCGGCGGAGAAAAAGTACTCGGCAACAGAGAAGGAGTGTCTGGCCATCCTGCACGCTTTCAAAGTCTTCCGGCACTACTTGCTCGGCAAGCATTTCACGGTGCACACGGATCACTGCCCGCTCACCTACATCGATTCTCAGAGAATCGATAGCTATGGTAGGCTGGGTCGCTGGCGGCTGCTGCTCCAAGAGTTCGACTTCACCGTCAAGTACCGCAGAGGTGTGGAGAATTCTGATGCCGACGCGCTGTCCAGGCTGCACGCCCCGGAAATTGCAGCGACTCAACTGACAGCAGAAATCGGCTCGGAGGAGCTCAAAACTGCTCAGCGGCAAGATCCAGAGCTTAGTCAGGTGATTCAAGCGATCGTCAACGAGCCAGACGTGCCTCCAAGATGGCGGTCAGGACCGCTGCAGCAGCTGAGCAGAATCTGGAGGAAGCTGAAGCTGAATGATGACGGAGTTCTCTCCCGCAAGTTCAACGACCTGGACGGACTGAGGGAAGTTCCAGTGGTGCCGGCATTTCTACGACACCAGTTCCTAGCAGACGCTCACGAAGGTCTGGGAGGCCACTTCGGTGCCGAGAAATGCTACCGCACGCTCAAGCTGACTGCCTACTGGCCGGGCATGGCTGAGGATGTCCTGCAGCACTGCCAGAGCTGCGCCGTCTGCCAGGAGAAGAAGGCAGGTTCGCAGCCCAAGGCGCCACTCGGAGAGCTGCCTATCGGATCGCTATGGGACTCGGTGGCCATCGACATCGTCAAGGTAGCACCATCATCACGCGGCAACCATTACCTGCTGGTAGCTCAGGACCAATTTTCCACGTACCTGACGGCTGTGGCGTTACCGGACCAGACGGCCCAGTCTACGGCTCGCGCCTTCCTTTCAATCTGCTCCCAGGCTGGACTGCCTCGAGTCATCCACTCGGACCAAGGCCCGAATTTCGAGAGCCAGCTCTTTCAAGACACTCTGTGCGGTCTGGGAGTCACCAAGACAAGAACCACAGCGTACAATCCGAAAGGAAACGGACTGGCCGAGTCGGGAAGCAAGTCCGTGCTGCAACTACTCAGGTGCTTCACCGAGCGAGAGAGCGAGTGGGAGGACAAGCTGCCGCTGATCCTGCTGTCCTACAACTCGCGAGTGCACTGCTCAACGCGACTGCCACCGCTGAAGGTCTTCACCGGGCGAGACCCTTGTCTGCCAGTCCTCAGCCAGCAGCCCAGGCGGTTCTACGACGTGCGGACCTACGCAGACAAGCTGGAGGCCGACCTGCTGCGCATTCGAGAGTTTGTCGAGGAGCACCTGGTGCAGGCGGCTGGCGAGCAGCAGAGCGACTACAACAGGTCAGCCGGGCAGCTGCGCAGATTCGGCCAGGGCGACGAGGTGCTGCTGCGCATCGAGCTGAGGGGCTCCAAGCTGGCGCCGTACTGGGACCCCGGCTGGCGGGTGCTGTCCCAGCGCAATCTGGTGGTCGAGATCGGCAAGAATGGCAAGACGCGCAGAGTGAACGTAAACCGCCTTCGGCCGCTGTTCCTTCCGGCACCCGACGTCGAGCGTTTCGAGCAGCCGCCCTTCGCGCACGAGCTGCACGGCGGCGGAGACGCTGCGGACGAGCTGCCCCAGAGGCGCTACCCGGTGCGGAGGCGGATGCCGGTTGACATCCTACAACACACCCTCAAAGCGTACCTGACCTACACCGACACCGACCATCATGATCCATCCACCTCACTAAACCCCTTGATACCCAACCTGACCCCAAACACCGACCCCTTATCTCCTAAACCTAAACACTCAACACACCAACCTGCACACCAACTCAACATACCCCTAAACACGAACCCCTTATGGGTCCATCCCTGCACACTAACCCCACCCAACCCCGCTCGCCGACCAATCAGCGCTCTGTGCAAAAGGGGACACTTTTCCTACTACTGTTTTAGTAGTAATATTTCTTTAAGTGCTAATCAATACAATAGTAACCTAATCGAATGCAAGTTACATTTCAAGTGCAGTATAAAAATAGTTGTAGTTCTAAAGAAAATCAAGCAATTGACAAAAACTATGTTTCACAGCAAGTAATTAGCAGTTGGATACAAATCTTCCTTTTTCGTTTTATTTTTAGTCCATTTAATAAGCAGCCAAAAAAGTTAACGTTAAAGTAATAATTGTTAAGTTGATAAACAATTAATAGAATAACAATTTTATTATATCCAAATTCTAATCCAATCCTCTCATCAGTTCAGCGGCTTCAACTTCATGCTTGAGAAAAATTCCGTCGCGTCCCTTTGTGAGCTGAGCGCGGCGCCCAAAGCGGCGGTGTGACCCGTGTTCAGAAAATTCACGCTGACCGCATTCTGGTTGTTAAATGCAAAAGTAAGTGGCTCGTATAATTTCAACATTTTCTAGCAAAACTTTATCGTGGCTCAAGTTTTGCTCAATGTGAAGTATTAGTTTTTCGTTTTTTTTAAGTTACGAGTCACTGTTTATTGATTCCATACAAGCTTGTATCATAAGAAAAATGCGCCTAATAAAGGCAAAAGTAATTCGGCACAATGGTGGTAGCGGATTCTTGACTTTAATTTTTTCCATTTTTCAATTATGGACCCATTGTCAGGAGCATTTGCAAGCACGCTTTACTCCAGATTAGATTCATGATCTTAATAATAATAATAATAATAATAATTGATTACAACAGCCCCAATTGGGTCAGATGTGCAGCCCACAGCACAGCCGCAGCTAATGCGCGGCGCATCTGAAGGCTGCGTACAGCTGTTCAGTCCACGGACTGGGGGGACGCCACACCCACCTTCAATTATCCCAGCTGATGCTGGTACCCATTTAACAGCTGGGTGAACTGAAGCAATGCAGAGTTAAGTGTCTTGCTAAAGGACGCAAATTGTTCCAGTGGAGTCGGGAATCGAACCCCCGACCTTCAAGTCGTGAGTCCGACGCCCTAACCACTAGGCTACAACCTTTGTCACCTAAGAGCTAAATGATCTTAAGCTCAGTCCAAACACTGTTTCGTCTGCTTTTGCAATAGACATGATTTTAAGTTTAATTTCATTAGCAAGAACTGACGAACTTACCACAGACCCGAAAAGCTTTCCTATCTTCAGTACCTCCAAGCGCGCAAATTCGTGCTGAAAAAAATTGCCACCATAAAAGATGTTTCGAACGCCTTCGAAAGTGGCCAAAAAGTTCACCACATTGACGAAGTTGACGACAAACGAACTAACGAGAGACTGCGCGATGTCCTCCGGTCTGCAATCTTCCACTAAAAGAGTAATTGTATTTTTACGTCTACGTGATACAGCGTACAGCTTCAGTTAAACCCGCATGTAATTGGAACGGTGGGTAAGTAATCAAACGTGTTTGCATCTCGCATCAAGGTCCCCGAGCTCGATGCCACGGGAAGGCCATATTTACGAATTACGCGTATTTGGCGCGCAGCTGCAGAAAGAAGACTTCAAGGCTTGTTGTCCAATTTATGCCATTGAGGGCCAACCTCTTAGGTATAGTGAAAGTGTACACTGTCCGACGATGACAAATTTACCTTGTGAGTGTGTGCCGGCGTACAGTATCTGTGCGTATGTGTTCAGGAGACAGCGGAATGGGCCGAATTGCCTTCTCGCTGGCTGCGGATCTAGTGTCACCAAATGATATGGTATTGCTCGATGATTTACAGCAGATATTAATAAATTCATGTACATTCACTCGAACTAGGTGTCAATTCATTGCGAGTTGCCGAGCTCATTGCCCAGATACCCATTGTAAGTTGTCAAAAACAAAAGACATTGTCAAAGACAAAAAACTTGTCTGCGAATATGACCACTTACAAGATTTGTCATGGTCCACTGCCTTTCCAAACGGAAAGAACGGCATAGTTGCAGGCATTCGACCATATGGCGAGTTCGGTGAGTCGGCCAGAATGTCCCGAATCTGGGTGTCGATATTACCTCGCTTCCCCGAAGCAGCAAAATCCATGATTTTTTCGTAATCGCTGGTGCCAATCAGCATCTGACAGATGCCTAGAAAACTCTTGCCAGCTAGAAGGTGACGATGCTTCACCTCAATCGAGCCGTCCTCCCGAACCTTCAAGTTGAATAAAAGTTTAAAAAATGTGTGTTTAAATTTTAAGCTTGACAGGCCTTGCTGCTAATAAGCTTCTGAAACATAGTTTCCATTCGCCTGAGTTTCTTAAAGATAATTCGAACGATGAATTTATTTTACGCATACAGTTTAGTTTAAGCACAGAAAAATTTATTGACGTTCAAAAACCTGAGAAAAAAAGACAACTTGCGTTTGACCTAGAGTTAAAACAAGCAGTGAAATTTAGTCATTTCGAAACATTCTCAGATCATTACATAGACTTCTAAGAGGAAGCCGGATTTGCTTTACATTTGAGATCATTGGAAGCGCCTTTCGCCTTTTAAAAGTGAAAGTTCTTAGATATGTAATCGCAAGTTTTGCCCCCCCTTCGGGGAGCAGAAATATTTTTAATTCAACTAGTATATACTTTTTAGCAGCTGCATTTTCAGCTTTTTAAGCTATAATGATCCCCAAGTTGACAATGATCCCCCAGTTGATCCAGTTGACGATGATCCCCCAGTTGACAATGATCCCCTAGTTGACAATGATACCCCAGTTGACAATGATACCCCAGTTGACAATGATCCACTAGTTGGCAATGATCCCCCAGTTGACAATGATACCCCAGTTGACAATGATCCCCGAGTTGACAATGATCCCCCAGTTGACAATGATGATTACCCAGTTAACAATGATCCCCCTGTTCACAATGATCCCCAGTTGACAATGATCCCCCAGTTGACGATTATCCCGCAGTTTATCATGATCCCCTATTTTATGAAGACTCCCCAATTGACAATGTTCCCCAGCTGAATTTTGAATTCCCTAGCCTATTCCTAGTGCCTACACATCGGCTATTCCGACTGTTGGTTAGTGGGTGCAAAAATCGGCCTTATAAAATGAATTCTCAAAGTTCTGGCTTTGTACAATGAAGTAAGAAAATAGAGTACACTCAGTCTCGCGGTTGGTTGTGTACATTTATTTCCAATTTGTCTCCAGAGTGCAGGCTTCAAATTCAATCAGCTAGGGGTTGTTGCGCAATTTGACGATGCAATTCTAATTCAGTGACAGTGAGTAAAATTCTCAATAGGCCAAGATAGTTTGACCTTTAAAAATAATCATGTTTTTCGAATATTTAATCCCTTTAGGGAATCGACTATCCCTTTAGCAACTAAGTTAAGCTTAATAAAAATACGTGTATGATTGTCCCCATATTTGGCATCTTTTGGTGAAGAAATGGTGAAAATCGGTTGAGCCGTTCGGGAGAAACTCAATAACAAGCAACCAAGCAAGCATTTCATTTTTAGTATAGTGGACTAGCAAGTTTTGCCCCCCTTCGGGGAGCAGAAATACTTTTAATTCGTCTAGTATATACTTTTTAGCAGCTGAATTTACAGCTTTTTAAAGCTACAATGATCCCCCAGTTCACAATGATCCCCCAGTTGATGATGATCCCCTAGTTGATGATGATCCCCTAGTTGATGATGATCCCCTAGTTCGCAATTATCCCCCAGTTGACAATCATCCCCCAGTTGACAATGAACCCCCAGTTGACAATGAACCCCCAGTTGACAACGATCCCCCAGTTGACAATGATCCCCCAGTTGATGATGATCCCCCAGTTGACAATGATCCCCCAGTTGACAATGATCCCCCAGTTGACAATGAACCCCCAGTTGACAACGATCCCCCAGTTGGCAATGAACCCCCAGTTGACAATGAATCCCCGGTTGACAATGATCCCCCAGTTGATGATGATCCCCCAGTTGACAATGATCCCCCAGTTGACAATGATCCCCCAGTTGACAATGAACCCCCAGTTGACAACGATCCCCCAGTTGACAATGATCCCCCAGTTGACAATGATCTCACAGTTGACAATGATCCCCCAGTTGACAAAGATCCCCCAGTTCACAATGATCCCCCAGTTGATGATGATCCCCCAGTTGACAATTATCCCCCAGTTTACAATGATCCCCCAGTTGACGATTATCCCCCAGTTGACCATTACCCCCTAGTTGACAATGATCCCCCAGTTGACAATTATCCCCCAGTTTACCATGATTCCCATTTTTGATGATGACTCCCCAGTTGACGTTGATTTTTCAAACGCTGGTTAGCCAAGATTCAAACTCAGGTTTCGCCATGTTTTAAACCCTGGTGGGCTATGATTCAAACTCTCGTTTTGCCATGATTCAGACTCTGGTTGGCTATGATTGAAACTCTGGTTTAGCCATGATTCAAACTCTGGTTTAGCCATGATTCAAACTCTGGTTTAGCCATGATTCAAACGCTGGGTTAGCCATGATTGAAACTCTGGTTTAGCCAAGATTCAAACACTGGTTGGCTATGATTCAAACTCTGGTTTAGCCATGATTCAAACGCTGGGTTAGCCATGATTCAAACTCTGGTTTAGCCATGATTCAAACTCTGGTTTAGCCATGATTCAAACGCTGGGTTAGCCATGATTGAAACTCGGGTTTAGCCATGATTGAAACTCGGGTTTAGCCATGATTCAAACGCTGGGTTAGCCATGATTGAAACTCGGGTTTTGCCATGATTCAAACGCTGGTTTAGCCATGATTCAAACGCTGGGTTAGCCATGATTCAAACGCTGGGTTAGTCATGATTCAAACGCTGGTTTAGCCATGATTCAAACTCTGGTTTTGCCATTTAAAAGTGAATGAAAAGTTTCCCATTTATTTAAAAAATAAATTTAAAAAAAATTTTGCATCCATCACTACTGACTGAAAATTAGTTTAAATTGACGCAGTGAAGAGTCGAACCAAGGACACTTCGCCTATTCCTATTCCTAGTGCCTACACATCGGCTACTCTGACTGTTGGATTGTGGATGCAAAAATTAGCCTTATAAAATGAATTCTGAAAGTTCTGGCTTTGTACAAATCGAGTACATTTTGGTTGTGTACATTCATTTCAAATTTGTGTTTAGATTGTGCAGGCTTCTAACTCAGTCAGCTAGGGGGTGTTGCGCAAGTTGACGATGCAATTCCAATTCAGAGGCAGTCAGTGAGGGTGAGAAAAGCTATGATGCAATCTATTTAAAAATAAATTCGCACTGACTGTTTCGCAAGTGGGGTTGACGCAGTGAAATTCTTATCACTGTACTCAATTTAACAAAACTGGCCCTGATGCAATCATTAAAATTGGCAGTGGTATGCACGTTGACAAAATTGGCTCTGATGTAATGCATTAATAATCCTTTCTAAAACAGTTTTTCGAATATTTAATCCCCTTAGCAATAACAACAACAACAACAAAGGACGACAACCCAAGGCCGAAGCCAGAGGGGCTGCCGTCAAAAGGCACGCGCAAGAGCAGAGTGGCGCAGAATTGTCAGTCCACGAGGGTCAGAGATCTCAGCGTCAGTCAATAGCAGTTCAGGATAGCGTAGCGCCCTCGCCTGACCACGCCGCCGGGGCCCCTGCAGGGAAAGCAGCAGCACTTCCTTAGCAATGAAGTTAAGCTTAATAAAAATACGTGTATAATTGTCCCCATATTTAGCATCTTTTGGTGAAGAAATGGTGAAAATCGGTTGAGCCGTTCGGGAGAAAATCAATTACAAGCAACCAAGCAAGCATTTCATTTTTAGTATCGTGGATGAGAGACTTATCGAGTAATAATTGTTGATACATTATAATATGGAAGTAGGGGGCCTTCTAGGACAAAAATAATCGCAGCTTCCATAATGTACAAACCATTACCTTTATTCTTCCCGAAGAGATCAGGAAAAAAGGGTCCCCGCCTCTCTCTAAAAAACTCCGTCTCCATATTCTAAATTCTCTACTTTTAATATTCCACATCTGTGAGTTGCATATCTAGGACAAAAAAAATATCACAGCCTCCTTAATACACAAACCATTACCTTTTTTATTCCCGAAGGAAATAAAGAGTCCCAGCCTCTCTCGCGAAAAATCCGTCTCCATATTCTAAATTCTCTACTTTCCATATCAGTTTGTGAGTTGCGTATCTCACATGTGAGTTGCATTCTTTGCATGTGGACAAAGAATTATCGCAGCCGCCTTAATCCAAATAAACAAACAAAAAATGTGCTTCAAAACGATTCAAATTTGTTCTTTGAAGATTCAGATTTGTTCTTTGAAGATTCAAATTTATTCTTTGAAGATTCAAATTTGTTCTTTGAAGATTTAAATTGATTCTTTGAAGATTCAAATTTGTTCTTTGAAGGAGGAGCTTTGTGTCTCAAATACTTGTAGTTTTTTTACTCTTAAGCAACAAGAAAAATCGGATTCGAACCACAGGCTAAAAGTTTGCAACTGCATGCCAACCACACGCCATACCAACTATGCCAGCGAGCGATCTCTAGCCAGTACGATGGAACTCCTATTTAGCCTGCAAATGTGCGTTCTGCCACCTCTCAACCCCCGCTCTTTCAGCAGTATTCCTAGTTCTTTATTTGGCGCATGCAATACAAAGCCCACCCCGCCAATCCCCAACCCCAACTTTGTCTTACCAAAAATAACAGCTTTAACTAGCTTCCGAGCGATCGATTCCCTCCACCCGCTTGAAGCCCCCATATTGTCTAGCATTCTGAGCATTTCTTTGTCCCAGCGATTCTTCTCCTCTGGAAAATCCCTATACTTAATTTCATGCCACATACAGACAGAGTCTAGCTCGTTCACAGGCTCGTGCCCTGGATTAGGATTATTGTTTTTATCTAGCTGTATTTCAAGCGGATTCAAAGGCCCGCAATATTTGTAGCCGGGAATTGTCCAGCCTTTGTTTGGATGAGGAAGCTTTTCTACCAGTTTCCACCAGAGCGTTGCATCATTTTTATAAAAAATTAAAAAAAATAATGGCAGATCAGAAACTTCAAAAGCTCTACTATAGCGACAAAGGATTCTTTGTAGGAAAAAATGCAGTCACCAAACTCGCAGAAGTAAGTTATGAATCAAAACAAACAGTTGAAAGACGGCTCTCTAAGCAAGCAGTTTACCAAGTCTATTTCCCACCTGTTAAATTTACAAGACCTCACTTTAACATCTATAAACCGAATGAAGCGCACCAAGCAGATCTTCTGTTTCTCCCCAATGACTCAGGCTACAAGTATGCGCTCACAGTTATAGACATTGCCTCCAGATATAAAGAAGCGAAACCACTTAAGACTAAGAAGTCAGAAGCAGTAGCAGCTGCCCTCCAAGACATTTACAAAAACTCACCGCTCCAAGCGGGGGAAACTCACATACCCCCAAACCTTTATGATTGATCCTGGCAAAGAATTCATGGGTGCAGTCAAATCCCTTATGAAAAAGAACAATACGAAAATGCGCTACGGAAGAACTGAGCTCCATAGAGACCAGGCTTTTGTTGAAAGATTCAATCTAACTCTAGCAAAGAGACTTTTTACAAAGCAGACAGCTGAAGAGCTGAAACTAAAAAGTGGCCAATACTATACCAAGTGGACAGAAAGACTCCCCGCAGTAATAAGTCAACTGAAAAATGAAGTGTTTCAAATGAAAAACCTGAAACCAATCAATGCCATCAAACAAGACACAGTTAAATCAAAACATCAGATCTCCAGATTCACAATTCCAAAGCTCCCTGGCGTTTATTCTCCAGAAGTTCTTACTAACTCTAAATTCGTTCGCTTCCTTTACTTACCAGGAGAGCTAGAGAAGGACACAAAGAGAAGAGCAACAGACCCATACTTTAGTCTTGATGTACATAAGATAAACAGGCATTTCACATCAGCATCCGGTGATTACTATTTTCTATTCTAAGACTTTAATTCGAAAGCCTCCACACGATCATTCACAAGGGCTGAGCTTCTAGTGATTCCACATGACACAGAAATAAATTAATTTTTTTAATCTAGAAGATCTAGAACGTACAATCAACCAAGTTGAAGCAGAGCTACAAACTGAAGACCTTAAATTTGCACAGAGAAAATTCACAGAGTATTATATTGAGTACACAATCCAGGAAGACACCACAAATACCCAATCCGACATTTACGACTTCAAAGACAGAATTCAATCAGTAATTGATCACACACTGAAGTCACGTAAGACCTTCAAGCTTCAGTTATCATTCAAGATGGAATTTTACATGCCTGTAAAACCCACTGAGCGTCTTGAATACTACATGACAACTAAAGCTCTTCCCTTTACTCCCACTGACACACAGGATCCCTTTCTTCAAGAGATCACTAAAAAGATTGACGCCTTTACTTCTAGAGGATCAGGTTGGGTTGTCAATGGTATTCAAAAAGCTACAGTAATGATCATGAAATATGACCCTCTCAAAGCCTCATCATATATTGTCCTCACGAAAAAGTTAGCGGATAAAAAAGCTTGCATCAATGTGCAAAATTATGACCAATGCTGCGCACTATGGGCCGTTTTGTCTGCAACAATGTATGAGGATGGTCGAGCCCACCCAGAGAGAACTTCTCATTATAAAATGTATTTTGACGCAAAACTTTTAGAATGCCATGCTAAAGGAATTTCCTTCAATAGAGGCGGCTTTGCAATCGATCAAATCCCAAAGCTAGAGGAAGTCTTTAACAATAAAATCAGAATCACAGTCTTTGAATGGAATGAGAAGAGCGAAAAAGTACAATTAGTCAGAGCCAGCAAGAATATACTAGATCCTGAAGGTGGGCATCGCAAAGATGTCGATCTTCTAATCATAGGTAATTTTCGAGAAAATGCCTACTACGTTTGTATTAAAGATCTTTCCAGGCTCCTCCACAAGCAAATGAACAATCATCATGAATCGGTAGCAATCTGCCGTCTTTGTCTGAAGCATTATAGTGGACCCGATTGTTATGAAAAACTTAAAGAGCATGAATTGACCTGTGAAGATCATCCAACCAACTGCACACTTCCAACGGATAAGCATCTCAGATTTAAGAGTTATCACAATATGGAGAAGCTCCCGTTTATAGTATACGCTGACTTCGAATGCACTATAAACCCTGAAACCAATAAGCATGTCCCAAATTCTGTTGCGTATCTCTCTATTGGAAGATACTTTTATTGGCTCAAACTATTTCTTAGGTGACCAGTGTGTTAAACAATTCATTTATTCGATGATGGAATTACAGAAAAACGTTGCCGCAACTCAGCCTGTTCAAATAACTATGTCCGATCAAGATGAAATCACGGAAGGGGATATGATTATCACTTATTGCTTGAGAAGCTGTGTATGATACCAGGCATTGAACTAGAATGCATCGCAGAGAACAAAGAAAAGTTCAAGTGCATTGATATTAAGCGAGATTCAGGCAAGATTAAAATCAAAGATTCATTCCAGTTTCTGGCCGCAAGTCTCGATGCTTTGAGTAAAAATCTCACCGATGACCAATGTACTTATACCAAGATGCTGGCAGATTCCCTCAATCCTAGAACCCCAGATTCATTTAAGCTTCTTAGAAAGAAAGGTGTCTACCCTTATGAATGTAATCATGTCTTTGCCGAACAACTACCACCCAAGGACAAGTTCTTTTCAAAGCTAACAAACTCTGGGATTTCTGATGAAGATTATGAGCATGCTCAGACTGTTTACAAACATTTTAACTGTTTTAACTGTCGAAACTTTCTTGATTATCACATCATTTATCTTTTAACTGATGTCTTTCTTCTAGCTGATGTATTTGAAACCTTTAGAAAGACCTGGTACTCTGCTTATGGTCTTGACCCCGCTCATTATGTGTCTTTGCCTGCTACCAGTTGGGAATAATTGCTTAAAATGAAATGGGATCAAAATCCCAACTGGTACATCGAGCTGCTTACAGACATAGACATGTACAACTTTATAGATTCATCTAAGAGAGGTGGCATCTCTATTTGTGTCCATAGGTATGCAAAGTCGAACAATCCGTATTTAGAAGACTATGATAAAGAAAAGCCTTCAAACTACATAATTTACCTGGATGCCAACAACCTCTATGGTTGGGCTATGAGCCAAGATTTACCTGTTAGAGATTTTAGGTGGCTAACAGAAAACAACACAGACTTTTCAATACCTGCGATCGATGAAGTTGATGTTGAAATCCCATGGGAACTTCACGACGATTTCTCTGACTTTGCCCCCTTCCCTCAGAACATAAACTGTCCAAAGATAATCCAGAATGGTGATGGAAGCTGGCGGCTATCAACAGAACAAGAGCGTGTGAAGAAATTGACACAAAATATCATGAACAAGACACGCTATAAAATCCACTACAAACTGTTGCAGTATTTTATCTCCCAAGGCTCTAGGGTCACGAAAGTTCACAGGGCTCTCGCATTCACAGAAGAAGCGTAGATGAAGCCATACATAGAAAAAAAACACCCAGTTTAGAACTAAAGCAACAAACAGCTTTGACAAGTACCTGTTCAAGCTTGCAAACAACTCTGTCTATGGCAAGACCCTAGAAAACGAACGCAACCGCACGAACCTGAAACTCGTTACCTGTTATGAGCCTGGTGTCATTCAGACAAGTTTATCAAAGCTCACTTTCAAAGAGCTTCATATCTTTAATGATTACTTGGGCGCCATACTGTTCTATAAGACTAAAGTTACCCTATGCAAGCCCTTATTTACAGGTGTGACTGTACTCGATAAGTCGAAGCGCCTGATGTATAATTTCTTCTATGACATAAAGCGGCAATATGGTGAAGAACTGAAACTTCTATATACTGACACAGACTCCCTAATTCTAAACAAACAGACTGAGGATGTCTATCAGGACATGTTGAATCAAAAACATCTGTATGACCTATCCGAATATCCAGAGTCCTTTAAGACTTTGAAAGGCGATCAAGTACGTGATACAACAAATCAAAAAGTTGTAGGAAAAATGAAGGATGAAACGGCTGGCACCCTCATTACAGAGTTTATCGGTTTGAGGGCAAAGTCCTATTGTGTAAAAAGTTGTAAGTCTACCATTAAAAATCAAAAGGAATACCAAAACGTGTTGTTAAAAGCGATCTCCATGAAGCTTCATACAAGGACGCATTGATCAATAATAAACGCACCACCCATGAATTTGTGAAACTGCAGTCTAAGAACCACAACAGTCACACAATTCAACAGAAGAAGATAGGCCTCTCAGGTGCTGATAACAAGCGATATATCTTTGCTGACAACATTAACAGCCTACCATTTGGACACAATAAATTAAATAATTTTTAACAAAATTTGTAACAAAAATGACAACCAATATTTATTTAGAAGAGCTAGCTCAGCAATTATAAATTGATGTGGAGTTTGCTACGGGAATCGAGTGGGAATGTGAGCCAGCAGAATTTTTCAAATTTTAGGCAGTTAATAATCGCGACCCACCTAGCAGCTGGCCACAAAGCAAGATCATTAATCTTATGGCCGGGTTTGTGGCGGCGGTGAATTAAGTAGCCGTCGAATCCCCTCTCCCTGGATCTGTTCTAGCGCCCTGTAGGAATGACTGATCGCGGGCCATAACTTTATTGTATGAACTAGTTTAGGTCATAATTCCCCTCCAAACCGCGATCAGATATTGGAAATCACTCGGGCATTATGAGTGATCATTAATTCTTCATGTCCCTACTTCTTTACAGTATTCGAGCCCAGCTCGACTTTATGATCTCCTCTCTTAGATACATGTAAATGTCACTGTAGGCAGGTCGGCGCCTGCGCTTCCCATTGTCCTGGCGGAGTAACAATTATTGGCCGACTGCCGGCGGCTGCTCGTAAAGGAGCATCTGTCGTTTCTCGCCGCCGGTTCATTGGGTAATCGGGGTGGCCATCGCCGCTTCGATTCCTCGATGACAGGCTGGCGCGAATGTGGGTTATTTTGATGAATGTCGAGGTTGGCGTGCTGCAGGACTATTTAAGAAAGCGCGCTGCGCTGCTCCCCCTAGGACCCGGCCAACGAACCTCGGTTCCTACCTTCTCGCGGACCCCTCCGCCAAGAGACTTAACCGGCTTGCGGACCCGTCTTCCCCGACGGGCCTTCCGGACTTATCTCTCCCACTTAGGGCTTAGACCCTCGAGCTTTGAGCTCATTTAGCGCTCACAGGCTCATTGCCTGCCTATAAGCCCCCAATAGTAAAAGCCACCTCCTTAGGTGAGCCTTGCAAATTGCGCATTGCGCCCACTAGTGCGTTGGCCCCTGCCAGCTCACATCTAGCTTTCCCCCTCCTCTGCCTTTGCTGATTTTGCAGTATTCTTTATCTTTTTAGCCGCAGTGACAACGCTTCCCACTGATTCAGCCACGTTCTTAATATTATCTTTGTTCTCACTAATGACTTTAAAGACCCGAGCACCCTGTGCAATTATACCAGCAAGACCATTCCCGGAGCGTTCCTTCCTCGGATAGTGGCCTGCCGGGAAAAGTCCAGATCCACGCTTCATTAGACTAATTTCCTCCTTGTCATAGTATTTGTCCACGTCTTTTTCGAAAAAATCGGCATTTTTATTAGGGAAGAAATTATTTTTTGCTAAAACGTGCAAGCAGAAGCTCTCTTGCCCGTTTGTCGATATACTTCTTTTCCATCATTTAGTCCAGGATGTTGACAAATTCTTTTCTATTTTCGTCTTTCATGCCAGTCTTTGCAGCTCCAAGAAAAACAGCCACTCGCTTATAAATGTCAGAAATTCCTTTTCCAGTGGGGTTTTCAGGCGACTGAAATGATTGGTCAGTGGAGGACTGGTCGGTGGAGGACTGGTCTGAAGGTGAACTCACTACTGGTCTTTGTTGTGGTGTGAACACTCTTGCTTTGATTTTATTCATTCGATCTGGGCAGAAATTTTCTAGTGGTTGCCAGGCATCCGAGTGATTTTCTTTATAATTAGCTACTAGAGTCGGATCTGCATTTTCCAGTTGCCTGAGTATGTATTCGGGTATTGATTCGGATGTTTGTTGCTGTTTTACCGGTTATTGTTCTAGATATTTTATGACATCTTCTTGATCTGGCAAACCAAACCATTGTTTAAAATGCTTGTACTTTTTGAATCTAGTCAGGATGACACCGTTGTCATGAACTTGTGGGACCTTTAGTATTTCTATATCTCTAGCAAGAGCAAAACTCACTAGATCTCTGTAGTTCTTTAGTTGCTTGTCCGAAATTTTCTCTTGGTTCTTAGTCATAAAATTCAGTAAGGTTTCTGTGTAAATTATGCTCTTAGTTTCTGAGCCTTTGACAACAGAAATATGGTTCTTATTTATGTCGATATAATATTCCACTGGTTCATTATAAATGTTTTTTCTCCCCATACTTATTCCAAATACATATTTCCCATTATGTTCTACACGTTCTACTGCTCCAAAAATGTTATCTGTCACTTTTAGTTGTGATTGATGCGATTCTGCAGATTGCTGTATCTGCGGTGCTTCTGGAATTTTGTCCAAAGCCTTTTGCACCTGGGTTTCCTGTATGTTGTCAATATTTTCTTTGACTTGATCAATATTTTTCCATACCCGGGTTTATGAAACTCTGTGGCTGCTTGGACAAACTCATTGTAGGATTGTTGCTCCTTATTGATTAGCCCGGTAACTCTCTTTTCTGCTTGTGCTAGCTTCTCCAATTCAGATATTTAGTGCGCATTTTTTTCGCTTCATTTCTTATTTTATTTTTTTTAGTTTAAAAAATGAACGACCCACTGACACCAGTTTTCTACAAAATTAACAAGCCTATTTTGAGTGATGATAGCACAATCAAAGCGACAAAAGTAAGAGTTCCCAGTCAGGAAAATCAGAATGAAACTAATCTTGGTCCTGGTCAAACACTGGCATTCACCTACAATGGATGTTCGTCTCTGGTTAGTGTGCACAGTCTTAAGAGCGGCTTCCATATGACATTTCAACTCAAGACAAAAGGTGTGGATGCAGCTCATGCTAACGTTGACAAGCATGATGCTGATGTGGCTCTGATCAGTAACTTTTGGGCGTACATGTTCAAGGAGTTTAGTGTATCGAATGGGAGCACAGAGTTGGAGCGAATCGCCAACTTTGGAATTGTCTATGACGCTCATTGTTTGATCGAGAATCCAGATTTTATTCAGTTGGGGAGTGGTGCAGGTTTCATTGCAGATGAAAAAGAAGGAGATATCAATGACAGTGGCTATAAAAAGAGGAAGAAGAGATACAACTATGCATTGCAAGGTGCTGATGATGCTGCTAAGAACCCGCTGTATCGGTCTGTTAATGTATTCGTACCACTGAGATTCATGAGTGGATTCTGTAATGCATTTAATCGACTGACTAGTAACTTCAGCTACACCTTTAAGATGACTAGAGATGATCGCAGTAGAGTGTTGTGGACTGGGGCGGACCACACTAGGATGGAAGTGAAGCTAACCGGAATCGAGCTGTATTTGGAAGTCATTGAGCCAAAGACCGCACTAAAAGCAGATTATCTCAAGGCAATAGATAAGGACATTGATGTCGCCTACACGGCCTACATGTGTCGAGATGAGCGAAACGAAACCAGAACAAACATCTGCATTAAAGAGGGATCATGCAGAAATCCAAGGTATATTATTATTAACATAAGAAACCCAAACAACATTATACGCTACATGCATGGAGATGTGCGGTCCATTCAGCATGAAATCAGTGATAATCTTTACCCTGCACTGCCACAAAATGGAAATTTCAAAGAAAACAAGATAAGTAAATTTTACAGCGAGTTGGTCGACTTGGCTGTGAAAGAGAACAATGGAATTGCTATCACTGCTCTTCAGTATGGAACTCTTTATCCGATGTTTGGCGCTGATGTATCTGCCAGACAAAAGTCTACTGAAAACAGCCCTGTGAATATCGTTACATTGAGAGAATATCGTAACATTGAGAGGACTGCCGCAACTGCTGTTGACCTGTACATTATCTATGCGGTCGAGAGGAAGGTGAAGCTTAACATTATCAACAATTCATCCAGTAAAGTTTAAATATTTTTTCGGGGCTGAAAATGGAAGCGCTTGCTGAGAGACTAAATAAGATTATTTCTCACTCTAAGGAGAGCATTCCTATTACAATAGCTGGGCGAATTAATGACTCAAACGGGATATTTGTTGAAAAATTAGAGCAGGCGATTCGCCTGGATCCAGGTGCTAATTACCATGTATATCTTAACGACTTCACTGGTTGGTCAAACGTTCCCAATATGACGGCAGCAAATAATAAGTTTCATTACAAATGGAAAGGTGTAGCAGCAGAAGCTGGGGTATTCCCTGTGAGCACGCAAAGTGTGGATACCTACAATTACTTTCTAGAAAATGTTTTTACTAAAAGAGGCCATTTTGAGACACCTAATGCAAGCAAGCCAGAGACTAAACTATTCCCTGTCAAACTATCCTATGATCTCACTGTAATGAGAGTGGTCATGCAAGTTCACAAAGATGCTGAGGCTGAATTTAAAGATGACACTTGGCATAGGGAATTGGGATTCGAGAAAAAAGTTTATAAGGCGGAAGCACAGACTGCATCACCGGAGGCAGTTTCGAGGACCCTGCTAAGCGGTCTGTTCTTAGCACCCAATATCGCAGACATTGTAAAGGGTCTGAATATTCTAATCAAAAGTAATCTCAGTCTTGATTGGGCATTTAAGGGAAAGCGAACGAATATTTTGTACAACATCTCAAACTCTGTTCCTGGAGGACAGATGCTGGTAGAGAAACCAAATCCAGTGAAAAGAGTTGTGCTAAGTAATAAGGAGATTCACGAGATTGTGCTGCAGTTTGAGACGGAAGATGGTGTTGGCGTTGATTTCAACGGTGAAGAGTTTGTATTGACGTTGATCATTGAGAGAATGTAAGCTGCTTAATGATTTCTGCAAAGTTATAGTAGCTGTCATAGTCCTTTACGTACGTTACTTCATACTTTTGAAACCAGTGTCTTTGGAGAGCTAGATTAATATTTGGGACGTCAACGCCGGGCCAATATTTTCTCATGTACTCGCTGCATTCTTGTTTGCATCGGTACTTACTCTTGTAATTAGGCTCATGCCTTTTGTAATAAGATCCTGGAGAGACGATTGGGAGCATTTTTAATGAGAATATAATTTTTTTGGAGGATGAGCACCCTAGGTTTGGGATCTTGAGTTTGGGGATTGGGATTTTAGCGCTAATTTGATTGTCTTGGCACGCTTTTTGCAGGTTCACTTTTTTTCCTGATCTCTTCGGGAATATTAAGGCGGCTGTGATAATTTTTTGTCCCAGATATGCAACTCACAAACTGATATGGAAAGTAGGGAATAAGGTAACAGATTTTTTTGGCGGGGAACCTTTCTTCCTTCGGGAAGAATAAAGGTAATGGTTTATGCATTAAGGAGGCTGCGATAATTTTTGTCCTAGATATGCAACTCACAAACTAATGTGGAAAGTAGAGAATTTAGAATATAGAGAAGAAAATTTAGAATATAGAGACGGAGTTTTTTAGAGAGAGAGGCGGGGACCCTTTTTTCCTGATCTCTTTGGGAAGAATAAAGGTAATGGTTTGTGGATAATGGGGGCTGCGACTATTTTTGTCCTAGAAGGCCCCCTTTGCCTACTACTTATGTATCAACGCTAGTTAGACAAGATTTTTGGTAAAAAGACTACTGGTATAATACGCTCGTATAATAGTCATTTTGTTTGGATTCCAGAACAATACAAATAGGCCTATAACAGCGTTGGTGGCATATCTGTTTTAATTACTTAAAAACTTTAAAAATGACAATAACGCATGGAGACGTCCATGGTGTCAGCCGAGTTACAACGGGACTAACACCGTTGATATCAGACTTTTAAAGTCTCTATGATCCTGTGCTTTTCGAGTCCCTGTCGAAATGCAGATTCGAATTGTTTGAAATTGACTAATTTGCTAGTATTTTCACCACGTTAGAAAAATAACTGCGATTAATAAGAGAACCTTTAAAGAGAAAATTCTAGGCATTAGCTTACCAGTACAACACCAGCGGATGAGCCATAAATAGCATACAGACAAGGAAACTTATCCCCAGAAGCTTTCTCCCTCATCATGGCCACCTGGGCATCGCGGATTCGTTGAAAGGTCTCGCCACGTTGTATGTTGTCGTAGATTGTGTCGTGAACTTCTGGCATGGGATGGCAGATGTTCTCCACGGGAAAGTGACACAATAGAAAGTAGAAACCGACAAACTGGCTGACCGCCTCGTCGATAAAAACGGTTCTGTTTGATAAGAAATTTGTTTAATTAGTCCCTAAAGAAACATTTATCTACACGCATAGTCACCAATAGTATAACACACACATTACTCACTCGACGTCCAGAATTTCTTTGATCTTATCCCCGTGCAGATTCGAACCCACGCCCGTCACGTGAATGTGCTTGGCGGAGTTGGGTTGAAATTTTCCTTTTAAATAATGGAGCGCCGATTCGAAGTGTTTGTTCCGGAACGTGGCAAAGTGAAGGTCGCACTTTCCATCGCCAGCCTCCTTGGTGTAGAAAATCTTGGTAAGGGTGCTACCTGTGCAGTTTTGTTAGGGGTTGTATCTAATAATTTTAAAAGCAGTGTTTTAAAAAACATAAGTATATTAATGTACGAGCATTTAAAAATCAGAATCAAGTACGTTTTTAAAGGATTCGATGAAGTCTTTAAAAGGCAAGGTTTTTTCACCCAGTGCTTGGTGCTTCAAAATTCAGATCGAGTTGTCGTAGCTGAAATCTTAGTAAAGGGGAAGCTATTTGTATCTTTTAGCGAAACGTAACTCAGTGCTCCAGTCAAACCAGCTGTCAAATAACAACAGCATCAATAAATAATTGAGTGAAATGCGAGGGAAGATTCCTGGAAAATTCATAACAATAAGTTCGAGTATAACAAAGATGAATTATAGATTGCGAGAATATTGAGAATTAAGTTGATGATTACTGTTCTAAAATAGATAAATAGCAAAATAAATGTTATACTCGTATACTGGTACGAGTGAGATTTTCTTTGCGAAATGGAATTTTCTGGAAAGATGAGGAATTTGACTTTGTGAATCAATTAGCGAAATTTCTAGAATGTACATAAACGGAAGAGAATCGCGAAACGCTACAAAACGCTACAGAAGTCATTTTATTTCATATATTTAGTTGAGGTTTTTGTAGCTCGCATTAGACGCAAAGAGCAGCTAATGTTGAATAACAAAATTTGACAATATTTACTAGCTAGGTTAGGTTGAATTGACTTGACTTACCACCATCGATAGATATGAAAGAGGAGTCTTCCATCTGGGCGATGACAGTGGAGTCAACGCGAATGCTTTCATCTCGGATCAGATATGAATGTACCGCTGCGTCTGACATTCCGAAGCTGTGAAAATACTTTGACAGCTGACAGCTATATGCAAATACTCTTTGTGACTTAAAATTTTCAATTTCTGAAAAAAGGCAATGCTTTCATTATAGCACTGTGGTATCTTGGCTTGTTCATACCTTTATTCAATGCATGTGCTGCATATGCGTCATTAGATAAGAGTATTTCTGCCCATACTAAAATGTTGCTTGTTACCCTACTCTCTGTTTCTAGACAGTCGCACAGTTTCTTATCTACGAAAAAATTTTCAAATCGGTGAAGCTTTTATCGACTTTCTAGCTAATTTCTCATAGGCTAAACTGTTAAGCTGTCTGGCAGAGATTTCTTGACACAAAATGCATTATCTGAATTTTCAAGAATAACAATTTCGCTTCTCGACAGCTTCATGCTCTCCGTATTAAAAGGCTCCTCCGCGCTTTATCGGTTAACCAGCATTCTTTGTCACCATTAAATAATATACCCTGATTTCTTCTTTGCTGGTGTTTTTTTCTCGTAGCTTCAATCGATATTATATTTATCTAAGGAGAGACGGAAAGATAAAGAAACGGAGGGAAATGGAGGGAGACAGGGGGTGGAGGGACACGGAGGTAGACATGGGGTGGAAAGAGATGTAGGTAGACATGGGGTGAAGGGAGAGGAGGGAGATGGAGGTAGACAGGGGACGAGGAAGACAATTGGGTAGACAGGGGGAGGAGTGAGATGGAGGTAGACAGGGGGAGGAGGGAGATGGAGGTAGACAGGGGGAGGAGGGAGACGGAAGTAGACAGGGGGAGGAGGGAGACGGAAGTAGACAGGGGGAGGAGGGAGACGGAAGTAGACTTGGGGTGGAGGGAGAGGAGGGAGATGGAAGTAAACAGGGGAAGGAGGGAGACGGAAGACCACAGCGGACGGTCAGGTCAAGTGGGGAATAACTTTTTGGAGCTGCTGAGCTGGACTCCCCAGTTTGCTGCCTGTCACCTGCTCAAGTTATTAGTCTGCGTATGATTGTTGGTGAATGTGTGATTGCATATGATTAGTGAAATCTAATAATAATAATTGCAGGAGGGCTGCGGGCAATGGTACATCATTTGGTGACACTAGACCCGCAGCCAGCGAGAAGGCATTTCTGCCAATTTCGCTGAGTACACACGCACACAGATACCGTACGCAGCCATAAGCTCACATGTGTGTACATCTGCCCTGACTTCAGGTACACACTCACTCATCGTCAGGCAGTGTAAACTTTCACTGTGCCTTGGAGGTTGACCCTGGCACTTAAATTGCACGACAAGCCCCCAAGCCTTCTCTCCGCGTGTGCGCTCCAAATTAATGTGGCCTCGCCGCAGAATCGAGCTCAGGGACCTTGGTGCGAGAGGCAAACACATGGTAACCGCTCGGCCACTCCCCCCTCTGTCTACCTCCATCTCCCTCCTCCCCCTGTCTACCTCCATCTCAATCCTCCCCCTGTCTACTTCCGCATCCCTCCTCCCCCTATCTAACTCAATCTCCCTCCACCCCTTGTGTACCTCCATCTCCCTCCTCCCACTGTCTACCTCCATCTCTCTCCTCCCACTGTCTACCTCCATCTCCCTCCACCCCCTGTGTACTCAATCTCCCTCAACCCGTCTACTTCCGCATCCCTCCTCCCCCTGTCTACCTCCATCTCCCTCAGCCCTCTGTCTACCTCCATCTCCCTCCTCCCACTGTCTACCTCCATCTCCCTCCTCCCACTGTCTACCTTCATCTCCCTCCACCCCCTGTTTACCTCTGAACCATTTTGGAAACAATAATTGGAAAATAAGTTTGGAAATTGCATTTTGAAGATTGGATGAACGCCCCTGAAGTCCCCTAATGGACCCGAGACCGTAACTTCAGGCCGATGTCGACCAGGCCGGGACAGGGGACAAGACTCTAAAGAGCGCTCATTGGATTGCAGGACATCCCCGAACTCCCCTACAGACCCTCACACCAAAGAACGACACGGGAACTGAACCCTCTCAAGCCGACTCACGGGACCCGAGCGAACCTGGTTAAGGGGCCCATGGGCTCGAGAGGATGCTCATGCATCTTAAAGGATATTTGAAGTTTGTTTAGAAGTGAGTGAACACCCCAGGGAGGAAAGAGATGGAGGTAGACAGAGGGAGGAGAGAGATGGAGGTAGACAGGGGGAGGAGGGATGTGGAAATAGACAGGGAGAGGAGGGAGATGGAGGTAGACAGGGGAAGGAGGGAGATGGAGGTAGACAGGGGGTGGAGGGAGATGGAGGTAGACAGGGGGAGGAGGGAGATGGAGGTAGACAGGGGAAGGAGGGAGATGGAAGTAGACAAGGGGAGGAGGTAGATCGAGGTAGACAGGGGGAGGAGGGAGATGGAGGTAGACAGGGGAAGGAGGGAGATGGAGGTAGACAGGGGAAGGAGGGAGATGGAGGTAGACAGGGGGAGGAGGGAGATGGAGGTAGACAGGGGGAGGAGGGATGCGGAAGTAGACAGGGGGTGGAGGGAGATGGAGGTAGACAGGGGGAGGAGGGAGATGGAGGTAGACAGGGGAAGGAGGGAGGGGAGGGTGAGTATATGTGAAGACAATTAGAGAGAGTGGCGAGTAGGGAGAGGAGAGGTTAAGTTGATAGCAGTAAGCGGAGGTGAGAGTTAGGGGTTGAGTGCAGGGCAGAGTCAGAACGGTCGGCTGATCCGTTTTTCCGAGCGTGCGTTTGCATGTCAGAGACGTTTGCACGCCCTTAGGATAAACAGATCATAGTTGTTAGATTAAATGATCTCGTATGTTCCAAAAATGGACACTGTGGATTGATACTTCCACAGCGGACGGTCAGGTCAAGTGGGGAATAATTTTTTGGAGCTGCTGAGCTGGACTGCCCAGTTTGCTGCTAGGCCAGCAAACTATTGTCAGACTGCGTTTTGCCCATGACAGCTGGGGCTGTCACCTGCTCAAGTTATTAGTCTGCGTATGATTGTTGGTGAATGTGTGATTGCATATGATTAGTGAAATCTAATAATAATAATTGCAGGAGGGCTGCGGGCAATGGTACATCATTTGGTGACACTAGACCCGCAGCCAGCGAGAAGGCATTTCTGCCAATTTCGCTGAGGTCTCACATTTCCTGAGTACACACGCACACAGATACTGTACGCAGCCATAAGCTCACAGGTGTGTACATCTGCCCTGACTTCAGGTACACACTCACTCATCGTCAGATGCGAGAGGCAAATACATGTTAACCGCTCGGCCACTCACCCCCAAGGTGTACAGGTATGTTTGAGATTATGAGGCGTGTGTGAGCCTTGCACGATTGTGCTGTAAGCTGCACCTTCGCTAAGATCACTGATTGTGCCACTATGCACTTTTCAGCGGTCAGGTTTGCCAGCAACCCATTTTGTGTTGTCTGGCTCTCGGCTTAGTCCTGGAGACCGCTGATTGGCTGGCTGCCAGCTCTATGTCAGCTCTGCGAGCCATGCCCGGCCCTGCCCCCACACCTTCTAACCCCGCTCTGATTAGCTGGAGGAGCCATCGCTTTTTCAGCTTCACCGCATTTTTCAGGTAAACAAGCATAATATTCAAGCGCTCATCTCTACTGATAGTACATACTGAGAGACATTTATGATTCTCTTCGAAATTGCTGACTTTAAAAGCTGTCTTTTCCCGATTTGATGAGAGCTGAGAGCAAGCTCCACCTGTTGTCCCCACGGTCAAGCCATCTGTAGCTGTTGTAGATTGTTATTAAAAAAATATTTTTTTAACTGCAAGCAACGCATTTTCTTGCGGTGGTTGCTGTCAATCTGACCTGTGCCTCAGGTAGAGAAAAGACATCTGTAAGAATTAGCTATAAAACAAATTCTACTCTCGCATATCCCGTTGGAAAAGTTATGCACCTGCGTAGGCATAAAAGGTAAACGAGGTGAACAAAAGAGGCACTTAAGCGGTCTCGTATTTCTTGCGTGTTTTGAAACTGCATATTAGTGAGTGCACCTTTTGTGCCGAAATTTCACCAATATTCTTAAAAGGAGGCATGAAAGGTGCACAATCGGTGAAGCGGTCAATTTAGGGGGCTTACAATTTAGGCACGGCAGTTGCACAGGAGTGCCCACTGAAGGGGCACTGAAAGCGCATGAAATTGTGCGTAAGGTGCGTAAGGTGTACATGTACGGCGTAAATAGTTGCACTGGAGGTGCATTGCAGTGGCACGAAAGGTGCGTTTAATGCGAGTTAGAGGCACGAAAGAGGCCACTTGTAGGTTCATCGCAATGCTGCTTCGAGCTGTTCGGCTCGGCCTCGGGAACTTAGACAGTCGGAAAGTTAAAAGTCAGAACGATTTGATTTTGTTAATGAAACTAATGTACGAGTACGAGTACAAGTACTATAATATGCGCACTGCGCAGAGTTCTGTGGGTGACATTGAACTTCACTTTCATTTATTCAGCAGATAAACTCAGAAGATTCTTCAGCAACTTCATCGTCGGCTGTTGCGGCTTCCGCGGTTTGATGATCGGCGGCTTCTGCATCATCGGCCGATGACTGGCCGGCTGGCTGTCTTTTGGGCTGCTTCTCGGCGGAGGGTGGCGGTTGAGTTTTCCGCATGCGCAGCTCTCGAAGCCGCCGGAAAGCCGTTGTCACCAGCGGCTCGCTATTCGGTAACTTTGCCTCCGTGCGCAAGTAACTTGCCGCAGCCGAGCATTTGGTGGCAGGCACTCGTGGGGCGTTGCTGCGGCCACTGGAAGTGCAGCTGCGTAGCTCGTCCTCCGTAAAGACGGTCTCTTGGCCCTCTCTGTCCCTCCGGGCCCAGAGATCATTTATAAACAGGTTTTTTTAAATACTAGTTAACTCAGCTGCCAGCAATTAAGGAGGCGGTCTGAGTAACTAAGATAAAAATCCAAACTTTTTACAACTCTTTTTGATGCATGAGCATCTTTTCGAGCCCTTTCTGGTCCTCTCTCCAGGACCGAGCATGTCCCGTGAGTTGTTTGAGCAAGGCAGCTAGCTCATGGGGGTCAGTTCCCGTCTCGTGCTTGCAGCTGGGCCTCTGGGGGCGCCCTCTGTCTACCTAAATCTCCCTCCACCCCCTGTCTACTTCCGCATCCCTTCCCCTGTCTACCTTCATCTTCCTCCTCCCCATGGTGTACAGGTATGTTTGAGATTATGAGGCGTGTGTGAGCCTTGCATGTTTGTGCTGTAAACTGCGCCTTCGCTACGTCAGCTGCACATCTGGCCGATTCGAGGCTTAGTTTCTACAAGCTAGTCTTTGCTCTACAAGTTAATCAAGTTGCGGTAGTATCAACGGTGACGCTTCCTAAACTAATTGCTTAAACTGAAATGAAATCTACTGAAATGAAATGAAACAATCTATCAGTTTCAGTTTCAAATACTGGATTTATTGTACAACCTGCATTTTCCCGCTATTATCAGTATATCTCGTTGCTTTTCGATGTTGTTATAATTTCCTTTAAAATAAATAAATATTCTTTTATTTGTGGTCTCGTTCACTATAGATGAAAGATGGTCTTCTTCTTGCGTTTGCTTACTTGCTTTTTTCTTGTTTCGCAGTCGTAACATTTTTCGGTAAATACTATCGGAGCGACTAATGAAATATAAATCGTTAGCGAAGCGGATTTCCAACCCAGTATCAGTAGCGCAACATTTAAAGTCCCTTACAAGTTAGTCCTTACAAGATAGCGCGCGTTCCTAATTTCATATAAAAAAGTAACTCATTTCTAATAACTCTACTTACAGATACTAATCTATGAGTATATGTAATAAACAAAAGTAAAGTTGGAGATTATAAATATAGAAAACTTAATTATTAGAACGAACGTGACTATGTACAAAAAGTAACTGTTTTGTTTAAATATTTGATCTAAATAATGACGGAAGAGCAAAGTGTTTCGAGGAAAGTTAAGCAATTAATGCTTAATAAGCAATAAATAGCTTAAAAACTAGCTTTGAAGCAACCACTAATTGCTCAAAAATAATTTTTAATTCAACATTGTTATAATATAAGTATTTATATATTTATATACATATAAATACTTCTTATCATCTATATATATATGCTTAATTAACCTATGTCAATAAATGTAAATGCATCTTGAGCAAAAATGAACAATGTAATGAATAATGATTTGTAATTCTGTTAAAACCAGAGTGATTTCGTATTTTTAATCAATGATGAGCATGTAACACTTAGAATTAATGCCATCCTTCAAAACACTACAGCATTATTCTGCACTTTTTAACAGAAGTTTATAACAATGTTCTGTTATTTGTAATATTCATCACAACACAATACTGATTTAAGTAGAAGTAACGTTTTTCTTTGTGGACTTGTTAGAATAAGAGCCCAAAAACTATAATTTTCTAGAGCCTTGCATTTTACAGTATTTGTAGTAAAGCACTATGACATGAGTACGAATGTAGGCCCATTCAAGACAGGTACAACTGCAAATATTGATTATTAAATGTCCACCAGCAATGAAATAAAATGCTTCATTTCTAACTTTATTCTTAAAATCCCTAGGCCTATATCCTATTTTAAGCCCTATATGCCCTGTATTTATATGTTTTTTAGGGTAATCTATTATCAACCAAACAAGAATGTGTAATGTTTTTAACTTCAAACCTAAGCTACATATTTTCTGTTTAAGATATGATGATAAATCAACAGCCAAGTTATCTTTCTAAGAAGTATCTGCTTTTGCTATTTTGTCAAGTAGAAAAAAAATTATTCCTGCTTTTCATCTAAAACCGAACAATGATTTTCATGTATCTTCAAACCAAACAGAGAATTTGAGGTGCAGTTTTACAATTGGAGTGAGTGGTTTAATCTTATTTTAAGGAGTGAACTGTCATGAATTATGTCATTTGAAAGCATTTTTCATGCTCTAAAAATAACTACATGGTCATTTAATTGGCAAGCAACCACATACAATCTTCATCTAAAGTACATACTGAAAAAATGTTGTTAAAAAGTATGCTTTTGCAATAAAAATTTCTACTGAAACGTCAATATCTTTCTTTCCTCTTAATGCTTCATTGCATGTCATGCCTAGCTTGTAGATAATTTCTTTGACCTATCAAATTAGTTGTCTGTGAAACACAATAGCTTGTTTCTGTCTTGTATAAGACCAAAGAAGGAGTCAAAATTCTTGTTTGGTTTTGAAGATAACATTGTTCAGTTGATGATACTTTACCCTAAGTCTAAACTGGCAAAACAAGCCAAAAATAAAAAACTAGAGTAAGTCAAAACAATAAGTTATGTTGTATTTTTTATTATGTAAATAATATTTTATAGTACAATTGTAGAACTGGAAAAATAGTTAACCTACTAATTAGGGTTAGAAATAAACTGAAAATGACTAATTCTATGTAATCTAGATGTTATATTACATCTTGACTTATTTACTTTTGGATACTTAGGTCTAAACTCTGAAATCAACTTGACACCTAGCAGAATATCTACATGTTATTGAGGCTGCCAAGTATTTCTCTGCCTATGCTTTTCAGTGCTACCATTTCTGTGCCCACTCTGGCTTTCTGGAATCTTTTAGGATTTTTGTGTATTTTTACTTACCTAAACATTAATATTCATTGACTGATGCCTTTTTATTTATTGCTGTAGTGTTATTTTGTTTTTCAACATTCTTAGTGTCATTTTTTATCTGCTGGCTGGCCACATAGGCATTATACAAAACCATACATGCGCAACCTCCCAAATCTTAGCTGGCCATGTGACTAAGTTTTTGCTCTATTTATGACTTAGTTTGCTCTCATTTGCTCTCTTTTTCTCTCCCCTTTTTCCTTTTCTTCACGCCTTCCTTTTTTGTCCCTTGGTCCCCCTTTGATTTTTTTGCGCTTGGTCGATTGGTTTTTGCGACTTACCTTGCTTGGCACTCGTTTCGGCCAGTTTGGCCGGGTGTTGCGCATGTATGTATGAAACTCGCAGTCTTGCAAATAATGCCTTGATGCTCTATTGAAACAAGATGGAGGTTGATTATTTTGTTTATGTCTAGGCATGTCCTATCTGCAGAAGACACAAGGCTATGATGATAGGCAACAATCCATACATGCGCAACACCCGGCCGACCCGGCCGAACTGGCCGGGTGAAACGAGGGCCAAGCAAGGTAAGTCGCAAAAACCAATTGACCAAGCGCAAAAAAATCAAAGGGGGGACCAAGGGACAAAAAAGGAAGGCGTGAAGAAAAGGAAAAAGGGGAGAGAAAAAGAGAGCAAATGAGAGCAAACTAAGTCGTAAATAGAGCAATGAAACGAACTAAGTCTCAAATGAGAGCAAAAACTAAGTCGCACGGCCGGCTAAGATTTGGGAGGTTGCGCATGTATGCAACAATCTCACAGTCACCCCCTTGGTAGATTTTGTGTAATACTAGGCTTGCAGCATGCTATTGCACTGTCGTGGACTGGATGAACTTCTGTTGTGATATCTGCTGCCAATACCTGATTGATCATTCAATGTAGCTTGTAGGCCCTAGAACTGAGGTGGACATTGTCAAGTCAAAATACTTTCACAAAAATTACAAGGAGGGTCACTAGGTACTCCAAATGGTTAAATGTGGCACTTGAAAGGCCATAATGGTACTGGTACTGAACTGCAATGCTTGGGTAATACTTTTTTCAGCTAATAATTGTTCATGTTTTCCTAACTAAATACATTTGTGTAAATAATATACAGTTCTTGCAATAATCAGTATTTCAGTATTCTTTATGCTTCTGTATTTTCTTGATAAGTCCAGTGTTTGTCTTAATGCCAGGGAAACACCAATAAATAAAAAAATAATCTTATTGGTATGGATACTATTATAATTTTGTTCATTTGATATAAAATTCTGTTTCATGTTTTAAGGTGTCAGTTAAAATAAAATTTAAACTTGAGAGTTCTAATAGATATCAAAGTTATGTGGTATTATGGGATGTATTGGCACATTAATGGCACCAGTTAACAATTTTTAGACATCTTATTATCTCTTGCATTTTTATGTATTTCAGAAATTTCACCTGCTTGAACTTTTGTGTAATTTTGTATTGCTTATTTAAAGTAAATGTAAAGTAAATTCAAAGGCATTTGAGCTAATTTATATAGACAAGTTTTTGAGTTATTTTTAATGTACAAGAACATTAACACTGATAAATTTCAGCAAAAAGCTACAAAGAATGTCATCGTCTGTTGTAATCACTACAGCCAAGGACACTATGGCATCGGCTATAACTACTACACCAGGCGCCAGTATTGTTGCTCCAACTGTGACTACTTACAGTAACAATAGTAGTAATGGTGCAGCCAATGAGAACAGTGTTTCAACATCGCCGCCAATGATTCGTCGACTGCCTAGCTCCGGCTTTGGTAGGCCAGTTATTGTGCAACTGAAAATTGAATCTCAAACTCCAAAACTATCGTCTGGCGATGCATCTGGCTCTACTGTGCCTAAGTCTGGCACCGTGGCTGTAAATAATAGTGTTGGTAACAGCAGCAGCAGTGGCATTACTGTTGAACGGCGCAACAATTGTTGCGTCATAAGCATTCCCAGATCAGCTGTTAAAACTGTTGGACCCGGGGCCAACTCGTCCGTATCTACTATTCGAGTAGCCGCTGCAAAACGCTTGTCTGATAGGGCCGGAATCGGAAGTCAGGTGCGTTTGAGTCACACTTCAAGCTGAGATAATTGAGTACTTCAGGTTGTGAACTGCAGCTTCAGTTCTTGAAGTTAATCCTGAAGTATCGGAGTAAATGGGTCCTGAAATTACCGGAGGCAGTGGGTATTGAAGTATAAGTTGGCATGTGTCCTGAAGTACCGGAGGCAGTGGGTACTGAAGTATAAGTTGGCGTGTGTCCTGAAGTACCGGAGGCAGTGGGTACTGAAGTGTCAGTGGCAGCAGGTAATGAAGTATCAGTGGCAGTGGGTCCTGAAGTATCAGTGGCAGTGGATCCTGAAGTATCAGTGGTAGTGGATCCTGAAGTATCAGTGGCAGTGGATCCTGAAGTATCAGTGGCAGTGGATCCTGAAGTATCAGTGGCAGTGGGTCCTGAAGTATCAGTGGCAGTGGGTCCTGAAGTATCAGTGGCAGTGGGTCCTGAAGTATCAGTGGTAGTGGGTCCTGAAGTATCGGGTTGAGGGGTCCTGAAGTATCAGTGACAGTGGGTCCTGAAGTATCGGGTTGAGGGGTCCTGAAGTATCAGTGGCAGTGGGTCCTGAAGTATCAGTGGCAGTGGGTCCTGAAGTATAAGGTGGCGTGTGTCCTGAAGTACCGGAGGCAGTGGGGCTGAAGTATCAGTGGTAGTAGGTCCTGAAGTATCAGTGGCAGTGGATCTTGAAGTATCGGGTTGAGGGGTCCTGAAGTAACAGTGGCAGTGGGTCCTGATGTGTCAGTGGCAGTGGGTCCTGAAGTATCGGGTTGAGGGGTTCTGAAGTATCAGTGGCAGTGGGTCCTGAAGTATCAGTGGTAGTGGGTCCTAAATTATTGGGTTGAGGGGTCCTGGAGTATCAGTGGCAATGGGTCCTGAAGTATCAGTGGCAATGGGTCCTGAAGTATCAGTGGCAATGGGTCCTGAAGTATCAGTGGCAGTGGGTCCTGAAGTATCGGGTTGAGGGGTCCTGAAGTATCAGTGGCAATGGGTCCTGAAGTATCAGTGGCAGTGGGTCCTGAAGTATCGGGTTGAGGGGTCCTGAAGTATCAGTGGCAATGGGTCCTGAAGTATCAGTAGCAATGGGTCCTGAAGTATCAGTGGCAGTGGGTCCTGAAGTATCGGGTTGAGGGGTCCTGAAGTATCAGTGACAGTGGGTCCTGAAGTATCGGGTTGAGGGGTCCTGAAGTATCAGTGGCAGTGGGTCCTGAAGTATCAGTGGCAGTGGGTCCTGAAGTATAAGGTGGCGTGTGTCCTGAAGTACCGGAGGCAGTGGGGCTGAAGTATCAGTGGTAGTAGGTCCTGAAGTATCAGTGGCAGTGGATCTTGAAGTATCGGGTTGAGGGGTCCTGAAGTAACAGTGGCAGTGGGTCCTGATGTGTCAGTGGCAGTGGGTCCTGAAGTATCGGGTTGAGGGGTTCT
This sequence comes from Macrostomum hystrix, assembly GCA_950097015.1. Taxonomy (NCBI): domain Eukaryota; kingdom Metazoa; phylum Platyhelminthes; family Macrostomidae; genus Macrostomum; species Macrostomum hystrix. The sequence goes on from CATNEN010000001.1 coordinate 15,256,751, forward strand.
GAAGTATCAGTGGCAGTGGGTCCTGAAGTATCAGTGGTAGTGGGTCCTAAATTATTGGGTTGAGGGGTCCTGGAGTATCAGTGGCAATGGGTCCTGAAGTATCAGTGGCAGTGGGTCCTAAATTATTGGGTTGAGGGGTCCTGGAGTATCAGTGGCAGTGGGTACTGAAGTATCGGGTTGAGGGGTCCTGAAGTATCAGTGGCAATGGGTCCTGAAGTATCAGTGGCAGTGGGTCCTGAAGTGTCAGTGGCAGTGGGTCCTGAAGTATCAGTGGTAGTAGGGTCCTGAAGTATCAGTGGTAGTTGGTCCTGAAGTATCAGTGTTAGTAGGTTCCTGAAGTATCAGTGTTAGTAGGTTCCTGAAGTATCAGTGTTAGTAGGTTCCTGAAGTATCAGTGTTAGTAGGTTCCTGAAGTATCAGTGGCAGTGGGTCCTGAAGTATCAGTGGCAGTGGGTCCTGAAGTGTCAGTGGCAGTGGGTCGTTGAGTATTCAAAGGTCAGTGCTAGACAATGAGCAGTGTGACCCTGGCATCACCGCACTCAGGTTCGCGCCCTAGTCGCAGCTCAGGAAGGTCTGTCAGCAGCCGGCCCGCTGTCACAGGAGGCTATCGAGGCCGAGTCCGGCAGCATGGAGGAGCCACTGTCCGCCCACGTCGCCCTGCAGAGCGCTCTGGTGCTGCTGCCCGAAAGCACTCGAAAGCGATTCCAGTGCCGACTGTGCGGCAACTGCTACGCCAGGGTTGAGTATTTGAGTCGGCACGTGCGTCAGGCTCACCTCAGAGACAGCCGCCTGTTGGCGCTGGCCAAGCAGACAACTAGCGGCGATGTTGATCTGCCCGACGACGAGGACGCAACGGCCGACGAAGATAACGGCGACGAGAATTCGTCCTCGTCGCCTACTGGGGCCGGCAGGAGCCGGAAGCGGCAGTCGATGCAGCCAGTCGTCGCCAGTGAATCCGGGCCAAGGTGCACCCTATGCGACAAGCAATTCCCCGACGGTGAGGAACTCAAGCGCCACTTGCTCAGCCATCCGGGCAGCTACGAGTGCCCGCGATGCGGCCGCTGGTTTCCTAGCCTAGCCGGCCTGCAGAAACACTCCAGCGAGGAGCACGCCTCGTTGAACGACGACTACGGCGAGAATGACGACGATGACGAAGGAGTCGACGAGGACAACGACGAAGATGCCGTTGAGGTCGTCACGGATCGGGTCGGCTCCGGAATGATTGTCGCCGGCGGCTCGTCGTCCTTCTCTAGGCCCTGCATCTGCGCCATCTGTCAGGCCGCTTTCCCGGAATCTCACCTGCTAGCCAATCACGTCAAGACTGTACACCGGCTGAGAAAAACGGGCGGTCGCGGAGACAAACGCTGCTACCAATGCGCCTATTGTGCCAAGTGCTTTCATCAGCACACTAACCTGAGGCGTCACCTCACCTGCCACACTGGCCAGCGCCAGTTCCCATGTCCGATCTGTCAGAAACGATTCGCCGATAGGGGAGATGTCAACAAGCATATGGTTACGCATACTGGCGTCAGGCCGTTCAAGTGCACGGTTAGTAATGCCTCGCTGCCTTAATTAGAATCATTGGGATTTTTATTTAGAATCATTATGATTTTCATTTAGTATCCTTGGGATTTCATCAAGAATCCTTGGGATTTCATCTAGAATCCTTGGGATTTCATCTAGAATCCTTGGGATTTCACCAAGAATCCTTGAGATTTCATCTAGAATCCTTGGGATTTCATCTAGAATCCTTGGGATTTCACCAAGAATCCTTGAGATTTCATCTAGAATCCTTGGGATTTCATCTAGAATCCTTGGGATTTCATCTAGAATCCGTGGGATTTCATCAAGAATCCTTGAGATTTCACCAAGAATCCTTGGGATTTCATCTAGAATCCGTGGGATTTCATCAAGAATCCTTGAGATTTCACCAAGAATCCTTGGGATTTCATCTAGAATCCGTGGGATTTCATCTAGAATCCGTGGGATTTCATCTAGAATCCGTGGGATTTCATCTAGAATCCTTGGGATTTCATCTAGAATCCTTGGGATTTCATCTAGAATCCGTGGGATTTCATCTAGAATCCTTGGGATTTCATCTAGAATCCTTTGGATTTCATCTAGTATCATTGGGATTTCATCTAGAATCCTTTGGATTTCATCTAGAATCCTTGGGATTTCATCTAGAATCCTTGGGATTTCATCTAGAATCCGTGGGATTTCATCTAGAATCCGTGGGATTTCATCAAGAATCCTTGAGATTTCATCTAGAATCCGTGGGATTTCATCTAGAATCCGTGGGATTTCATCTAGAATCCTTGGGATTTCATCTAGAATCCTTGGGATTTCATCTAGAATCCGTGGGATTTCATCTAGAATCCTTGGGATTTCATCTAGAATCCTTTGGATTTCATCTAGTATCATTGGGATTTCATCTAGAATCCTTTGGATTTCATCTAGAATCCTTGGGATTTCATCTAGAATCCTTGGGATTTCATCTAGAATCCGTGGGATTTCATCAAGAATCCTTGAGATTTCACCAAGAATCCTTGGGATTTCATCTAGAATCCTTGGGATTTCATCTAGAATCCGTGGGATTTCATCTAGAATCCGTGGGATTTCATCTAGAATCCTTGGGATTTCATCTAGAATCCTTGGGATTTCATCTAGAATCCTTTGGATTTCATCTAGTATCATTGGGATTTCATCTAGAATCCTTTGGATTTCATCTAGAATCCTTGGGATTTCATCTAGAATCCTTGGGAGTTCACCAAGAGTCATTGGGATTTTTCTATTGTAGGATCAGTGTAATATTTCAATCCATCCAGGTGTGCGGTCGCCGTTTTGGTCAGCGCACGAACCTGCGCACCCACGCGCTGACTCACGCCAAGCCTCAGCAGCAGTTCTCAGCCGGATTATCGCCCAGTGCCATTGTTGCCGCGCACGATTCCGCTTTTAGGCGTCGATTAATTGCTTCGAGCAATGCTGGCCCGGTTGTCATTGGTTCAACTATGCGCAAGCAACAGCAGTCGCATCTGAGGCGAAGTCACATCTCTATGGAGCCGCTTAGTCAGGACCGATTCGCCTATCTGGACACCATCGAAGTTCCCGAAGCCGACGAGGAAGTCATTCTGGGATGATTTCGTTTGAGGAACAACGTCCGAATACTTTACTGTCTATGGTAAAAACCCTTGTTTCTTCGTTTTTGGTCATTGCTTTTAATTTTAAGTAGTTTTTTGCTACAATGTATTAAGCAAAGTGTTTTATGCAACCTGAAAACTGACCTTTAGGCTTGGATTAGGACCAGTTTTGGGATTTCTACTTGGGATAGAATCTGGATTTTCAAATTAGAATCAATTTCTCATGATTCGGGATCCGATTTAGAGGGCTTGGGATTTCAAATTGGTATCAGTTTTTTTGGGATTTCGAATTGAGATCAGCTTTGGGATTTCAAATTAGGATCAGTTTTAGGGATTTCAAATTAGGATCAGTTTAGAGGATTTCAAATTAGGATCAGTTTAGGGGATTTCAAATTAGGATCAGTTTAGAGGATTTCAAATTAGGATCAGTTTAGGGGATTTCAAATTAGGATCAGTTTAGGGGATTTCAAATTAGGATCAGTTTAGAGGATTTCAAATTAGGATCAGTTTAGAGGATTTCAAATTAGGATCAGTTTAGGGGATTTCAAATTAGGATCAGTTTAGAGGATTTCAAATTAGGATCAGTTTAGGGGATTTCAAATTGGGATCAGTTTTAGGGATTTCAAATTAGAATCAGTTTTAGGGATTTCAAATTAGGATCAGTTTAGAGGATTTCAAATTAGGATCAGTTTAGGGGATTTCAAATTGGGATCAGTTTTAGGGATTTCAAATTATGATCAGTTTTGGGATTTCACATTGGGATAATTTTCAGGGAATTCGAATTGGAATAAATTTTTGGGATTTAGGATTGGGATCAGTTTTGGGGATTTCGAATTGGGTTCAGTTTAGGAATAGGAGTCAGTTGTAGAATTGCGAAGGCCTGTCAAACGCAGTGATTTGGTAGTTTTTAATGACTTGTGTGATTTGATTGAGTTTGGTCTTACTTTTGAATTTCTGTCAGTTTGTGTAAACTTGCAAAGTCTCTGGTGTTTTTGTTTGACTTGTTCTTAATAAAAAACAATTGTATTCGGTATGAATAGATTTAAACTTAATTCAATAACGCCCTATGCCATATTGTATCTATGTCTATTCTTACTGTACTGATTCCTGGTATGTTTGCAGGCAAAACTGGTCATAGTTTCGCTCATACTTCTATTACTGCATATATCTCCTTTGGCAGCTCTCGGTTGTCTTGTAAAAGTGACTGTTTGATAAATCGATAGTTTATATTTTGTATTTTTCTTGTTACTCTGTTTACTTAGCTGCAGTCCGTATATTTAATGGTAAATTATTGCCCTGAATTTGTAAATAATGCGTCATTATATATTAATAAATAAAATAATTAATATTAAATTTAGTATCTAGCGACTTTTTAGATTAAAACCAAAAACTAAAGTACTAATTTTTTGCTCATCTTTTATCATGTAATCATTTCATATTTAGAAGTGTTCACTTTTGCTATACATACTACTCGTTATGATTTTTTCTTGTAAGTAGGCACTAATGCGCATTATTTGTTAATAATAAAAACAACTGAAATTTGCGTCTAAATAAACTATTTTTCTTTACATATTTCTTCACAAAACGCTGAGTTGACTGAAATCGAGCCAAATCAGTTTTCTGTGCTCTAATTGTTTTTTAAGGTTATTCCCTACTATTGTGTGTCAATTCATCAGGATCTGTCTGTCTGTTCCTATTTCTCCTGATTTGTTTCTTTTTGATGTACAGATAAAACAATAATCAAGAGGTCGGAGAATGTGGAAAGGACACTGAGTCAGAGGCTCGTAGAGAGGACGCTGAGGCAGAGGGCACAGAGGACACTGAGGCAGAGGGTGAGAGGACACTGAGGCAGAGGGTGAGAGGACACTGAGGCAGAGGGTGAGAGGACACTGAGGCAGAGGGTGAGAGGACACTGAGGCAGAGGCTCGTAGAGAGGACGCTGAGGCAGAGGGCACAGAGGACACTGAGGCAGAGGCTCGTAGAGAGGACGCTGAGGCAGAGGGCACAGAGGACACTGAGTCAGAGGCTCGTAGAGAGGACGCTGAGGCAGAGGGTGAGAGGATACTGAGGCAGAGGCTCGTAGAGAGGACGCTGAGGCAGAGGGCACAGAGGACACTGAGTCAGAGGCTCGTAGAGAGGACGCTGAGGCAGAGGGCACAGAGGACACTGAGGCAGAGGGTAGAGAGGACACTGAGGCAGAGGGCACAGAGGACACTGAGGCAGAGGGCAGAGAGGACACTGAGGCAGAGGGCAGAGAGGACGCTGAGGCAGAGGGCAGAGAGGACACTGAGGCAGAGGGCAGAGAGGACACTGAGGCAGAGGGCACAGAGGACACTGAGGCAGGGGCTAGAGAGGGCACTTAGGCTTACACAAATTCCCATAGGCTAGCAAGATCTCGAGCTAGTTAATTGTATCCCTATGGCCAAGACAAATAGCTGGAATTCAATAATCGTCTGTTTACTCTGACCTGGCTAGTTTACAAGGTGTGTTTTGGCGCCAAAATTAGTTTCTAAGCAGCATCAACACCTGCAATGATAACGATTGTGTACGAAACTGAATGCTATTATATGGTGTCACTCTGGGCAGTATTGTTATAAAATCTGACAGCCTTGTTGCTATGATGCTTAATTGATTGAGTTTGAGTTGCTTGCGCAACTTTGAGTCCGCGAGTTTGTTACGGTTATTATAGCCGTGGTTGGGGATTCTGTTTTGTAAGATGATGAGGATATTTCTAGGATTTGTTTGAAATCTTTCGGCCTCCAAACACTAAGAATTGGTTAGCCTCGTGTCAGTGACAGCTCGACCAATCAATTCTAATCCTAATTCGATCTATCACTCCATGCCCCAATCCGGCCGTTTTATTAACCATCAACTCTAAGCAATATTTCAATTTCAGTGGGGCTGCCTCACTGTTTCAAATTGAGCTGACGTGCTAAAGGGGGCCACAACTGCGGATTGATTGAGAGGGGAACTAAATGGATGAGCACACTATACTCACACTCGCACACACCCCTGCTTGGCGCATCTCTGATATGAAATTTATTTACTCAATACAGCCCTCTGTCAGCCTATTCTGTAGAGTGAAAATCTTCATCTAAGATTTGAAAATTACATTTCTCCTCAATTCTCTAATTTTAATCCCACGCGGTCCCCGCTGTATGGTTATTGATTGGCTTAGAAATTAGTTATTCGATCTGGGACGAACACTAACCGTAATAGGATAGATTTGATTGATAATCTCGATTCTTTAATTAATATAAGTCAACGGGTTATTACGTTTATTAACGAATTTTTAATCGTTACTTTTATCAGTCCTCTGTGCTTATATGTGTATTTGTTTGTTCAAATGGTATTATTAAACGTTATTTTAATTCTATGCGTCATGCAATGTTAGATAGGCTTGTAAGTGATGTTAGATATGACATGGTTTATTAGTTAAAAGAGTTAAATAAACGGTGTTTGTAAAGTTATCTTAGGCGTTCTGATAAGGAAAACAAAACAATTAAACTCTGCTTATAACTTTTTGGTTCTAATAGTTTGACTAACACATGTTAACATGTCTAACAGGTTGTATGTAAATAACACATGTTAACATGTCTAACAAGTCGGATGTGTCTAACATATGCTAGCAAGCTAAACTGTTAGGTAAAATAGCAATATGCGACTATTATATTAAGTACGAGTACTAATCTAAACTATTTAGGTCCATTGATAGAATGAGTTTTTGTTCAAGCAAAGTGTAACACCATATGTAAGTAGATCTGATATGCTAATTATGTGCAATAGTCTATGTAGATTGCAAGTGTAGTAATATTTCAAGCTTTTTAATCAATGTAAGAGCAATAATGTGAAACTGACAATAGGATAGGCATTGCTTGCAGTCAGGACTGTTCAGGGCAGTCGCCGCAATCTGTCTGGTCAATTTCAACAGAGAAGTCAACTTCGCCATCGAAATCCGCGTCTTGCACAGCTTCAGAAACTTCCGCAGCGGCAGTCGCTGATCCTCCCAGATCCTTATTAACGGCAGATGAGCTTGTCCCGGAGGTCAGGAGTTCGCGCTCCTTGGAGTTGCGCCATTTCATCCGGCGATTTTGAAACCAGATTTTTACCTGTCAATCAAAAAAATAATGGGAAATACTGTGTCCTTAATTGTTGGACATTCAAACAGACCAGGACGTTGATGCGAGCTATAGTCTATGGTCGAGACTCTAGATGCGAATCGTTATTGCGAGTGCAACACCTACTTTGACTAGCATAAATTTCTATGGCCAATCCTGCATTGACACATGGTTATTCATTTATCGTAGTTAAGCAATGCCAAACTTTTACCATAGAGAGTAATTTAGATTTTTCGAGGGCTGAGGAAGTTTTTGCCATAGACGCACTTTTCAGCCATTGAAGAATATCATTGTCTGAATGGCTCTTGATGTCGCAATCTGGGCCATAGACAGGCACAATCCTGACCGCCTGTGCCATTGCTTATTGATTAGCCACGGCTGCCCGAAGTTTCCAACATGATGGAATCATCTCAAGTTAAATTAACTCGGAGTTTTCACTGCAGAAATAAATAGACCGCCAGTTGAGAAGCTTATTTCCGAATTATTGGCACTTCTGACATCGCATCCTTCAATGCTGACTTCTCGTTCAACAAACACAGCGTTCAGTCATCATCGGCCTGTTGATTGAGGTCCTAGAATTCTCATCGCTTCAATCAACTGAATTTCTTATTTTCATAATTCAGAACCAATTTTAGGGAATTGTTTGCGCGCCGAAAATTGAACAAAGTTGCTCGAAGCGTTCTCGGTAGCGCGGAAAGCTAAGATGGGAATTTTCTTGAATTCTGACAGGGAGATGTCAGCTTGACAACCCCTGCCTAGCCTGTTTCATGCTTCATTTAAACACCACATTGGGAGAATTCTCCCCCCCGTGGGGATCAGGAAAACAGGCTGCATGCCTCGCGGTAAAGCAAACATTTATCCCTTATGGGATTAATTTGCTTGTTGCGGCAATAGAGGCACACAAAAAGCAGCCTCACCCTGCATGTTTAGCGGTGTAGATGTGAAAATATTAGCCAGCATATATTGAGTTCTGCTCAATTTCGTCACCATGGCATTTCAATTGAGAAGCATTCATCAATAGAGGAATTAAATTTTCTTGTTCACACCTTTGCCATTCTACTCGGCCAGCTAATCTCCCCCCACACCTAATAAGCGAGCAGTTCTCAAGCCGTGAATTATTCACAAATTTGAGCACGGATCAGTTACTGTGCTCATATTGGTTGGCAGTGGAAACCGGACACCTCCACCTCTCTCTCTTTCTCGAGGCGTCAAACTCAACTTGCCAACAATTCTTTAACGAGGTGTTAAAGGAAAAAATCTTGAATTAAAAAACGGCGTTGCAGTTTTTAAGAATTACTAGTTTTTTTGTGAGGCTATTAAATTGTCAATCGATTATTTCTATATTTTTCTGCACCGAAACGTGACACTACCGATTTAGATATGATTCTAAAAAACCCACAAAAACGATGTGACATTTGATCTGCGCTTGTTTGCGAAATTGTCTAGGTTTCTCAACAGAAATGTTAAGTCGGTTTTTTTCTTAGTCCTGTCCATTATGTTAAATGGCTATAATGTTAAGTTTCTTACAATAATCCTCCTAATTCAAAGATATCTCTTTGAGTCACACAGAGATCTGAAACAATCTCACATAGATCTCATCAAATCTCACCAAAATCTCATCAAATCTCATCAATCTCGCATAGATCTCATCGAATCCCACATAGATCTCTAGCGAATCTCACCTAGATCTCATCAAATCTTACTGGAATCTCATCACATCTTACTGGAATCTCATCAAATCTTACTGGAATCTCATCAAATCTTACTGGAATCTCATCACATCTTACTGGAATCTCATCAAATCTTACTGGAATCTCATCAAATCTTACTGGAATCTCATCACATCTTACTGGAATCTCATCAAATCTTACTGGAATCTCATCAAATCTTACTGGAATCTCATCAAATCTTACTGGAATCTCATCACATCTTACTGGAATCTCATCATATCTTACTGGAATCTCATCAAATCTATGAAACCTGTGAAATAGTCTTACCTGAGAATCCTTGAGGCCCAGTTTGTCAGCCAGTTTCTTTCTATCAGGCTTGCTGATGTACTTCTGTCGCTGAAACATTTTCTCCAGGCCTTTGCGCTGTTGGTCGCTGAACACCGCGCGGCGAAGCATGCCGCGGCGCGGCTTTCCGCGAAATGCGGCCGCCGCCGCCGCCGCCGCCGCCGCAGCCGCCGCCGCTGCGCCGCATTGCTGTTGAAGCATGGCCATGTGCTGATGATGCTGCTGCTGCTGCTGCTGTTGCTGGATTGTATTAAACGTGGTTGCTACAGGCGTCGTCGAGAAGTAGCCCTGAGCTGGCGAGTTAAAAGGCGCCCTGATTGATGCTGGCGCTGGGGCTGCACCAACGCCTGCAGCAGGTGGGGTTGGTGCGTTGGTGAAGCGCAAAATCTCATCGAAATCTCATATAGTTTACTCTGAATCTCATTTAGGTTAACCTGAATCTCATCTAGTTTACTCTGAATCTCATTTAGGTTAACCTGAATCTCATCTAGCTTAACCTGAGTCTCATCTAGTTTATGCTGAATCTCATCTAGTTTATGCTGAATCTCATCTAGTTTAACCTGAATCTCCTCTAGCTTAACCTGAGTCTCATCTAGCTTAACCTGAGTCTCATCTAGCTTAACCTGAATCTCATCTAGTTTAACCTGAATCTCATCTAGTTTAACCTGAATCTCATCTAGTTTAACCTGAGTCTCATCTAGTTTAACCTGAATCTCATCTAGTTTAACCTGAATCTCATCTAGTTTAACCTGAATCTCATCTAGTTTAACCTGAATCTCATCTAGTTTAACCTGAATCTCATCTAGTTTAACCTGAATCTCATCTAGTTTAACCTGAATCTCATCTAGTTTAACCTGAATCTCATCTAGTTTAACCTGAATCTCATCTAGTTTAACCTGAATCTCATCTAGTTTAACCTGAATCTCATAGTCCATTTCAGTCCCTGGCACAATCTAAATTTCAAATTTTCTCCATGGGAAGTCGGCTTTAAGTTGGTTACGCAATTAACAATGGGTCTAATTTTCACACATGCCCTGTTTCAAAACACCTTCCTGAAGTCTCAATTGCTGTTTCTTGAGTCGCGTCAGCGGCATATCTTATTTGAAGTTGAATTAACAATTTAGCCAATTCAATAGCCACAGTGCTGTTATAGCTGTGGCTCATTGTTAAACAAGTTTAACACCATTGTCAAATGCTCATATTAATGACTTCAAAAACCTTTCAACTAAATGAATTTTCTGACCGTTTCCGTCAGTCTTGGCCAATTTGTTAAAACGATCAATGCGAATGTTAATTGGCGCGACCTATTGAAATACTGCTGAGTGAATTTGAAATATTTCAATTTCTAATCTCTTTTAAAGACTTGAATCGACCTCATTCAATTGAGATTTTTATCGACGAGATTTTGTGAATACAATAATGTGTAAGCTATTCTTTTACTCTGCAGTACAATGTTTTTTAACAATGCAACTAGAATAATACCTTTTATAACATTAAATAGCACCTTAATCTCACTGAAATCCAAGAGTCTCAGAAAATCATTGATCCGCATAGTATCTCGTAGAATCTCATAGACTCTCATAGAATCTCATAGACTCTCAGAAAAATCTCATACACTCTCATATAATCTCATAGACTCTCATAGAATCTCATAGACTCTCATAGAATCTCATAGACTCTCATAGAATCTCATAGACTCTCATAGAATCTCATAGACTCTCATAGAATCTCATAGACTCTCATAGAATCTCATAGACTCTCATAGAATCTCATAGACTCCCATAGACTCTCATAGAATCTCATAGAATCTCATAGAATCTCATAGAATCTCATAGAATCTCATAGAATCTCATAGACTCTCATAGAATCTCATAGAATCTCATAGAATCTCATAGAATCTCATAGAATCTCATAGAATCTCATAGAATCTCATAGAATCTCATAGAATCTCATAGACTCTCATAGAATCTCATAGAATCTCATAGACTCTCATAGAATCTCATAGAATCTCATAGAATCTCATAGACTCTCATAGAATCTCATAGAATCTCATAGACTCTCATAGAATCTCATAGACTCTCATAGACTCACTCTCATAGAATCTCATAGAATCTCATAGACTCATTTTCATAGACTCTCAGACAAATCTCATAAACTCTCAGACAATCTCATACACTCTCATAGAATCTCATACACTCTCATAGAATCTCATACACTCTCATAGGCTCTCATTTAATATAGAATCCCACATGACTATTTTGTAATCTCACACAAGTATAAGAATCCACTTCATGTTTTGCCATCGGTTTGAAATTGTCCTGCCGGACTCAAAAAAAGACTCGACAAAGACAGACACAGTCTGACTTCAAATTTAATAATTGTCAGATTTCTAACTATAAAAAATAACATGACGCAACTACACCACTAGAGACTGTTGCAACTTATCCACTTGCTCAAGTTCAGTTAACTTCATTTCTGTTAAAATATTCGCCGTGAAAATCTAGTCTTTGTGTTCAATAATTAGTCTTTAGGATCTTACAAATCAAAACTTGGGGAATATTCTAGCAGATTTGAAGTGTCGGGCCCTGCATGAGGCGACCACTTAAGCAGTCCACTTGTCAGTTAAGAATGACATTGGCAAGGCTAGTTATATGGCGTCCTAAATTTGATTATCTAACATTCATAATCGCTCCTATAATACAATAGTATTGTGGGGCCTATGTCCACTTAAGACTTGGTGTTCGAAAATCACTGCACGCTCGTAAATTAATGAATTTGATACTGATAATTTAAAATTAGATTTGATATGATAATTATATGATTGTAGCTAACTGAATATCATCTGGAATATATTGATCTCGCGTAAACAAAATGATAAACATAAAAATCCTTACCATGGATGAAGCTTTCGAAGTACATCGCAGCTTCAAGCTGCTGCTGCTGCTGCTGCTGCTGGTTCTGATGCTGCTGGTGCAAGAACATGAGGTGCCTTATATCGCCAGAGAATATAATTGGCGGCAGCAGAGGCGGTGGTAACGGCTGTTGCGACTGAATCTTTGTTGCAGCTGGAAAATGATGCAGGAAATTTAACAAAACGTCTTTCTTAGCTGATGCTGGTACCCAGTTCTGTATTGCATAGTGAAATGTCTCATTTAGAATAGTATTTGCAGGAAGGGCCAGGGGCAGTGGCACATCATTCGGTGACACTAGACCCGCAGCCAGCGAGGAGGCAATTCTGCCCATTACGCTGACTCCTGACTTTCTCATCGTCAGGCAGTGTACACTCAAATTAAATCTGGCCTCGCCGCGGAATCGAGCTCAGGGACCTCAATGTCTTGCTTAGGGATTCCAGGGGTTATCGAATGCCGGAGACAAACGCTAGACAAAATAAAACAGAACCAGAACTGGCAGCTCACTGCGACTAGTCGAGTCTCCGAGAATGGCTGAAACACCGAACTTCAATTGAACAGGAGCTTCGGGCGAGTCAGCAACGAAAGATTCTGCTGCTCTGCTCTGGTCGTCCTCGTTGGCTTCTGTAGCTGCTGCTGCTGCTGAATGCTTAGACAACACGAACTGTCTGAGCATGAGTTCGTCGCTTTGTAGAATAGACTCCATGCCGAACATTATTTTGGCGAAAAATTAGTTTGAACAACTGGGAAGAGTAATAATTGCAATTTAGGGATTCGGTGTCGCACAATATCTGAGCTGTTATAATATTCCCTAGGAGACCGCTATCAGAGATACAGGCTCGTTTCTCATTGGCTAGAATTTTTGTGCCCCAGCAAGAGTTTGAGTCCAGTTCTCAGTCACAGTTTGAGCGGACAGTGGGGTTGGGGGGCTTGTCTGTGGAGAGAAGGTTGAATTTCATTGGTTGCGACATTTTGGTGTCTGGGGCCAGCCTGAAAACATAGATGGAAAAAAATACTGGTGTGGCGACCTACCCAGTCCATGGACTGGACAACCGCATAGTTGACACTGTTCATTAATTTATTATAGTCTCAGTAAACTATTTGCTTCCGTAAACTTTTTTTTCTTTAATTATTTTGTTTGCCGTTTACTTTAGTAAATAAATATTAACTTTTATCAATTCGATAAGTTAATTGAGAAGAAGTTACTTACATTCTAACTATTTTTCTGAATTAAAAATCTAAAATCTTAAAAGGAAAACACACTGGACAGTCAAATAGTCATAATTAGGCATCTAACCTCGTAAGGAAATGAAAAGTCGCAGGATCCTACTAACAGTAGAATCGCGTATTTTTGTAACAACTATTTCGGGGCTATGAACAATGCGCATGTAAGATTGGCGGTATCTGAGTTCAAGTGTTTTGTTAGACAGATTGTGTTAGGCACAGATTGTGTTAGACACAGAATGTGTTAGGCACAGATTGTGTTAGACACAGTTTGTGTTAGACACAGTTTGTGTTAGGCACAGATTGTGTTAGACACAGATTGTTTTAGACACAGATTGTGTTAGACAAAGATTTTGTTAGACACAGATTGTGTTAAGCACAGTTTGTGTTAGGCACAGTTTGTGTTAGGCACAGTTTGTGTTAGACACAGATTGTGTTACACACTGTTTGTGTTAGACACTGTTTGTGTTAGACATTGTTTGTGTTAGACACAGATTGTGTTAGACACAGTTTGTGTTAGACAATGTTTGTGTTAGGACAATGTTTGTGTTAGGCACAGATTGTGTTAGACACAGATTGTTTTAGACACAGATTGTGTTAGACACAGATTGTGTTAGACAAAGATTTTGTTAGACACAGATTGTGTTAAGCACAGTTTGTGTTAGGCACAGTTTGTGTTAGGCACAGTTTGTGTTAGACACAGATTGTGTTACACACTGTTTGTGTTAGACACTGTTTGTGTTAGACATTGTTTGTGTTAGACACAGATTGTGTTAGACACAGTTTGTGTTAGACAATGTTTGTGTTAGGACAATGTTTGTGTTAGGCACAGATTGTGTTAGACACAGATTGTTTTAGACACAGATTGTGTTAGACACAGATTGTGTTAGACAAAGATTTTGTTAGACACAGATTGTGTTAGGCACAGTTTGTGTTAGGCACAGTTTGTGTTAGGCAATGTTTGTGTTAGACACTGTTTGTGTTAGACAATGTTTGTGTTAGACAAAGTTTGTGTTAGACAAAGTTTGTGTTAGACACAGTTTGTGTTAGACACAGATTGTGTTAGACAATGTTTGTGTTAGACACAGATTGTGTTAGGCACAGATTGTGTTAGACACAGATTGTTTTAGACACAGATTGTGTTAGACACAGATTGTGTTAGACAAAGATTTTGTTAGACACAGATTGTGTTAGGCACAGTTTGTGTTAGGCACAGTTTGTGTTAGGCAATGTTTGTGTTAGACACTGTTTGTGTTAGACAATGTTTGTGTTAGACAAAGTTTGTGTTAGACAAAGTTTGTGTTAGACACAGTTTGTGTTAGACACAGATTGTGTTAGACAATGTTTGTGTTAGACACAGATTGTGTTAGACACTGTTTGTGTTAGACACAGATTGTGTTAGACACAGATTGTGTTAGACACAGTTTGTGTTAGACAAAGTTTGTGTTAGACACAGTTTGTGTTAGACACAGTTTGTGTTAGACACAGATTGTGTTAGACACAGTTTGTGTTAGACACAGATTGTGTTAGACACAGTTTGTGTTAGGCACAGATACTTAAAAACTCATTTTGAAGATATTTTATAAGTTTTCCATTTTAAAGTATTTCAAAGTGCCAGGTTACAAGTCCGGCAAGCATTGAGACACTACAATATTTGTATTTATGTGGCTGATAGAAACTTATTTTGACGCTGTTCGTATCGTTTCAAAAGGCTTTATCAATCAAATTCGCTGAAAAGTGTGCAGCATTAGCGATTATATTTGTAAATGTGAATAACTAGAAAAATGTTCAGTATTAATGCAAGTAGTGCAATTTATGAATATTTAGGCTTCAGTAAATATAAGTTAGCAAATGATTTTCTCCGTTGGATCATGAAGTTCAGGCTGTATAGAATTAGTTTTGTTGCGAAGCAGCTTTAATCGGTACACAAGAAGAGGAAAGTCGAATGAAACAAAGCTTAAATGTACATATCAGTCTAATTTAACGAAAGCTAATAGTTCTTAATTATGTCACAGTCTGTGGTTAAAGAGTTAAAAACGACAGAAAATTCATTGCTTTGGACTGGGTTGCTCCAGTGCCTGTTCAATTTTCCTTAGTTTTTCTTCAAGTTTTCGCATTTTCCTTGGCCATTTCTTCATTTTCTTGTTCAGCTTTTTTTCTGGCCTCCATTTCCTCGGCCAGGGCCTCAGTTTTATCCAGTTTCATTTGTTTTAGTTTCATTTCCATTTCCGCGAATTTAATCGCCATTGCTTCTTTTTCTTCTTCAGCTTTTTTTCTCGCATTCCTTTCCTCGGACAGGGCCTCATTTTGGCGCAGCATTTCATCTTCCTGCTCATGAATGGTGTTCTCCCTCTCAGCGGCTAGTTTCTGCGCTTCAGCGATTGTTTCATAATGCTGAAGAACGGACCGAACTATCTGAAGGAGCTCCTCTGTCAGCCGGACTGGGCGGCCGTCCATTTTGCCTGCGATGTCTTCGATTGTTTTGCATCCAATGTCGAGCAGTTGCCGAGCTTTTTTATACTTCTCGAACAACAGGTCTAGTCGATCAGCTCTCTGGTAAGCCTTATTGTTGCTCCTTACAGAGTCCTGAAAGCTACTTTGCCGAGTGATCAGACCCAAGGTACAGATTCTACCGACCCATTGCCTAACACTGTTGAGCTGTGCAGCCAACTTGATTCTCTTAGCCTCCCGCATGCATGCATTCTTTCCTTGTTCCTCCGAAAAAGCCTCCTCTCTGACGTTTTGAGCTACTGCCTCCAGCTCTTTCATGTACCTGACGAAGTTCAATAAGTTTTTTCCATATTCTTCATAAAGGATGATAAAGCTCTGCAACGAGTCCGTCATGCTGCTGACCTGTTTCCTATCAAGGGTTCCGTTCTTTAAGGTTTCCTTCAGGCAATTCGTAATCGCCTCATGTTCCTTGCCAATAGTCGCTATCTGCGCGCCCAATGACTCTGCGTTGACAAGACAGTTCTGAAGTGCTTCTTTAAACTCTCTGAGTGATCGAATGCCGGGGAGGAGCCGATGGTTGATAGATCCGATGCTCTTGTCAACGGCAGTCAGATTCTCCATCGCTTGCCTGATGTCCCGCTCGAGTTTACTTAGTTGTTCCTTTGCGGAAAATATCTTTCCGAGTTCTTGCAAACTTTGTCCCAGCGATTTACTGTCCATTGTCCCACCGTCAATTTTCTAAAAGATAGTGTTTTCGCTTGAATCACGACTTAGCATTAGTAAACAAGAACTTTACATATGATTTGCTTGAATAATTATTCCCACTCACCTGAAATCGTAATCAAAATTGAAATCTTCGATTATCCGCACGGGCAGGTGGAACGGCTCAATTGAGAACGTCCCAACAAAATCTACTCTGCAGCCTATAAGCAGACAAGTGCTCTGCCATATTTATCATGCAAAATATTGTTCCTTGTTATTGTGTGAGCGGTAGCGGTGTACAGTTATGTGCAGTGGCTGAGTACAGCTTTGAATACAGCGGGTATACTCAAGAAAAGCGGAACTTCCCCATCGCTTGAACACATTAAGCTGAAACTAGTAAAAAACATCTTTGCGTACACAAGCGTACAGTACGACTAACAGAAGTTCCTCCTTAGGCAGAGTACACATCTCTGCACTTTTCCTGTTTACATTATCCAGCTCAATCTAGTTCCTTCTCTTCTGTTTACTCTGCTCGCGGAGAGTAAACTGTACCTTCGTCAGCATAACCAGGAGACTAATAGATTTCTCGCGAGGATAGGCTTTAGCTACAGAGGATAACCTTGAAACGTACTTTGACTAAAGATTTGTGAACAGTGAAAACGCCAAAGAGATTTAACAATAAACCTAACTACAAAATCTAGGGAAAAGCTACCTAGAGTAATTACGGAACTCTCAGAAGCAGTGTTAGTAAGGATAAATTTAGGCTATTGTGCATCAGTTTTTCTGTCGAGTTGCTCAAACTGATGAGGCAAGTCGGAACCCGCCAATCAGCGGAAATCACTGGATCCGAATCTGATGGATCTCGTCCAGTCGTCTCTGCTGCCAGTCGTCCAGCTCGTTGAAGGTCTCGAAGCTTCGAAGGGCCTCTTGCACATCGGCGTCAGTTGTAGCAGCTGCTAGGGCTCGCACGAAATGGATGTTGTCCGAGCTGACGAACGCCGGACACACCCGCCCCAAGTCATCCGCTTTCGGGTTCTCACCAGCAGCCAGCCAGCTCAGACAGGCCTGGAACGCGTGTCTGCGGCCGCTCAGCAGCTCGTGCTCTACAGCGAGCTTCGTCAGCTCCTTGAACTGAGCCAGCTGCAGCCAGATCGCCCTTGTCGGCCATGACTCTGGCGCGCTCCTCGCGGCACTCGGCCTCGTTCGCTGGGCTGCTCTCCGCTCTGTAGAAGTCTGCCGCTTTGGTGTAGTGGTCGATGGCAAGGTCCAGTGCGGTCACCTGAGGTTGATTGCTAAGAAATTTGCGCTCCCATTTCCACATCTGCAGTTCAGGGCCGACGTTGCGCCAGTCCAGGCTGCCGGGAACTTGGCGATGCAGCACCAGGGCCCGCTCAGCGGTTCTCTTGTGCATGCTGGCAGCAAAGTTGACGTGCCCGCGCTCAGAATAAATCCTCACCGCTTCCTTCAGCAACAAAATCAATCTCGCGACGCAGGTCCACCTTCGCGAAACAGTTAGCCGCGTCCTCCAGACACTTGGCGCCATCGAATTCTTCCTTTTTGTGGTGGTACTCCTCAGAAGCTTCAATGAACTTTTCGCCGGCTGGAGCCCATTGCTTCTCCAGCTTCAGCTTGTTTGCTTCTCCAGCTCCAGCTTGTTCGCTTCTCCAGCTTCAACTTGTTCGCTTCTCCAGCTCCAGCTTGTTCGCTTCTCCAGCTTCAGCTTGTTCGCTTCTCCAGCTCCAGCTTGTTCGCTTCTCCAGCTCCAGCTTGTTCGCTTCTCCAGCTCCAGCTTGTTCGCTTCTCCAGCTCCAGCTTGTTCGCTTCTCCAGTTTCAGCTTGTTCGCTTCTCCAGTTTCAGCTTGTTCGCTTCTCCAGCTCCAGCTTGTTCGCTTCTCCAGTTTCAGCTTGTTTGCTTCTCCAGCTTCAGCTTGTTTGCTTCTCCAGCTTCAGCTTGTTCGCTTCTCCAGCTCCAGCTTGTTCGCCTCTCCAGCTCCAGCTTGTTCGCTTCTCCAGCTCCAGCTTGTTCGCTTCTCCAGCTTCAGCTTGTTCGCTTCTCCAGCTCCAGCTTGTTCGCTTCTCCAGCTCCAGCTTGTTCGCTTCTCCAGCTCCAGCTTGTTCGCTTCTCCAGCTTCAGCTTGTTTGCACAATGTATCATTAGGCTTAATTTCAGTAGATTTTTTCCTGTGTACTACTAAAAATGTTTAAACATTTAATTCTAGGATAAATGATTACTTTGCTTTCCGCCCCGAAACAGTAGTCTCTAAGGTTGATGTTGCTTCGTTTTTTGTTTAGGTCATGACTTATTTAATTGCTGTATTAAGTCTTTGTTTCTGAGCACTGAGCAGTGTTCAACCAAGTTGTTTTTCTATACTTTTAAAAAACTTTTTCTACAGCCAGAACTTCATATTCCAACTAACGAAGAGTTTGCAAGCTTCAATCTGTGTCTAACACAAACAGTGTCTAACACAATCTGTGTCTAACACAATCTGTGTCTAACACAATCTGTGTCTAACACAAACAGTGTCTAACACAATCTGTGTCTAACACAAACTGTGTCTAACACAATCTGTGTCTAACACAAACTGTGTCTAACATAAACTGTGTCTAACACAATCTGTGTCTAACACAAACTGTGTCTAACATAAACTGTGTCTAACACAAACTGTGTCTAACACAAACTGTGTCTAACACAATCTGTGTCTAACACAATCTGTGTCTAAAATAAACTGTGTTTAACACAAACTGTGCCTAACACGGTCTCTGGAATAATCTACTTAAATGTTTCATTAATTAAATTTCCGTAGAGAAATTTCTGTTAACGGAAAAAAAGCCTATTATGCTACTATTGATAGTTTGTAGTTGATGGCTTTAGTGGATAGAGTTGGCATGAAATAAAATTTGTTCTATTTAAATTAGTAAACTAATTAAAAAATATTTATTAGCTGTAACCAAGTGTTCATAAGAGAATCACGTGCAACAATTACATTACCACAATGTTCGGCTGTACAAAAAATAAATAAGTTTAACATCCGATAAATGGTCAGGAAAAAATGTTTTTGTTAGCTGAAGTCAGAAAATGGTTTCTGCTTGGAGAAGCAGGCTCGGAGGCTTTGAGTACTTTGCTATAAGTACAGGAAATTGTCTCAGTGCGTGCGGAAAATTATTTACAAGGCCTAGCCAAGAGTAAGTGGCATGCCTTGTTTTGCTTTATATCTACGCTGTCATCGGCTGTACTACATCTCTGTGTTAGCCAGTGCCAAACTCACTCTCTCCCCCCACTCTACCCCTCTCCCTCTCACTCTCCCTCTCTCCCTTACTCTCCCTCTCTCCCTCTCACTCTCCCTCTCTCCCCCACTCTACCTCTCTCCCCCACTCTACCTCTCTCCCTCTCACTCTCCCTCTCTCCCCCACTCTACCTCTCTCCCCCACTCTCCCTCTCACTGTACATCTTCCTCTCTCACTCTCTCTCTCTCGCTGTCCATCTCTCCCCCTCACTCTACTTCTCTCCATCTCACTCTCCCTCTCTCCCTCTACGTGTCTGTCTCAAACTCTGCCTCTCTTCAGCTCTCTCTGCGTCTCAACCTATCTCTATACCAGTCGCTATAGCTGTCACCCCTAAAGTCAGTAGTCGCGAGTGCTTGTAAGTCAAAAAAATAATTGTCTATTATAGTAGTAGTTCTATTTAGATGGAATGAGGCTCGCTAACTCATGCTCATCTGTCGCCAATCTCTTTGGGGTCGGTGACTCAATTGATTCCAAAACCATGAAGGCCCGTTGCCACCGCCACTGCTGCTGCTGCTGCTGCTGCTGCTGCTGCTGCTGCTGCTGCTGCTGCATTCCAACTTGTCTCAGTTCAAGGCTTCCATTGATTCCAGTGAATGAGCCGCTACAGTACTCCCCTGTACAGGTTTTTTAAGCAATTTTAGTCATAGAATTTTTTCTCGTCTGAAGATAAAAAGAGAAGAACCACCTGTTAGACTGTTAGACAGAAGACCCAACTGTTAATCTGTTAGACAGAAGACCCACCTGTTAGACTGTTAGACAGAAGACCCACTTGTTAGACTGTTAGACAGAAGACCCACTTGTTAGACTGTTAGACAGAAGACCCACCTGTTAGACTGTTAGACAGAAGACCCACCTGTTAGACTGTTAGACAGAAGACCCACCTGTTAGACTGTTAGACAGAAGACTCGCCTGTTAGACTGTTAGACAGAATTCCCATCTGTTAGACAGAAGACCCACCTGTTAGACTGTTAGACTGATAGACTGTTAGACAGAAGACCCACCTGTTAGACTGTTAGACTGATAGACTGTTAGACAGAAGACCCATCTGTTAGACAGAAGACCCACCTGTTAGACTGTTAGACTGATAGACTGTTAGACAGAAGACCCACCTGTTAGACTGTTAGACTGATAGACTGTTAGACAGAAGACCCACCTGTTAGACTGTTAGACTGTTAGACTGTTAGACAGAAGACCCACCTGTTAGACTGTTAGAAGGTAAACTAGGATAGGATTGCATGATTTGAAACAAGAAGGATGAAGCCAATTGAGTCGCTAGATGCGGGTGTGAGTATTACTCACTGCAGTCGGCAGCGCAGAGCAGTGCCATGTAGGCCCTGCGAAACTGTCTATTGTACAAGCCGTAGATTAAACAGTTCAGAGAAGAGTTCAGATGGCACAGCAGCACAGAGAAGGCGTGCAGCATGACTGGCAGGGTGTCGTTGGAGTCAGCAAGAATCACCGTAGCGTAGGGAATCCAGCACACTGCGTAGGTGACAAAAATCACAAAGAATGTCTTCAACATTTTTGTCTCCTTCCGTTGGCGCCGCCTCTGTTCCATTGTGATCAACTCCAGCTGACGATGGTTGGTTCTGACGAAGGCGTAGATTCTAGCGTAGGACGCTGCGATGAGCAATAGTGGCGCATAGATGCCGCAGATGGCAAAGAATATGGTGTAGCTGCGACTGGCTAGACGATCGTAGGTGCACAATGACTGCTTCTTGTCGAAGCTGAACCCGCCCCAGCCGAAGAAGTTCGGCAATACTTCAAAATGGTGATCGTTTTTTGTCTTGGGTTACTGGCGACGAAAACACGTGTCTAACAGGTGGGATCGTGTGTCTAACAGGTGGGATCGTGTGTCTAACAGGTGGGATCGTGTGTCTAACAGGTGGATTGTATTGTGTGTCTAACAGGTTGAATCGTATATCTAACAGGTGGGATCGTGTGTCTAACAGGTGCATTGTATTGTGTGTCTAACAGGTTGAATCGTATGTCTAACAGGTGGGATCGTGTGTCTAACAGGTTGGATCGTGTGTCTAACAGGTTGGATCGTGTGTCTAACAGGTGGATTGTATTGTGTGTCTAACAGGTTGAATCGTATATCTAACAGGTGGGATCGTGTGTCTAACAGGTGGGATCGTGTGTCTAACAGGTGGGATCGTGTGTCTAACAGGTGGATTGTATTGTGTGTCTAACAGGTTGAATCGTATATCTAACAGGTGGGATCGTGTGTCTAACAGGTTGGATCGTGTGTCTAACAGGTGCATTGTATTGTGTGTCTAACAGGTTGAATCGTATGTCTAACAGGTGGGATCGTGTGTCTAACAGGTTGGATCGTGTGTCTAACAGGTTGGATCGTGTGTCTAACAGGTGGATTGTATTGTGTGTCTAACAGGTTGAATCGTATATCTAACAGGTGGGATCGTGTGTCTAACAGGTTGGATCGTGTGTCTAACAGGTGGATTGTATTGTGTGTCTAACAGGTTGAATCGTATATCTAACAGGTGGGATCGTGTGTCTAACAGGTTGGATCGTGTGTCTAACAGGTTGGATCGTGTGTCTAACAGGTGCATTGTATTGTGTGTCTAACAGGTTGAATCGTATGTCTAACAGGTGGGATCGTGTGTCTAACAGGTGGGATCGTGTGTCTAACAGGTGCATTGTATTGTGTGTCTAACAGGTGGGATCGTGTGTCTAACAGGTGGGATCGTGTGTCTAACAGCTGGATTGTATTGTGTGTCTAACAGGTTGAATCGTATATCTAACAGGTGGGATCGTGTGTCTAACAGGTTGGATCGTGTGTCTCACAGGTTGGATCGAGTGTCTAACAGGTTGGATCGTGTGTCTAACAGGTTGGATCGAGTGTCTAACAGGTTGGATCGTGTGTCTAACAGGTTGGATCGAGTGTCTAACAGGTTGGATCGTGTGTCTAACAGGTTGGATCGTGTGTCTAACAGGTTGGATCGAGTGTCTAACAGGTTGGATCGAGTGTCTAACAGGTTGGATCGTGTGTCTAACAGGTTGGATCGAGTGTCTAACAGGTTGGATCGTGTGTCTAACAGGTTGGATCGTGTGTCTAACAGGTTGGATCGAGTGTCTAACAGGTTGGATCGAGTGTCTAACAGGTTGGATCGTGTGTCTAACAGGTTGGATCGTGTGTCTAACAGGTTGGATCGTGTGTCTAACAGGTTGGATCGAGTGTCTAACAGGTTGGATCGTGTGTCTAACAGGTGGGATCGTGTGTCTAACAGGTTGGATCGTGTGTCTAACAGGTGGGATCGTGTATCTAACAGGTGGGATCGTGTCTCTAACAGGTGGTATTGAGTGTCTAATAGGTGAGATTTTTTGTCTTTCAGGTGGAATTTTGTGTGTAACAGCTGGGATCATGTGTCTAACAGGTTGGATCATATGTCTAACAGTTGGTATCATGTGCATAACAGGTGGGATCGTGTGTATAACAGGTGGGATAATTTTTTCATATAACATCGAGGTTTCTGTGACTTAAAAAAGGTGATGTGTCTAACTTTCTAAATTTAGTACTCTTAGTGAAGCAAAGTACCATGATTATTTAACAGCTAGTGGGCTACTGTAACGTTGCGCTAGAAGACACTGCAGAATGTCTCTCTGCACGACCTTCTGTTTCAACACTTTTAGAATAAAATGATGCTATTCGCCAAGCCAGTGTGGTTGAATGGGGTGGTGGGTGCAATCAGAGAGTGGCTGAATGGGGTGGTGGGTGTTATCAGTGAGTGGCTGAATGGGGTGGTGGGTGCAATCAGTGAGGCTAGAGTGGCTGAATGGGGTGGTGGGTGCAATCAGTGAGGCTAGAGTGGCTGAATGGGGTGGTGGGTGTTATCAGTGAGTGGCTGAATGGGGGGTGTGGGTGCAATCAGTGAGGCTAGAGTGGCTGAATGGGGGGTGTGGGTGCAATCAGTGAGGCTAGAGTGGCTGAATGGGGTGGTGGGTGTTATCAGTGAGTGGCTGAATGGGGGGTGTGGGTGCAATCAGTGAGGCTAGAGTGGCTGAATGGGGGGTGTGGGTGCAATCAGTGAGGCTAGAGTGGCTGAATGGGGTGGTGGGCGCAGTCAGTGAGGCTAGAGTGGCTGAATGGGGTGGTGGGTGTTATCAGTGAGTGGCTGAATGGGGTGGTGGGTGCAATCAGTGAGGCTAGAGTGGCTGAATGGGGTGGTGGGTGCAATCAGTGAGGCTAGAGTGGCTGAATGGGGTGGTGGGTGCAATCAGTGAGGCTAGAGTGACTGAATGGGGTGGTGGGTGCAGTCAGTGAGGCTAGAGTGACTGAATGGGGTGGTGGGTGCAGTCAGTGAGGCTAGAGTGACTGAATGGGGTGGTGGGTGCAGTCAGTGAGGCTAGAGTGACTGAATGGGGTGGTGGGTGTTATCAGTGAGTGGCTGAATGGGGTGGTGGGTGCAATCAGAGAGTGGCTGAATGGGGTGGTGGGTGCAATCAGAGAGTGGCCGAATGGGGTGGTGGGTGCTATCAGAGAGTAGCTGAATGGGGTGGTGGGTGCTATCAGAGAGTAGCTGAATGGTGTGTGCTCACCGAAAGCAAAGCTGAGAAGCCAGAGGCCAGCACACGCCGCATTTGTGGATCGCTGGCTAAAGAGCTTGTCGTATTTATCGCTGCGGCAAATGAACACGTATCGATTAAAGGCCACTGAGCCGATATTGAGCAGTGAGCACAGGCAGGCAGTCAGGCAGATACAGCCAGTGACTCGGCAAAGAGAAGGCTGCTCTCTGAAGAGCAGTTCTCCGTTAAATAGGCCTGCGTGGTAATGAGTGTCGTTTTTGTTTATGATTTTAGATCCAAACAGATTAACGATAACCCCATTAGATTTCCGGAAACTAAAAGAGAAATCGTTAAAGCGACAGAGAGTGTTAAGAAAAGTAGAATCCGGGTCTGAGGGGTGAAGTGAGAGGTAGAGTGAGAGGTAGATTGAGAGGTAGAGTGAGAGGTAAAGTGAGGGTAGAGTGAGAGGTAGAGTGAGGGTAGAGCGAGATGTAGATTGAGAGGTAGAGTGAGAGGTAGAGTGAGAGGTAGAGTGAGAGGTAGAGTGAGGGTAGAGTGAGGGTAGAGTGAGAGGTAGAGTGAGAGGTAGAGTGAGAGGTAGAGTG
Organism: Macrostomum hystrix; assembly: GCA_950097015.1. Taxonomy (NCBI): domain Eukaryota; kingdom Metazoa; phylum Platyhelminthes; family Macrostomidae; genus Macrostomum; species Macrostomum hystrix. The sequence goes on from CATNEN010000001.1 coordinate 15,281,724, forward strand.
AAGGTAGAGTGAGAGGTAGAGTGAGGGTAGAGTGAGAGGTAGAGTGAGGGTAGAGTGAGAGGTAGAGTGAGAGGTAGAGTGAGAGGTAGAGTGAGAGGTAGAGTGAGGGTAGAGTGAGAGGTAGAGTGAGAGGTAGAGTGAGAGGTAGAGTGAGGGTAGAGTGAGAGGGAGAGTGAGGGTAGAGTGAGAGGTAGAGTGAGAGGTAGAGTGAGGGTAGAGTGAGAGGGAGAGTGAGGGTAGAGTGAGAGGTAGAGTGAGAGGTAGAGTGAGAGGTAGAGTGAGAGGTAGAGTGAGGGTAGAGTGAGAGGTAGAGTGAGAGGTAGAGTGAGAGGTAGAGTGAGAGGTAGAGTGAGGGTAGAGAGTGAGGGTAGAGTGAGAGGTAGAGTGAGAGGTAGAGTGAGGGTAGAGTGAGAGGGAGAGTGAGGGTAGAGTGAGAGGTAGAGTGAGAGGTAGAGTGAGGGGCAGAGAAATTGGAAGAGTAAGTCTGATAGTCATCCGTTTTTCAGTTTATTTCCAGTTTCCCAACTCAAAGCCTCACTATCGACTGTCTCAATCCTTAGGGTTCTACTCACCAACAATGTTCATCGGAATGATGAAGCCAGTCACAGTGAGATCAGCGATAGCCAGATTGACAATGAACGCATTGCCGCATGTTTGCAGAGACTGCGAAATTTTATTTAGCAATTATATTTTGTTCATTTTACTCGGTAATTACTCGTACTTGACAAGACTCATAGCTAGCGAGCTTAAAACGTACCTTGATGATGAGAACACTGGCTATTACCAACAGGTTGCCAACAGTGCCAAAGAGGGCCGATAGGAATAGACAGATGACGTAGACTGCAATTTTTGGGTACAGTTTATAACAAATAATAGCGCTGAAAAGCTGAAAATTACTGCGACATCTGCCTAACAGGTGTCCTCCTGTCTAACAGGTAATCCTTCTGTCTAACAGGTAATACTTCTGCCTAACAGGTGATCCTTCTGTCTAACAGGTAATCCTCCGTCTTACAGGTAATCCTTCTGTCTAACAGGTAATCCTTCTGTCTAACAGGTAATCCTTCTGTCTAACAGGTAATCCTTCTGTCTAACAGGTAATCCTTCTGTCTAACAGGTAATCCTTCTGTCTAACAGGTAATCCTTCTGTCTAACAGGTGGGTCTTCTGTCTAACAGGTAATCCTTCTGTCTAACAGGTGATCCTTCTGTCTAACAGGTGGGTCTTCTGCCTAACAGGTGATCCTCCTGTCTAACAGGTAATCCTTCTGCCTAACAGGTGATCCTCCTGTCTAACAGGTAATCCTTCTGCCTAACAGGTGATCCTTCTGCCTAACAGGTGATCCTTCTGTCTAACAGGTGGGTCTTCTGTCTAACAGGTGATCCTTCTGTCTAACAGGTGGGTCTTCTGTCTAACAGGTGGGTCTTCTGTCTAACAGGTGGGTCTTCTGTCTAACAGGTGGGTCTTTTGCCTAACAGGTAGGTATTCTGTCTAACAGGTGGGTCTTCTGTCTAACAGGTGGGTCTTCTGTCTAACAGGTAATCCTTCTGTCTAACAGGTAATCCTTCTGTATAACAGGTGGGTCTTCTGTCTAACAGGTAATCCTTCTGTCTAACAGGTAATCCTTCTGTCTAACAGGTAATCCTTCTGTCTAACAGGTAATCCTTCTGTCTAACAGGTAATCCTTCTGTCTAACAGGTAATCCTCCTGCCTAACAGGTGATCCTTCTGTCTAACAGGTAATCCTCCGTCTTACAGGTAATCCTTCTGTCTAACAGGTAATCCTCCGTCTTACAGGTAATCCTTCTGTCTAAAAGGTAATCCTTCTGTCTAACAGGTGAGTATTCTGTCTAACAGGTAATCCTTCTGTCTAACAGGTAATCCTTCTGTCTAACAGGTGGGTCTTCTGTCTAACAGGTGGGTCTTCTGTCTAAGAAGTAAGTCTTCTGCCTAACAGGTGGGTCTTCTGTCTAACAGGTGGGTCTTCTGTCTAACAGGTGGGTCTTCTGTCTAACAGGTGGGTCTTCTGTCTAACAGGTGGGTCTTCTGTCTAACAGGTGGGTCTTCTGTCTAACAGGTGGGTCTTCTGTCTAACAGGTGGGTCTTCTGTCTAACAGATAATGCTTCTGTCTAACAGGTGAATGCAATATCTAACATGTTACCGTAAAAGGACGTGTTAGCAGTTATCAAAATAAAATACTAATATTCCTAACAGTAATCATATGAATTAGAGGATCTAAAAACTATCAAACCTATCGAAAAAATCAATGCTAAAATTCAACTGGAGCAGTCACGCTCATGTCGGCAAGAAAAAAATTCCAAGAAGGCGTTTTTTAATATTTTACTTGTATATCTCACCTCACGCCTCATCTCCTAGTGGCCCAGCATCACAGAACTCTAATTAAAACAGACCCGACTCAGTTTAACCAATTTTACTATGATCAGCCAAGTTTTTATATCGAAAAATTTCTTAGCCGACTCTCATTAACGTTATCAATATGATAAACATTTCTACTGTGTCTAACAAGCTGTTCAGCATTGTCAGACTGGTGTCTAACAGGTCAAACACGTTGGTATCTATGTCTATCAAGTTGGCATCTGTGTCTAACAGGTAGGCATCTGTGTCTAACAGGTAGGCATCTGTGTCTAACAGGTAGGCATCTGTGTCTAACAGGTAGGCATCTGTGTCTAAAAGGTAGGCAAATATGTCGAACAGGTAGGCAAATATGTCGAACAGGTAGGCATCTGTGTCTAACAGGTAGGCATCTGTGTCTAACAGGTAGGCATCTGTGTCTAACAGGTAGGCATATGTGTCTAACAGGTAGGCAAATATGTCGAACAGGTTGGCATCTGAGTCTAACAGGTTGATATGTGTCTAACAGATTTGCCTCTGTGTCTAACAGGTAGGCATCTGTGTCTAACAGGTTTGCCTCTGTGTCTAACAGGTTGGCATCTGTGTCTAACAGGTTAGTTTCTGTGTATAACAGGTAGGCATCTGTGTCTAACAGTTTGGCATGCACACTTTAACTCACCTGGGAAGTTTCTAACCAACCACAAACCAGCTGCAATAGCGGCCTTCTCAGTGTCAGTTGTTGATGTCAAATTGATTTCGTCACGCCTACTAGTTGAGGAAGCGGCATCTCTAGGGTCCCACTGAGGTGCTTGTCGCTCGAGTTCAGATATGATCCCGAAATCCATAAAATAAACTGTCGATTTGGTTAGAGTTTGTAGAAAAAAGACTAATTTGTGAGGCCTTCGCCATGACAAAGTGTACAACCTATATAGTCCTAGCTGCAGACTGTACTTTGTTAACATAGGCTGCTCGAGCCCAACATTATCCCAGCCAATGGAAATGCATCTAGGCGCTTAACAGTGCCTGCTGCACCTAGGCGTGAAACGTGTATTGCTCAATGGGGTGTGGTCGACAATCGGTTATCAATTTGTTTTACTCCATATAAATATACTGGCTAAAAAAATGTCGCCCGCTTTAAGAGCTATACAAATAAACATCAAAAGATGTCTGACAGACCAAGGTAAAAGGCTGCATTTCTTGCAAGCAAGGGTGACTGCTTGCAAATGCGCAGTGACGTTGTAAGGCTTGCCAGTTGGCGTCATTTATTTTACTTAGTACACTCGGTTATTTTTTGATTAGTGCACATTGGAATAGAGATTTCGGGGTTGCTCTAGATACTCGTAGTACATAGGGTAGACATTTTTGGGGTTGCTCTACAGAGTACACTGGGGTAGAGATTTTGGTATTGCTCTAGAGTGTACACTGGGGTAGAGATTTTGGGGTTGCTCTAGAGTGTACATTGGGGTAGAGATTTTGGTATTGCTCTCGAGTGTACATTGGGGTAGAGATTTGTGGGGTTGCTCTAGAGTATACATTGGGGTAGAGGTTTGTGGTGTTGCTTTTAGAAAGTACATCGGGGTAGAGATTTTGGTATTGCTCTAGAGTGTACACTGGGGTAGAGATTTTGGGGTTGCTCTAGAGTGTACATTGGGGTAGAGATTTTGGTATTGCTCTCGAGTGTACATTGGGGTAGAGATTTTGGTATTGCTCTCGAGTGTACATTGGGGTAGAGATTTGTGGGGTTGCTCTCGAGTGTACATTGGGGTAGAGATTTTGGTATTGCTCTCGAGTGTACATTGGGGTAGAGATTTTGGTATTGCTCTCGAGTGTACATTGGGGTAGAGATTTTGGTATTGCTCTCGAGTGTACATTGGGGTAGAGATTTGTGGGGTTGCTCTAGAGTATACATTGGGGTAGAGGTTTGTGGTGTTGCTTTTAGAAAGTACATCGGGGTAGAGATTTTGGTATTGCTCTAGAGTGTACACTGGGGTAGAGATTTTGGGGTTGCTCTAGTGTACATGGGGTAGAGGTTTGTCGTGTTGCTTTAGAGAGTAGATTGGGGTGGGTATTTTTGTGTTGGCTTAAGCGAGTCTACATTCGGAATGGAGACTTACATACATTTCCTAAATATAGACACACGCTCTTATAGTCAATATTTTTTGTAAGTATGCTTTGCATAAAATATGTACTATATAATCTGTTTTTCTTTATCGCGGCGGAAGTCGCAAACGAGTTTACGGCGTGTCGGCTGTGAATTGTTCAGCAAATGGATTTCGCATTAATCCAACCCAATCTGAGCGCATGGCAGAAAAACTACAACAAAGCACTAAGTGATAGTTGCTTACTACTCGTTAATGATCGCGATGTCTATCGAATTAGGGCATTCACGCGGAAGCTTTCAGTGTATTATGTATCCAGGATATATAATTGTCGTGATACTGCTGATTTGCGAATTTGACTCAATACAAGCAATGTCTAATGAGTCCGTGAAATACATTTAATTCAGAGACAATACACACCTTTAGTTCAAATATTAAAAGTACAGACAAGAAAAAAAGCTTAAGTGAATTTTCTTTCATGAAATGTGTAAGCTCGAGTTTTTTGGTCAAGCGGTGCAAGATAGAGCTGAAGTGTTGAAAAAAGGTAAAATTTTAATCAGAATATGTTTCATCAATAGTATAGTGAATTCATAATTTTATTGACATACCTTGTAAATTAAGAAATCTACAAATAATGTATTAAGCAGGTAAGACGAAAATTGGTTTGCTCTAGAGCGAGTGTACATTTGGGGGTAGGGAATTGGGGTTGGTCTGGAGAGAGTGTACATTTGGGGGTAGGGAATTGGGGTTGGTCTGGAGAGAGTGTACATTTGGGGGGTAGGGAAATGAGGTTGGTCTGGAGAGAGTGTACAATTGGGGGTAGGGAAATGGGGTTGGTCTGGAGAGAGTGTACAATTGGGGGTAGGGAAATGGGGTTGGTCTGGAGAGAGTGTACATTCGGGGTAGGGAATTGGGGTTGGTCTGGAGAGAGTGTACATTTGGGGGGTAGGGAAATGAGGTTGGTCTGGAGAGAGTGTACAATTGGGCGTAGGGAAATGGGGTTGGTCTGGAGAGAGTGTACATTCGGGGTAGGGAAATGGGGTTGGTCTGGAGAGAGTGTACAATTGGGGGTAAGGAAATGGGGTTGGTCTGGAGAGAGTGTACATTCGGGGTAGGGAAATGGGGTTGGTCTGGAGAGAGTGTACATTTGGGGGTAGGGAATTGGGGTTGGTCTGGAGTGTACATTTGGGGGTAGGGAATTGGGGTTGGTCTGGAGAGAGTGTACAATTGGGGGTAGGGAAATGGGGTTGGTCTGGAGAGAGTGTACATTCGGGGTAGGGAAATGGGGTTGGTCTGGAGAGAGTGTACATTTGGGGGTAAGGAAATGGGGTTGGTCTGGAGAGAGTGTACATTTGGGGGTAGGGAAATGGGGTTGGTCTGGAGAGAGTGTACATTTGGGGGTAGGGAATTGGGGATAGTTAAGAAGAAACGCCACAGTGATAGTAGAAATACGATCCGATTTTGAGAATTTTGAGATTTTGAGCAGTTGAAAATCTGACACATGTACACCTTCGACTGCTACGAGAAACCTACTTAATGAAATTTTGGAGAAAAATGCTTGGAGAAAAAATAAGTTCGGAAAAATTGCATTAGGCGTAAGCAAAGTAATTAACAAAAACCGCTAAAAAACAAAGTAAAAAAGACTCGCAAAAGATCTGCACACACCATTAGAAGACAGAATAGTATTTCAATAAGTAAATTTTTTAAGAATCAAGAATAAAATAATCATTATTAACAGTCACCAATCGTTCTGCGAAAAATGTTTTAAAATTTGGCTTATGATAAAAGGCCGAGACGGAATGATGAAAGCGTGAATATAGAAGGTTGGCCATGGAAGAAAAGATTCTTGAAACAGGATTTGTCAAGACTACATTCTGGGGAAAGAATTGAGAGTTGGCTAGCAGAGAGTGTACATTGAGGGGAAGGAATTGAGGGTTGACTAGCAGAGAGTGTACATTGAGGGGACGGAATTGAGGGTTGGCTAGCAGAGAGTGTACATTGAGGGGAAGGAATTGAGGGTTGGCTAGCAGAGAGTGTACATTGAGGGGAAGGAATTGAGGGTTGGCTAGCAGAGAGTGTACATTGAGGGGAAGGAATTGAGGGTTGGCTAGCAGACAGTGTACATTGAGGGGAAGGAATTGAGGGTTGGCTAGCAGAGAGTGTACATTGAGGGGAAGGAATTGAGGGTTGGCTAGCAGAGAGTGTACATTGAGGGGAAGGAATTGAGGGTTGGCTAGCAGAGAGTGTACATTGAGGGGAAGGAATTGAGGGTTGGCTAGCAGAGAGTGTACATTGAGGGGAAGGAATTGAGGGTTGGCTAGCAGAGAGTGTACATTGAGGGGAAGGAATTGAGGGTTGGCTAGCAGAGAGTGTACATTGAGGGGAAGGAATTGAGGGTTGGCTAGCAGAGAGTGTACATTGAGGGGAAGGAATTGAGGGTTGGCTAGCAGAGAGTGTACATTGAGGGATGTGTATTTAAGACTGGATTACCGGATAGTACAGAGTGCACAGAGTGCATAGACGTTAACTAAGAGTACATTGATTGTGAAGATGCAGCTAAAAAATAGTTGAATTTTTCAACAGTTTAGTCAGCGCCATCTCCAGTTGCAACCTCAGGCGAGAGCTTCGCATACAGACAGCCAACCAGATGCAGACTTCCAGTCACTAGCACGTCGCATTCAACACGAGATCGCCCATCGCCATCATCTGACGCCAACCAATCCAGAGCGTCAGACACCGAGTCAAACATTCTACAACGACAATCAGGGTCCAGCTGTTGAAAGGCGATCATATTTTCTTCGACTCGATTCTTAGTAGCGTTGGCGTCTGTGGAGGCCAGAGCGCTGAACAGGTCGGCGTTGCTGGCAGCTGAGGCCGTTGCGTCAACGACATTCGGACAGAACGCCGCCTTGCTGAATCCGGCGCTGATCAACGGTGCCAGAAGGTCTTTAGGCCGACGATCGCCGGTGCGGTTAAATAACAGTTTTCTTTTTCTAACAGAAGCAGATGAATGGCTGACACTGTTGAGAAACCATTGTGCTGCCAGTGTCACACTTTCTATTGTGTGAGCGCCGTCTATGTACAGAGTGATGCCTTGGCTGACTGGGTAGGGCATTATGTCGAAGCGACCGGGCCATCGAGTCCCAGCAAGACCTTCCACGGCGGTGGCGTGGTCCAGAGCCTGGAGGAAATGATCGATTGAAATGACTAATTCAAATAACTGTGGCATGACCAAATCGATTGACTAATTAAAAAACGGTGGCATGACCAATTTGAATGACGAATTTGAATGACCAGTCGAAATAACATGGGCATGACCGATTCGAATGACCAACTGAAATGACTGGGATATGACCGATTGGAATGGCTGTAGCATGAACAATTCTAATGACGAATTGAAATGACTGGGTAAAGACCTATTTGTATTACAAGTCAGTGAATGAATCATTTAGTAGTACTGTAAAATATACATGATAAATAGGTGCGAATATAAATAAACCATTTTTTGCAGCAACTCAAAACTGTGCTCGAAAATTTACGAGCAAGTATTGTCCATTAAACAGGATAATGACTTTAATCTCGATAAGAACCTGTCAATACCGAAATCTCATTTTTCTCTTCCTAAAAAGAAATTGAAATCCTAATGGGATTTTTTTCAAACTGACGTATCTTAGAGTAAAACTTGATCTTGTACTGAGGAAACTTCAAATGTTTTATCATAAAACTGAGTTAGAGATAACTGAATAGACGAAAGAAAAAGGCGAAAGAATATGGGGACAAAAAGGGTAAGGAAAAGGAAAGGAGACGGGTAAGAAAAAGAGGAGAGAAAGATGGGGAAGAGAAGAGGAAGAAAGGTGGTAAAAAGGGGGAAGAAAGATGCGGAATAAAGGGGAAGAAAGATGGAGAAGAAAAGGGGAAGAAGGATGGGGAAGAAAAGGGGAAGAAAGATGGAGAAGAAAAGGGGAAGAAGGATGGGGAAGAAAAGGGGAAGAAAGATGGAGAAGAAAAGGGGAAGAAGGATGGGGAAGAAAAGGGGAAGAAAGATGGGGAAGAGAAGGGGAAGAAAGGTGGTAAAAAGGGGGAAGAAAGATGCGGAATAAAGGGGAAGAAAGATGGAGAAGAAAAGGGGAAGAAGGATGGGGAAGAAAAGGGGAAGAAAGATGGAGAAGAAAAGGGGAAGAAGGATGGGGAAGAAAAGGGGAAGAAAGATGGGGAAGAGAAGGGGAAGAAAGGTGGTAAAAAGGGGGGAAGAAAGATGCGGAATAAAGGGGAAGAAATAGGGGGGAAGAAATATGGGGAAGAAAGAAGGGGAAGAAAGATGAGTTGAGAAATATAGGAAGAAATGATAGAAAGGGAACAAGATATTAACACAGGAAACTGATTAAAAAACACCTTAAATGTTGCTCACCTTCTTTCCGCCGACTCCAGCGGCGTTGGCATCGGCGTTGGCCCGAAGCAGCCAATGCCGACAGATTTCAAAAGCCAGCGACGCGTTGATCAGCTGCGAAGGAGCCAGTCTATTCAGCAGCCAGTCGGGCAGACGGCTGTCCGACGCAGGCGAAGCGGTCAGCAACGGGCAGCCGACTTTGTCGGCCTCGGCTCTGAGCACGGCGAGGCCATCGTCTGGCTGGCCCAGCACGGTGAGGGCGGTGCAGCCGGGCTTGAAAATGCCCGCCTTCTGCCAGGCGATTTCGGCCAAGGAGCCGCCTAGCAGGGCGGTGTGGTCCAGGCCGAGCGGCGAGACGGCGCAGATCCAGGGCGAGGCTACGAAGTTGGTGCTGTCGTATCGACCACCGATGCCAACCTGAGCGAGGGTTGGGGACGAGCTGACATTGCTTAGGGGAGAGAAAGGGAATAGATATAGGAATAGGAAACTTGAGGCGCTTTTGGATCGGGAAGAAAGGGGAGATTTTTGTGGGAAGAATGGAAAGATTTTTAGGGGAAGAATGGCAAGATTTTAGAGGAAGAAAGGGAAGATTTTAGGGGATAAATTGGAAGATTTCCCATTGGAAGAATGAGAAGATTTTAAGTGGAAGAATGGGGAGATTTTTAGGGGAAGAAAGGGGAGCTATTTAGGGAAAGAATGGGAAGATTTTAAGTAGAAGAATGGGAAGATTGTTAGGAGAAGAAAAGGGAAAGTTTTTGTGGGGAAAAAGATAATGTATTTAAGGATAGAAAAGGAGGAATTTTAGGGGGAGAAACGGATTACTTTTCGGGCAGGGGAAGAAAGGGAAGTTGTAGGGAGAGAAAGGCCTGGGCCCTTTCTGGGCGGGAAAGAAATCTTATGACTTTTGGGGAAGAGAAACGAAATATGTTAGAATGGAACGTTTATGGATAAAGAAGGGAAGCTTTTTTGGGGGGAGAAAGGGAAGATAATTAGGGGGAAAAAGGGGGAAACTTCTAAACGGTGAAAAAGAGGATTATTGGGGTAAGAAATGGGAGATTTTCGAAGAAATGAAAAATGCTAATGGTGGGAAGAAGGGTCGCCTTTTAGGGAAAAAGGGAAATCGGTTTGTACTCGGTTCGGTATTCGGCATTCGGTATTCGGTATTCGGTTTGGAAAAGCTTGTTAAACCTGACGCGAGACTTTTAACGAAATAGCGCGTACTATCGGTGCGTATCTACTTAAAACAGAGAAGAAATCTTATCCTAACATAAAAAGAGCGAATGACAGACACACAGAATGGGTCATAAATGGACGAATGACAGACACACAGAATGGGTCATAAATGGACGAATGACAGACAGACAGAATGGGTCATAAATGGACGAATGACAGACAGACAGAATGGGTCATAAATGGACGAATGACAGACAGACAGAATGGGTCATAAATGGACGAATGACAGACAGACAGAATGGGTCATAAATGGACGAATGACAGACAGACAGAATGGGTCATAAATGGACGAATGACAGACAGACAGAATGGGTCATAAATGGACGAATGACAGACAGACAGAATGGGTCATAAAATGCACGAATGACAGACAGACAGAATGGGTCATAAATGGACGAATGACAGACACACAGAATGGGTCATAAATGGACGAATGACAGACACACAGAATGGGTCATAAATGGGTCAATGACAGACACACAGAATGGGTCATAAATGGGTCAATGACAGACACAAAGAATGGGTCATAAATGGGTCAATGACAGACACACAGAATGGGTCATAAATGGACGAATGACAGACACAAAGAATGGGTCATAAATGGACGAATGACAGACAGACAGAATGGTTCATAAATGGACGAATGACAGACAGACAGAATGGGTCATAAATGGACGAATGACAGACAGACAGAATGGGTCATAAATGGACGAATGACAGACAGACAGAATGGGTCATAAATGGACGAATGACAGACAGACAGAATGGGTCATAAATGGACGAATGACAGACACACAGAATGGGTCATAAATGGACGAATGACAGACAGACAGAATGGGTCATAAATGGACGAATGACAGACACACAGAATGGGTCATAAATGGACGAATGACAGACAGACAGAATGGGTCATAAATGGACGAATGACAGACAGACAGAATGGGTCATAAATGGACGAATGACAGACAGACAGAATGGGTCATAAATGGACGAATGACAGACAGACAGAATGGGTCATAAATGGACGAATGACAGACACACAGAATGGGTCATAAATGGACGAATGACAGACACACAGAATGGGTCATAAATGGACGAATGACAGACACACAGAATGGGTCATAAATGGACGAATGACAGACACACAGAATGGGTCATAAATGGACGAATGACAGACACACAGAATGGGTCATAAATGGACGAATGACAAACACAGTGAATGGGTCATGGGTCACAGAATATTGGCTAAGATATTAAAAATACTCACAAAAGTATTTAGCCTAGACAAGAAATCAGTAGAACCAGAGTGACATTTTTCACTCATCAGTCAGTATTCTATCAGTAGTTCAATCAGAATCTATTGAAAATTAATACAAAAATGTTGAGTATGAGATTGAGGCTGCAATATAAACTAGTCCAATGACACTAGAATGACAAAAAATGAATTTTTCTGAATTTTTTAATGCTCCTCTTTCAAAAATGAGACGACGCGACGAAGATAGTTGAGCATCGCTACTAAATTTGAGCAAAAAATAACGCCTAATAATGACAAAACAAGGCCAGACGATGAAAATAAAAGCAATCAATTTGATCGTCAGCTAGAAATTTACAATTTTTTTGTTAAACAAAAATGCACGACATATTAAAGGCTTTATGATTTCAATCCATGCAATTACAGTAACGACCTTCATTTGATAGTCTGGGCCTTAGAAACTAAAAATTCGGAAGATTTTGAAAAAGCAGAGATGAGGGTATGAGGGGTTAAGGTCGAAGGTTCGATTCCTGACTCAACTGGAACAAACTGAGAGCAGTCGCTTACAGCCTTAGCAACCGAGACTATAACCTTAGCAACGGAGACTAGATCCTTAGCAACGGAGACTAGATCCTTAGCAACTGAGACTAGATCCTTAGCAACGGAGACTAGACCCTTAGCAACGGAGACTAGATCCTTAGCAACTGAGACTAGATCCTTAGCAACGGAGACTAGACCCTTAGCAACGGAGACTAGATCCATAGCAACGGAGACTAGATCCTTAGCAATGGAGACTAGATCCTTAGCAATGGAGACTAGATCCTTAGCAACCGAGTTTAGAACCTTCAGAACCTTAGAGCAACAGATGGTTAGCAATAATTAAGACTCAAAACACACCAATCGATGAACTCACCTCGACAACAGCAACGTCCAATTTCTCAGCCAAAAACACCCACACGGCCATGAGGGTTAGAAATGGGAAATAAGCCGGCAAATCCCCACCATCACCGGCCAGCCTGTCGTGGACTAGCCAGAAATACTTGGCGAAATCTTCCCTAGAAATCGGCCGGCCGTTGATTCGTATTCTTTCGCGCACCTCCACCAGGTGAGGCGACGAGTAGAAACCGGTTCGGTAGCCATGGCAACGAAGAATAGACTCGGTGTAGGCCGCAGTGCCGCCCTTACCCTTGGTGCCGGTGATGTGAATAACGCGAAGCGAGTCATAGTCTGACGGTGTTATGCCTGAAATTAGAACAATTATTTTAATGTTTGATGAACTACTGTAACAGGTTAGATAGGCTACTGTAACACGGGAAACAGGGGACAGATAAGACAGATGCGAGATGAGACAGGGGAGAGATGAGACACAGGAGAGATGAGACAAAGGCGAGATGAGACAGGGGAGAGATGAGACATGGGAGAGATGAGACAGGGGAGAGATGAGACATGGGAGAGATGAGACAGGGGAGAGATGAGACAGGGGAGAGATCAGAAAGGGGAGAGATGAGACACGGGAGAGGTGAGACAGAACAGATGAGACACGGGAGAGATGAGACACAGGAGAGGTGAGACACGGGAGAGATGAAACAGGGGAGAGATGAGACACAGGCGAGATGAGACAGGGGAGAGGTGAGACAGGGGAGAGATGAGACACGGGAGAGATGAGATACGGAAGAGATGAGACAGGGGAGAGATAAGACACAGGAGAGATGAGACACAGGAGAGATGAGACAGGGGAGAGATGAGACACAGGCGAGATGAGACAGGGGAGAGATGAGACAGGGGAGAGATCAGACAGGGGAGAGATGAGACACGGGAGAGGTGAGATAGAACAGATGAGACACGGGAGAGATGAGACACAGGAGAGATGAGACACAGGAGAGATGAGACACAGGCGAGATTAGACAGGGGAGAGATGAGACACAGGAGAGATGAGACACAGGAGAGATGAGACACAGGCGAGATTAGACAGGGGAGAGATGAGACACAGGAGAGATGAGACACAGGAGAGATGAGACACATGAGAGATGAGACACGGGAGAGGTGAGACACAGGAGAGATGAGACACGGGAGAGGTGAGACAGGGGGGAGATGATATACGGAAGAGATGAGACAGGGGAGAGATGAGACAGGGGAGAGATGAGACACGGGAGAGATGAGACACGGGAGAGATGAGACAGGGGAGAGATGAGACACAGGAGAGATGAGACAGGGGAGAGATGAGACACAGGAGAGATGAGACAGGGGAGAGATGAGACACAGGAGAGATGAGACACAGGCGAGATGAGACACGGGAGAGGTGAGACAGAACAGATGAGACACAGGAGAGATGAGACACGGGAGAGGTGAGACACGGGAGAGATGAGACACGGGAGAGGTGAGACACGGGAGAGGTGAGACACGGGAGAGGTGAGACACGGGAGAGGTGAGACACAGGCGAGATGAGACAGGGGAGAGATGAGACAGGGGAGAGATCAGACAGGGGAGAGATGAGACACGGGAGAGGTGAGATAGAACAGATGAGACACGGGAGAGATGAGACACAGGAGAGATGAGACACAGGAGAGATGAGACACAGGCGAGATTAGACAGGGGAGAGATGAGACACAGGAGAGATGAGACACAGGAGAGATGAGACACAGGCGAGATTAGACAGGGGAGAGATGAGACACAGGAGAGATGAGACACAGGAGAGATGAGACACAGGAGAGATGAGACACAGGCGAGATTAGACAGGGGAGAGATGAGACACAGGAGAGATGAGACACAGGAGAGATGAGACACAGGCGAGATTAGACAGGGGAGAGATGAGACACAGGAGAGATGAGACACGGGAGAGGTGAGACACGGGAGAGGTGAGACACGGGAGAGGTGAGACACAGGAGAGATGAGACACGGGAGAGGTGAGACAGGGGGGAGATGATATACGGAAGAGATGAGACAGGGGAGAGATGAGACACGGGAGAGATGAGACACGGGAGAGATGAGACACGGGAGAGATGAGACAGGGGAGAGATGAGACACAGGAGAGATGAGACAGGGGAGAGATGAGACACAGGAGAGATGAGACACAGGCGAGATGAGACACGGGAGAGGTGAGACAGAACAGATGAGACACAGGAGAGATGAGACACGGGAGAGGTGAGACACGGGAGAGATGAGACACGGGAGAGGTGAGACACGGGAGAGGTGAGACACGGGAGAGGTGAGACACGGGAGAGGTGAGACACGAGAGAGGTGAGACACGGGAGAGGTGAGACAGAACAGATGAGACAGGCCAATAAGAAGTTAATTATAAACAGGCACATCATGAGACAGTCTCACCCAATCTAGCAGCCAGGCGAATCATCTCTGGAATTTTCTCACCGCACCGGGCGTCCTTCTCTCTCAGAGACTGCTCAATGTTGGCCGCATTAGACTGAAGCCGGTTCAGAGCGGACACAGCTGATGCGTAGTCCCTACTGGTTGAAGAATCTAACTGAGCCATAGTGCATTGCATGACCAATCTGGGTCTGCTTGTTAGAGAACAGTTTAGTAGCAGTTGTTTAAACAGTCGGCCGGTACATTTGGCCAAGCTACTAAGGGTGGGCTCCACGGATTTGACCAACTGAAAGCAAAATATAACTCGACAGTTAATCATTTCGACTATAAGAAAACGAAAGCGTCATTTAAAAACGAATGGACTTTGAACTAATCAACACCGTGGTAGCCGTAGATAGGTTTAGAATGCTAAACACATTTTGTAGCCTTAAGGTGAAAATGAATTTACCGTTAGACTTTGAAATGATAGGCAAATGCTAAATGGAAAGTCTCGCTAAGTTACTAAGGCGAATGTAGATTATAATTGTTGCGCTTAACAGCTGTGTTAGATAAAGCTCAGTTATATATCTAATGGTATTTTGTGTCTGACCTAAAATATCTAACAGTTGGTCTTTCTGAGTCTGACCTAAAATATCTAACAGTTGGTCTTTCTGAGTCCGACATAAAATATCTAACAGTTGGTCTTTCCGAGTCTAACCTAAAATATCTAACAGTTGATCTTTCTGAGTCTAACCTAAAATATCTAACAGTTGGTCTTTCCGAGTCTAACCTAAAATATCTAACAGTTGGTCTTGGTGAGTCTAACCTAAAATATCTAACAGTTGATCTTTCCGAGTCTAACCTAAAATATCTAACAGTTGGTCTTGGTGAGTCTAACCTAAAATATCTAACAGTTGGTCTTGCTGAGTCTGGCTAAAATATCTAACAGTTGGTCTTGCTGAGTCTGACCTAAAATATCTAACAGTTGGTCTTGCTGAGTCTGGCTAAAATATCTAACAGTTGGTCTTGCTGAGTCTGGCTAAAATATCTAACAGTTGGTCTTGCTGAGTCTGGCTAAAATATCTAACAGTTGGTCTTGCTGAGTCTGGCTAAAATATCTAACAGTTGGTCTTGCTGAGTCTGACCTAAAATATCTAACAGTTGGTCTTTCTGAGTCTGACATAAAATATCTAACAGTTGGTCTTGCTGAGTCTGACATAAAATATCTAACAGTTGGTCTTGCTGAGTCTGACATAAAATATCTAACAGTTGGTCTTGCTGAGTCTGACATAAAATATCTAACAGTTGGTCTTGCTGAGTCTGGCTAAAATA
This sequence comes from Macrostomum hystrix, assembly GCA_950097015.1. Classification (NCBI taxonomy): domain Eukaryota; kingdom Metazoa; phylum Platyhelminthes; family Macrostomidae; genus Macrostomum; species Macrostomum hystrix. The sequence continues at coordinate 15,297,675 of CATNEN010000001.1, forward strand.
TCTAACAGTTGGTCTTGCTGAGTCTGACATAAAATATCTAACAGTTGGTCTTTCTGAGTCTGACATAAAATATCTAACAGTTGGTCTTGCTGAGTCTGGCTAAAATATCTAACAGTTGGTCTTGCTGAGTCTGACATAAAATATCTAACAGTTGGTCTTGCTGAGTCTGACATAAAATATCTAACAGTTGGTCTTGCTGAGTCTAACCTAAAATATCTAACAGTTGATCTTGCTGAGTCTGACATAAAATATCTAACAGTTGGTCTTTCTGAGTCTGACATAAAATATCTAACAGTTGGTCTTGCTGAGTCTGGCTAAAATATCTAACAGTTGGTCTTGCTGAGTCTGACATAAAATATCTAACAGTTGGTCTTGCTGAGTCTGACATAAAATATCTAACAGTTGGTCTTGCTGAGTCTGGCTAAAATATCTAACAGTTGGTCTTGCTGAGTCTGACATAAAATATCTAACAGTTGGTCTTGCTGAGTCTGACATAAAATATCTAACAGTTGGTCTTGCTGAGTCTGGCTAAAATATCTAACAGTTGGTCTTGCTGAGTCTGACATAAAATATCTAACAGTTGGTCTTGCTGAGTCTAACCTAAAATATCTAACAGTTGGTCTTGCTGAGTCTGGCTAAAATATCTAACAGTTGGTCTTGCTGAGTCTGACATAAAATATCTAACAGTTGGTCTTGCTGAGTCTGGCTAAAATATCTAACAGTTGGTCTTGCTGAGTCTGACATAAAATATCTAACAGTTGGTCTTGCTGAGTCTGGCTAAAATATCTAACAGTTGGTCTTTACGTGTATTAACAAAACATAAACATTTAACTAGCACGTTAATCAATTATTCTTAAAGCTGAAAATACATTTCGGCGAGGAAGCAAAAGCATATTTATAGAATCATTTATTCATCGATATTCATTTTTTGTGTTTTTTAAATCTCTGAAATGAAATCTCATCAAGTAGAAGACTAATCAATAATTATTTATTAATTAACACGGTTCCCTTAATTTAGTCTTTCTCCCCCCATCCAATCTGTCTTTCTCCCCCATCCAATCTGTCTTTCTACCCTCATCCAATCTGTCTTTCTCCCCCATTCAATCTGTCTTTCTCCCCCCATCCAATATGTCTTTCTACCCCCATCCAATCTGTCTTTCTCCCCCCATCCAATCTGTCTTTCTCCCCCCATCCAATCTGTCTTTCTACCCCCATCCAATCTGTCTTTCTCCCCCCATCCAATCTGTCTTTCTCCCCCATTCAATCTGTCTTTCTCCCCCATTCAATCTGTCTTTCTCCCCCCATCCAATCTATCTTTCTACCCCCATCCAATCTGTCTTTCTACCCCCATCCAATCTGTCTTTCTACCCCCATCCAATCTTTCCTTCTCCCCATCCAATCTCTCTTTCTCCCCATCCGATCTGTCTTTCTCCCCCCATCCAATCTGTCTTTCTCCCCCCATCCAATCTGTCTTTCTCCCCCCCATCCAATCTGTCTTTCTATCCCCATCCAATCTGTCTTTCTATGCTTATCCAATCTGTCTTTCTCCCCCATTCAATCTGTCTTTCTCCCCCCATCCAATCTATCTTTCTACCCCCATCCAATCTGTCTTTCTCCCCCCATCCAATCTGTCTTTCTACCCCCATCCAATCTTTCCTTCTCCCCATCCAATCTCTCTTTCTCCCCATCCGATCTGTCTTTCTCCCCCCATCCAATCTGTCCCCCAACTAGACCATCCGATTTGTCTTTCTACCCCCATCCAATCTGTCTTTCTCCCCCCATCCAATCTGTCTTTCTCCCCCCATCCAATCTGTCTTTCTCCCCCCATCCAATCTGTCTTTCTACCCCCATCCAATCTGTCTTTCTCCCCCCATCCAATCTGTCTTTCTCCCCCCATCCAATCTGTCTTTCTATGCTTATCCAATCTGTCTTTCTACCCCCATCAAATCTGTCTTTCTCCCCCCATCCAATCTGTCTTTGTACCCCCATCCGATGTCTTTCTACCCCCATCTAATCTTTCTTTCTACCTCCCCATCCAATTTTTCTTTCTACCCCCATCCGATTTGTCTTTCTACCCCCATCCAATCTTTCTTTCTACCCCCCATCCAATCTTTCTTTCTACCCCCATCCAATCTGTCTTTCTACCCCCATCCAATGTCTTTCTACCCCCATCCAATCTGTCTTTCTACCCCCATCCAATGTCTTTCTACCCCCATCCGATTTGTCTTTCTACCCCCCATCCAATCTGTCTTTCTACCCCCATCCGATTTGTCATTCTCCCCGCTTGATTCACCATGTCGAAAGAAGTATCAGGGATTCAGTATTTTTGTTTCAAATCTGACATTATTACATAGTAGAGACTCACTAAACTGATGTACGAGGGTCAGTCAAAAAGTAATGATAATACTGTTGTAATTCCTAAAATATATGGTGCATCGAAGTGAAACTGGTTTCATTTGAAAAATAGTCTTTTCTTCTTTATTTAATAGAATTTTGGTCACTCTAGAATGATATATGTGAGCTTGGTGAAGCTCTAAACACAGTATACCCCCTTCAGCCATGGAAAATTCAAAAATCGAAGCTCGCATCAATGCAAAGTTTCTAGTGAAACTTGGCTGGAAGCCAGCCGACATTATCGAGGCCTTCAAGAAGGTCTATGGTGATACTGCGCCATCTGATCCGACGCTTTACCGCTGGATTCAAGCCTTTAAGGAAGGCCGAGAATCCGTGGAAGATGTCCAGCGATCTGGCAGGCCAACGACATCGAGCACAGAGGACAATGTGGCGGCTGTGCAGCAGCTGATTGATCAGGATCGCCGTGTGACTATCGATAAGATAGCTGAGGTAGTGGGTATCTCTCACGGCAGTGCCCACTCGATTGTCACCATCAGCCTTGGTCTGAGCAAGCTGAGTGCCCGCTGGGTACCACGGCTGTTGCGGCCTGAACACCGGGTTCAGCGCACTGAATGTGCCATGAGCCTGCTGAACCGCCTGGACGCCAACTCCGAAGACTTCTACCAGCGATTGGTGACCGGCGATGAAACGTGGATATAACAGTACGATCCCGAGTCCAAAGTCCAGTCTAAGGAGTGGCTGCCACGTGGTTCAGCGGGTCCCAAGAAGTTCCGTGCCGAGCGGTCAGCAGCGAAGGTCTTGGCGACTGTGTTCTGGGATGCTGACGGAGTTGTGATGGTTGACTTCCTAGAAAGCCAGAAAACCATCAACGCCATCTACTACGAGTCGCTTTTGCCAAAGCTTTGCACCGAACTGGCCAAAAAGCGACCTGGCAAGCTGCACCGTGGAGTGCTCTTCCACCACGACAATGCACCAGCCCACACTTCTCGACTGTGCCGGGAGGCTCTGCGAGATTTCCGCTGGGAAATACTTCAGCATCCTCAGTACAGCCCTGATTTGGCTCCTTCAGACTTTTTTTTGTTTCCAAAGCTGAAGGAGGCGATCAAGGGAGTTCGACATGACAGCAAGGAGGCTGCCAAGAAGGCTACCGTACAGTGGCTTGCTGCGCAGCCTCCTGCCTTCTACATGAATGGCCTGGAGAGATGGCGACACCGCATGGAGAAGTGTCTGACCCTGGAGGGGGATTATGTAGAAAAGTAGATTTGTGCGTGAAGCTTGAAGCTCGTGACAATAATATTATCATTACTTTTTGACTGACCCTCGTATCGAGAGCAAGGAAATGACTTATAGAACGAAAGTGTTATAGCTGTGTAAAATGTGTTTATAAACCAATTCTTTAAAATACACAAGACGAAAATAGCTTTTTGAAAAAGCAGCCTCTCTTTACTTTCGCGTTTATTTTTTTGTCTTGATCAACAACAATTAGATGCACATTTAAATATAAATTACATATTCAAAATTACAACTGTTCAACATGAACGCGCCAGGAATCTCATTTCGCCGAAAAGCCATCTGCACATTAGACCATAGACTAATAGACTAATGATGCACTAATGAAAGTGTGACTATAGATGTCTATGGCTTAAATAATAAAGTTAAAGTTAAGGATTCTTCTTTCTGTTATAGTCCATGACATTATGTCGTAGCCTTGTGGTTAAAGCGTCGGATTTACGACTTGAAGGTCGGGGGTTCGATGCTCGTAAACTAACTAAATTAAGCTGTCGTAAGGTCATGTCAGAAAAAGACAATATTGTTAAATAAGATAAACGAAATTAATTTCGGCCAAATGGGAATAAGCGAAATGACAGGTGCCCCGCCCTTACATCAAATGTTAATCAATACATGGATTGATCAATCTCTAAGCAGTTTTAGACACTAGATTGCTTCTTATCTACGCCTGACTCGGAAGACTGATTTGTCTGGTCGCTGTTGCTAAGAGACTCGTCCAGGTGACGATCAATCTCGCGCTCATTCGGTAGAGACACCTGATCGAAGCCTTTCAAATCAGACTGGTTCGGCAAAGACTGGGCAATTTTAGTCGAATGGCTAGAAATAGCAGACGATGTGAAAGCGGACATTGCTCGCGAGTCGACAACGAAACACTTTCGCCTACTGGTTGGCAAGTATAATTCTAGGCCTTCACCGCCTGATTTGAAAGTTAGTCTAGACCAATTCCTGCTGACGCCAGACGGCTCCACTTGAATGTTATCAATTAGGGTGGCGTAGCTCTTTGACTGACCGTGCAGCCAGCCGCCCAATGGCAGCGTGGTTATGTACACAATATCCGGATTATTCTCATCCAAAGCCACAGAGAAGATCCTGTTGGCTAAATAGAATTTCTCTATAGCCAAATTGCCAGCTAGATATCCTAAACAGACAGCGGCCACAGTGGCAGGGATGGCATAGGTGGTCATCTCGCCTAGCAGGGGCGTACCGCCGACCCATTTGCAAAATACCAAATACGGCAGGCTAGCCAAGCCGCAGTAGCTAAGAATCTTTCCGACACCGCGCCATCTCGGCTGCATCGGCAGGTAGAACACGCCCCGACGCAGTAGGAACGCTATCCGCCTATTATAGAAGGCGTCACTGTCGATGTCTATGGCCACAACTGGCTCGTGACGAAGCCGGCCAGGTGGTACTTTTGGCGAACGAATTCTAAACTCTTCAGTCCAGTGAAGCTTCGGCTTTGATGACTGCGACAATGCCTGCTGCTGCTGTTGATGATTATCTCCGTTTGCTAGAGTGCTCTGCGATAGCCGTCTAGCAGAGTTAAAGTACAATTTTAAACAAGCCGCTGCTTCACTAGAATGACGGCACTGGACAATGCGACTAAGCATTTTGTTGCGTCTTGATTTATAAGATAAGAATCTGCAATACAAAGTGGAGATAATAATAATCGCAGGAGGACTGCGGGCACCTGCATACACAGGTGTGTACATCTGCCCTGACTTTATAATCGTCAGGCAGTGTACACTTAACTGTGCCTTGGAGGTTGGTCCTCAAAGGGCGTAAATTGCACGACAAGCCAGCTAGGACAGACAGACAGCTAGGACAGACACCTAGGACAGACACCTAGGACAGACACCTAGGACAGACACCTAGGACAGACACCTAGGACAGACAGACAGCTAGGACAGACACCTAGGACAGACACCTAGGACAGACAGACAGCTAGGACAGACACCTAGGACAGACACCTAGGACAGACACCTAGGAGAGACACCTAGGACAGACACCTAGGACAGACAGACAGCTAGGACAGACACCTAGGACAGACAGACAGCTAGGACAGACACCTAGGACAGACACCTAGGACAGACAGACACCTAGGACAGACACCTAGGACTGACAGACAGCTAGGAGAGACGGACAGCTAGGACAGACAGACAGCTAGGACAGACACCTAGGACAGACACCTAGGACAGACAGACACCTAGGACAGACACCTAGGACTGACAGACAGCTAGGAGAGGCAGACAGCTAGGAGAGACAGACAGCTAGGACAGACAGACACCTAGGACAGACAGACACCTAGGACAGACAGACACCTAGGACAGACACCTAGGACTGACAGACAGCTAGGAGAGACGGACAGCTAGGACAGACAGACAGCTAGGACAGACACCTAGGACAGACACCTAGGACAGACACCTAGGACTGACAGACAGCTAGGAGAGGCAGACAGCTAGGAGAGACAGACAGCTAGGACAGACAGACACCTAGGACAGACAGTCGCCAAGGACAGACAGACAGTCTGGAGCAGCAGTGAATCCGACTTCTGAAACACTCCCTGATCCCCAGAAGCCACCGAGCATTCAGAGGCACAAGTGGCAGTTCTCTTGCGAATTCGCTAACTAGAGATTTTATGACATTTTTTAAATTTCTTTCTTCGACTCTTCTATATCCCAAGCGGTTCATCTGTCAGACATAAATTTCGGGGTATTTCGAGTGGTCTCACAGCTGCCTGGCTCTCAAGCAGCCTTCTCCGCCCCATTGACAATCTCGCACCTACCCTGATCCCAAGCCTTCTCTCCGCGGCTGCGCCCCGAATGAATGTGGCCTCGCCGCGGAATCGAACTCCTATCACCCCCTACAAAGTGGAGATGGAATTGACAAAACAATGGGCGAATCTCGATCGATAAGCAGTAAAGTGGCTAGCTAAAATGGTACACAAATTGTTTTCGCTAGGATTTAAACAAAAGAGCTCAGGAGTATTCTGAGGATCTAAAATTACATTAGTTCAAAACCTCCCTATTAACCTTGTTTGCAAAGAACTACAAAAAATGCACAGAAAATTTTCAGAGGCATTCGTCCTTTTATCAAGAAAATATAGCTCAAGCAACAAAGCTTATAGAAGCAGAACATCGAATTTAATAATGCAAAAATCAGTGAACCGAAAACCAGCAACAAAAGAAATATTTGTTGGCAATGACGAATATGCGAATCAACGAAAAAACAATAGTGCTAAAATTTTCATAGCAATTTGTTCACTTTGAATGGTAATTCATAAAGCATCACGCTTGATATTACTGACAGTACAGTAGATCATAGAATGAACAGCTTAGTCTGTTCAATATTCAATAATTCATCTATTTATAATAGTTCGTTTCGTCGATATGATAAAATACGAATCCCAAATTGAGGATCTAGGGGAAATGGATACTAATCCCAACTTGAGGATCTGCGGGAAATGGATACGGATCCCAACTTGAGGATCTGCGGGAAATGGATACTAATCCCAACTTGAGGATCTGGGGGAAATGGATACGAATCCCAACTTGAGGATCTGGAGGAAATGGATACGGATCCCAACTTGAGGATCTGGGGGAAATGGATACGGATCCCAACTTGAGGATCTGGGGGAAATGGATACGGATCCCAACTTGAGGATCTGCGGGAAATGGATACTAATCCCAACTTGAGGATCTGCGGGAAATGGATACGGATCCCAACTTGAGGATCTGCGGGAAATGGATACTAATCCCAACTTGAGGATCTGCGGGAAATGGATACTAATCCCAACTTGAGGATCTGGGGGAAATGGATACGGATCCCAACTTGAGGATCTGGGGGAAATGGATACGGATCCCAACTTGAGGATCTGGGGGAAATGGATACGGATCCCAACTTGAGGATCTGCGGGAAATGGATACTAATCCCAACTTGAGGATCTGCGGGAAATGGATACTAATCCCAACTTAAGGATCTGGGGGAAATGGATACGAATCCCAAATTGAGGATCTGGGGGAAATGGATACGAATCCCAAATTGAGGATCTGGGGGAAATGGATACGAATTCCAAATTGAGGATCTAGGGGAAATGGATACTAATCCCAACTTGAGGATCTGGGGGAAATGGATACGAATCCCAAATTGAGGATCTGGGGGAAATGGATACGAATTCCAAATTGAGGATCTGGGGGAAATGGATACGGATCCCAACTTGAGGATCTGGAGGAAATGGATACGGATCCCAACTTGAGGATCTAGGGGAAATGGATACGAATCCCAAATTGAGGATCTGGGGGAAATGGATACGAATTCCAAATTGAGGATCTGGGGGAAATGGATACGGATCCCAACTTGAGGATCTGGAGGAAATGGATACGGATCCCAACTTGAGGATCTGGGGGAAATGGATACGGATCCCAACTTGAGGATCTGGAGGAAATGGATACGAATTCCAAATTGAGGATCTAGGGGAAATGGATACGGATCCCAACTTGAGGATCTAGGGGAAATGGATACTAATCCCAAATTGAGGATCTGGAGGAAATGGATACTAATCCCAACTTGAGGATCTGGGGGAAATGGATACGAATTCCAAATTGAGGATCTAGGGGAAATGGATACTAATCCCAACTTGAGGATCTGGGGGAAATGGATACGAATTCCAAATTGAGGATCTAGGGGAAATGGATACTAATCCCAAATTGAGGATCTGGAGGAAATGGATACTAATCCCAAATTGAGGATCTGGGGGAAATGGATACGGATCCCAACTTGAGGATCTGGGGGAAATGGATACGAATCCCAACTTGAGGATCTGGAGGAAATGGATACGGATCCCAACTTGAGGATCTGGAGGAAATGGATACGGATCCCAACTTGAGGATCTGGGGGAAATGGATACTAATCCCAACTTGAGGATCTGGGGGAAATGGATACGAATTCCAAATTGAGGATCTGGGGGAAATGGATACGGATCCCAACTTGAGGATCTGGAGGAAATGGATACGGATCCCAACTTGAGGATCTGGGGGAAATGGATACGAATTCCAAATTGAGGATCTAGGGGAAATGGATACTAATCCCAACTTGAGGATCTGGGGGAAATGGATACGAATCCCAACTTGAGGATCTGGGGGAAATGGATACGAATCCCAACTTGAGGATCTGGAGGAAATGGATACGGATCCCAACTTGAGGATCTGGGGGAAATGGATACGGATCCCAACTTGAGGATCTGGGGGAAATGGATACGGATCCCAACTTGAGGATCTAGGGAAATCAAAACGAATCCCAACTTGAGTAAGCGGGATCTCTAGCTCCGATTGACTGGGCCTGTGCCGGGCGGCCAATCCATGGTTTGTCCGGCAAACACATGCATATGCAAATGCGGCACACTTTGCAATGCGTCGTCGCCATTGTTGAGTACTAGACGGTAGCCATTGGTAACGCCGCGCTGCTTAGCAACCAGGCTAGCAACGGTAAACATTCTACCTAGAATGTTCTCGTCACAAGCCTGCGCCTCCTCCAAATTGGCCAATTGCTTCTTGGGCGCGACTAAGAACTGAACGGGAGTTACTCGATTCTCTGGCAAGCCTAGAAACGCGAACACCAATTCGTCTTCGTACAGTATTGTGCCCGGAGCTTCCCGGCGAATGATTCTGGTGAAAATGGACGGCTGCCGATGCTCATAGTCTATGGCAGAGGCGCATCGACCCATACCGGCCTCGCTAGCTGACGACATTGGCAACGAAGTGGACTGTACAAGAGCTGCTCGGTGAATGCTCACTGACAGCAGGAAGGCGATAGCGCTGACGCACAGAATGGCCAACAGGCTGCGCAGGTGAGGACGCGGCCTGGACGATGACGAGGTGCTGGACGATGCCACCGATGGGCAAGACTGAAATATACAGTGCGTTGTGAGACCTCGGAGACTGAGAGTATCTGCTATGCACTTCCCACTCCGTATGGAGAAAATCGAAATGCAACATTAGTTGTCTTGCAACTTTCTATCAACCATAACAGTCTACTAATCTACCTTCCCACTCTCCCCTCTACCATCCCACTCTCCCCTCTACCTTCCCACTCTCCCCTCTACCTTCCCACTCTCCCCTCTACCTTCCCACTCTCCCCTCTACCTTCCCACTCTCCCCTCTACCTTCCCACTCTCCCCTCCACCTTCCCACTCTCTCCCCTCTACCTTCCCACTCTCCCCTCCACCTTCCCACTCTCTCCCCTCTGATTTTAAATAATATCAACTCAGGAATTTAAGAGCAGAATAAACGAATTGTTAAGCTGTGTCCGCAACAGCAAAGACAAAGCAGTAAAAATGAATTGGTGTTTAATTGGAACTAACATATAATACACATATGTAATATAATTCTTATTTTAGAGTAATTACGAGCGTAATAAGTCAGTGCACTTTTAAACGCAATCATCAACCTCAACCAATGGATTCCTGATTCTCGGAACCTTCACTTGGCTGCAGAAAATTCGGCGCCGAACTCACAGCAACATCGTCTGGCATTTCAACATCTCCAGCCTGGCCACTGGATTCACTGTCCAACTGTTGCAAGTCATTGTTGGATTTAGTTTGACGAACCAGGTCAACTTCCATAGCCAACTGATTGGCTTCGGTGAAGTTAGTGGAGTTAACTCGATCGGAGTCAACCAGAGAATCCGCAGTATTAACAGCAGTATTAGCTTCGACAACTGACTCCTCAGACTTCACCGGTTGAGTAGGCTCAGTTGGTATAGAAGATGGTCCAGAAGCGGCAGACAATGAGTCGAAAAATTGCATTTCTTCTTCTTTAATCTGTTCGAGTTGTTTAGCGTCCGATTGAAAATTCTCATCGTCTGCAGCCTCAGCGGCTGGCTGCGGAGTTGCCGAATGACTCGATGTGGACGAAGAAGAAGAAGAAGTGCGCGATGAAGAGGACAACGAAGGTGTCTGTTGCTTTGGCTCTTCTTTCACACTTTGTAACTGTTCTTCTTCTGATTTGATGTTCTCCAGTTCGGCCGGCTGTTGTTCGCTGGAGTCTTCTGTGACGGGCAGGACTTGCTCTACCAAGGACATCACAGTCTTGGATATTTCGGCAGCCTCGGCTTCAGCTGCCGCGGCCGCGGCGGCAGCAGCCGTAGCTCTAGCCTTGGCCTCCGCTTCGGCTAGGGCCGCTTTCTCTTTGGCCTCGGCCTCGGCCGCTGCTCTGGCCTCAGCCGCGGCGCGCTCAACTGCGTTCCTAGCAGCGGCGGCTCTGGCATCGGCTGCCGCGGCGGCGGCTGCAGCGGCAGCCTCGGCGGCTTTGACAGCCAGCGCTGAAGCGCTAGACTCGGCTTTAACATTCAGACGCTTAACAAAATCGGTCAATGGTTGCACTGTGAGCCGGCAACGCTCGGTATCTTCGCGAGAGCGCTGACGCAGCGATTCCACATCGAGTTGATTGGTCAGCTGATCTTGACCCGGTGGCCGAAGGCTCGCCGCAGTCTGTTGGCATAGCTGAAGGTCGGCCCAGCCAACCAGGTGTTTTAACTGCACCTCCATCTGGTCCAGCAGTTGAGGCAGCTCCAGTGGCATCGGCGGAGTTCGCTCATAATAGTCGGCGTCGCCCAAGTCAAATTCAACACTCTGACGCAACGATTGGGCCAATGAATTATCCAGATATTTGCCAGTATGATCTTTCAATTGCAGCACAAGGCGTTGATAGCGTTGGATGGCGTCCGCCACCTCAGCTGGCTGCGGTTGCTGCACTGCAGGCAGAGCCGGGCCAGCAGCCACCATCGCTGCAGCTGCCGGATCTTTGATAGGAGTATTCGACTGAAATATCAGGCGCAGGAGAAACTAAATTAGAAACCAACTTGTCTATGACCTTACCCTGACACATGATGGCCCGCACCTTTATTTCATGATCCAATCTTCCCAAAATTAGCTTTCTAGCAAGTGAGCAGAAAACAAGTCAGGAAAAAATTGCCGACTAACACACAGCTTTTAAGACAAACGCACACGTTCTTAAATATTGTATTTACTAACTCAAAAAATGATTGCTGCATTATAATATTTTCAATCAAATTAGCTTTGCAGTTTGCTAGTTAATACGCATTTTGTTAGAATTCTGTGATATAATTATGTTAGACATAAAATATAATAAGCATACCGATGAAGAACAGCCACTTATCATGTTAGATTTGAGTGACACTTTCGTATATTGTAATAAAAAACAGTTCCTAGGGGGTTGGGGAGGAAAACAATGCGCTTTTTATTAATACAATTTTGCACGTTATAAAAAACTGAATATTATTAATTTAGTTACGTCTAAGATGAATTGCATTTAAAATTGGTTAACTAGTATAGATGCTTATGTACTTATAGAAGCTTGCAAAACAAAGTTTAATATTAAGCAAAAAACTTCGCCCAAAGTTAAAAAACCAGACAGACAGGTGAGACAGACAGAAGCATACTAAATTGCCTGGTTTTATTTTAAGTTTCCTTGTTTTATTCAATATTTTAATCTATACTTTGTTGAAAAAAAACTAAACAATTAACCTGTCACAGGCACTCAGCACATCAGAATCCTGACTTAATAGTGCATGCATCAGATTGTAAACAAATAAACACGTTTTACCACCCCTTCTTTTGTAGTTAGTCTGACACATAAAATACAGATTTCAGAACAAAAAGAGCAACTGAATCTGAATGATTGCAAACTAAATAGACAGAGAGATATAATCTTGAATTGTTTTGTTTTACTAAGTCGTTCTTGCAGTCGCGGCATTCACATATACTGATCGTAGCACTCGTCTGTGTCGCCATCTGCCACTAGTTCGTGTAGCGACTCCGAGTCCGAATAGTCTTGATCGAAAAACTTGATGACAATGTTGGAACCGTTGGGGTTGACATTTTTATAGATTTGTACAGGCACTGGTAGGTCTGGTAGGATCTCATTGCACAACAGCTCCTCTGTTGTTTTCGTAGCCTCGGGTGTTCCAGTGTCCAACACTAGCGATTTGACACCGGATGCAGTCTCCTCTAGCTGATGAGGAATCTTGTATTCGTGCAGGGTGTAGGATAAGCTGACTATCACCATGGAGTCAGCGCTCACTTGTGAAGCTCCGGTTAGCTGGTGCTGCTGCTGCTTCTTGGCTATTGTGGAAGTCAATTTCGTGCTGGTAGTTGTAGCTTTAGTTTGAGTAGCGGCCGCTGATTGAGCTGTTGAACTAGACGACGTTGTGGAAGCTGCAGCTGAAGGCGCGGCCGGGGGTGGCGGCGGTGAAGGCGGCGGCTGCTGCTGCTGCTCTTTCTTCTGCTGCTGCGAAAGCAGTTGAGCCGGAGTTTCTAGTTTTTCTAGGATCTCCTCCAGCTGGGCGCAGGTCTTCTTCAGCTGAGTCAGGCTGTAGGCGATCCGACGGCCGTGGGTTTTGTCGTTGACGTGGTCGGACATTTCGGTGCACCAGGAGCGCAGTTGAGCCAGAATCTCGGCCCGCTTCAGATAGAAATGAGCTTGCACAACCTCTTTGAAGCAGGGAGACGGATTCTTGATCTGTGGGGATAAGGAAAATGAATAGTGTAAATGCCTAAAAACGTTTTTTTTCTATACATATCGGACGGCAAAGTTCATATTTTTTTGCTTCAAGTTGTGATGAAGAACTTTGCGAAAGCGTTCTATACTACTAATGATTTGAACCCTTTGGCTTTGGGTTAAGGCCGGATTTATATGAAATTATAGAAATCTAAATAGATTTTTCGACACATGTCGGCTGTATAAAATCATGTTTTGATAAATTTATAAAAATTAACATGGGCCACGAGTACGAATCAAGATACAAATTTAGCAAGCATTAGTTCAATACATATCATCTTATAAAACAGAAAATATATAATTATGAGTAGAAAGCAATGTAATTACTATATTCTACTCATGATAGCCTCAGGCATTTGATTGACTTAAGCATGAATCAATTTTTACTATAAATATCGACTACTATGACTACAGAAGATTTTGAATCTTTATAAACGATGCAAAAAACTAAGCGTGAACTTGTTATGTACTACTTATGATGACTATATTGAGTAGTATTAAATCAAGTTTTGAGTTAAAAGTACGTTTTTCGCCACATATCGGCTGTAGAGAAATATATCATAATGCATGAGAATCGCTCACCTGTTCCAGCATGGCCCACTTAGCGGTGGCCTGACGAATATTGGCGTCATACTCGCGACAAGAAGCCGTACCGCTGACTGTGCCTCGAGAACGCTCATAGCCTGGCTCATTGAAGTAAGGCTCGGATACCAATATGAGCGACTGGATGGATACTAACACCTGTAGAAAGCTAGACGTCTGTTGATTCCATTTCTCTTCCGGCCGGCCGTGCCAGGTGTTGAGGATCGACAGGCAAACCTTGCCGTCGTTGTACAGATTAGGATTGAATCGGACGCTGTGATTGCCAGTGGTCTCCAGGTGGACTAGGGGCGGACTAGCCGGATAGTCTTGCGGAAAGAATACGTCAAATTCGAAGCAGCCGTTGGCGTACGGCGTGTCCTTCGGCCCGGTGATGAGAACCTTCATGAGGTCTAGGCGATCTTCGTCGCAGCGGACAAACACTGTGCTGCTGTCTGACAGAGGCAACGATGTAGACAATGTGACAGTCTCTTGGGCTAGGCGCCTGGCCCGGTTAGAGCTGCCGCCTTGCACCTGACGATTGGTAATGTCAATGAGATGGTGAGCCAGCGCTGATAGGATATTGGACAGGTAAGATGGTGAGACTGGCTGTTGGGACTGCATGGATGAGACAGGTGGGTCATTGGACTGCATGGATGGGACAGGTGGGTCATGGGACTGCATGGATGGGACAGGTGGGTCATTGGACTGCATGAATGGGACAGGTGGGTCATGGGACTGCATGGATGGTACAGGTGGGTTATGGGACTGCATGAATGGTACAGGTGGGTCACGGGACTGCATGGATGGGACAGGTGGGTCATGGGACTGCATGGATGGGACAGGCGGGTCATGGGACTGCATTGCTAGGTTATGTGATTGGATGGATGGGTCATTTGATTGGATGGATGGGTCATGCGATTGGATGGATGGGTCATATGATAGGAATGGATTGATCGTGTGATTTCAATGAGTCCAAGATGGTCATGGAAGGTACCGCACCTGTTTAACGGACACATCGTAGTGGTGCCCGATATTGAAGACAATTTGTCCCGCATCATTCGTGGAGATCATTTGAAAGGTGTCAAACTGTAGCTCCTTCATAGTTCGACAGTACAGATCGGCGGCGGAAGCTGCTTGGTCGCGATCGCTTCGATCGTCCCGGTCGTCGTCGGCTAGAAAGTCCGGATCGTTGCTAACACCGGAGCCGAGAGCTCTGGCAACAGAATCGGCTGTTCGACGAATGTCGGCAATGAGCAGCTCGCATTCGGAATCAGCCGAGCTGTCCGATGCCGCAGCAGCAGCGGCGCCTTTCAATCTATTAGCGTAGGTGTCCACGCAGGCGCGCATGTTGTCTAATAACTGCCTAATCTCCCAGCGCAGTAGGCCGTGCAGGGAAGGCGTATTGGCTATGGCTCGCAGTACGCTAAATACCGATCGATAAAGTGGCACGTGACGACTCATGTCTAGGACTGAGTCGTTGCGCAGATAGGACGCGATGGCCGGAGCTATACAGGAGTCGCGAATAGCTTGAACAGCCGGTTTGGGCAGTTGGGTGTCTTGCGAATTGTCGCCAGGATTGATGAAAGCGGCGATGACCTTGAGGTATGGGGAATGGGAAAACCAAATATTTAAGGAGACCATAAACTACGCTACGATATCAAGGTCTAAAGTCTTTGTACATGACTATAAAGATCTAGGCGGACTTTTAAAATCTACCTGAATATCTAGATCTTTGTTAATCTACCTGAAGAAGTAGGTATTTGTTTATCAAGCTGAAGATCTATATCTTTGATAATCTACCTGAAGAAGTAGGTCTTTGTTTATCTAGCTGAAGATCCAGATCTTCGTTAATCTAGCTGAAGATCCAGATCTTCGTTAATCTAGCTGAAGATCCAGATACTTGTTAATCTAGCTGAAGAAGTAGGTCTTTTTATATCTTGCTGAATATCGTATATCATGTTCATATAACTGAAGATCTATGTCTTTGTTTATCTAGCTGAAGACTTAAGTATTTTTTATCTAGCTGAAGATCTTAGTCTTTGTTTATCTAGCTGATGATCTAGGTGTTTGTTTATCTAGCTAAATATCAAGGTCATTGTTTTATTTGTGTGAATACACAACTCGTTGATTAATTTACACTAAAGCATCTGCTATCGCCGGCTTACTCACCTGCAGATTAGCCTCAGTCAGCTCCTCCTCAGCTCGCTGACGATTCAAAGCCTGCTCGGCGTCCCAGGAGCTAGCCGTGCTGCCAGTGCCAAAGCCGGTGCCCTTGGCCCAGTAATGCTTCTTCTCTTCGTAGCTGACACCGGCAGTTGGCCCGCTGCCACCAACTGAAGCGGCCGCGGTTGAAAAACCTGGCGGCGGAGGCAGCTGACTGTGCTGCTGCTGCTGTTGCTGTTGAAGCTGCTGCAGATGCTGCTGTTGTTGCTGATAAAGTCCTGCAATGCCACCGGCGTGACTAGGCTGGGAATTCAACTGAAATTGCAAAGTTTCCATAGCCAGTTGAAGTGTAGCAGCTTGCACAATGTCTGGCTGATTCTGTTGCTGCTGCTGCTGCTGCTGCTGAGGTGGGTGGTGGCTGAGCACAGACAGGCAGGACAGGCAGAGGTCCAGGATGCCCAGTCGGACAGACTCCTGGCGGAGTCTCAGATCCTCTTCGCTAGACGCCTGCCGCTGCTCGTAGAGTCTCTGCAGCACCCTGAAGGGTAGGATCGGCAGCGGGGTGGAATACCTGCCAGCCAGCAGGCTGACACCGTCGGCATCTTCGCTGACACCCAGGGCCAGCCTGAGAAGGCACTGAGCCTCGCGTCTCCTAGCCAACAAGATGGAATCGTATCCGGGCAGTCTGAGAAACAGGCCGAAGGCGATCAGCGAATAGGTGGGCAGCACCGAATTTGAAGCTGACGAAGCCAGTCGGTTGGACTGTCCGCCGCCTATCGAATGACTCGACGCTGACTTCTTACCCGGCCCGTAGGTGGTCCAGTAGCCGACGCCGGAACCACCGGGTCCTACGCCGCTTCCGCCAACACCGACAACCGCCGATGTCATCGGAGGCGGCACGTCGAAGTCTAGTCCGGACGCCGGCGCGTTGGCAGCGGCTGCCGCTGCGGCGGCGGCGGCGGCCGCGGCAGCCGCAGTCGTTGAATTGCTCTCGTACATTTCCATATCGTCGCCGGAGGTGCTGTAGGAATCCGGCGAGCCTTCGTCGGCGTAGGCGTAGCCGCTGCTGCTGCTGATGACGCTCAGACCTCCTCCGCCGCCGCCGCCGCCACCACCGCTGCCGCCGGCATTACCGCCTCCGCCTGTGGCAGCGCCGGAGCCGAGTTTGCCTGAGGCGGCAGCAGCAGCGGCAGCGTCCGAGCAGCTGGACATGGCCAGGCAGAACAGGCCAGGATACAGGGCCGGAAGCAGTTGGGCTAGTAAGCTCAGACCACCAACAGACGCGAAAGTGTCCAGCGGCGATGCTACAGGCCGCATCGACAACAGTTCATGATCTTTGGCATCAGCTGGGGCTGCTATAAAGTTGTTAGATATGTTAGATAAAATTTAACCGCTCCAAGTAACTATGAAATATCTCATTTAAGGAATTTTCTAATTAATATTCAAACTTGTTCCCTGAGTGGGGTGAGTGGCAGAGAGGTCTAACGCGTTTGCCTCTCGCACCAAGGTCCCTGAGCTCGATTCCGCAGCGAGGCCACATTAGAATTTAGGACGCAGCCGCGGAGAGAAGGCTTGTGGGCCAACCTCCAAGGCACAGTGAAAGTGTACACTACTTGACGATGAGAAAGTCAGGGCAGATGTACACACCTGTTTGAGTGTATGCCTGCGTACAGTATCTGTGTGCGTGTGTGCTCAGGAGTCAGCGAAATGGAGCAGCAGAATTGCCTCCTCGCTGGCTGCGGGTCTAGTGTCACTAAATCATGTGCCCGCAGCCCTCTTGCAATTAGTACTATTATTATTATTATTCATAACTATTATTATTATTACTATTATTATTATTACTATTATTATTATTTTTATTATTCTTACTAAACAGTAATCTTACCAGCTGGTCCGGTGGCCAATCTCAGACTCAGATAAGGCCTTAGCGCTTGACCATTCACAGACACCAATCGTTTCATCAGTTGAGCCAGGGTCAGTTCAGCTGGCAGAGGTCCCAGATCTGGGGAATCTTCGTTCCACAGCCGCGGACAAGATGACGGCTGCTTCGGCTGCTGCTGTTGCTTTTGCTTCTGACTGCGACTAACGCCAGACGATGTCTTCTGCTGCTGTTCGCTAGACTTCTTTAACTTGCCAGATGACCCGTCGGCATTGCCAGACGAAGATGACTTACTAGGTAGCAGTCCGGCAACGCTGCTAATCTGTTCGATCAGCTGCAGGCCGAATTTGGTGCTCTCGTAGGCGTAGCTGCTGAACGCGCCGCCGCCGCCAGACGAAGAAGACTTACTACCGCCGGCGCCGCCGCTAGAATATTTACCGTATTTTCCGCCGCCATAATATGAGTAGTCTTTGTCGCCAACCGCGGCACCGCCGGCGCTGGCACTGCCACGACGATGACTAGAAGAATGAACAGTGCCGCTGGAGTTGTCGCCGCTAGTTAGTCTAGACAATAGCTGGCTAACTGTGACATTCACGCTGACCTGCAGGAGTCTGTGACGAGAGCCCGAGCCTAACTTGGGATGAACAAACTGTTGACTAGCCAGTTGGTGATGCTGAGGAGGTGGCAGATCGCAGGCTGGGTCGCATTCAACTGCCACGTAGATGCGCTCGTCTTCGAGTAGTACCTGGACGAGAGATTAGACATAAATGACAGATTAGGGATTAAGGAAGAGAGAGTAAGGATCATTGGTGACAGATTAGGGATTATGAGCGACGGACCAGATATTATTGAGAGATTAGGATCATGGGTGACAGACTAGATATTATTGATAAGAGATTAGGATCATGGGTGACAGACTAGATATTATTGATAAGAGATTAGGATCATGGGTGACAGACTAGATATTATTGATAAGAGATTAGGGATCATGGGTGACAGACTAGATATTATTGATGAGAGATTAGGGATCATGGTTGAGAGATTAGGGATCATGGTTGAGAGATTAGGGATCAAGAATCAGTTAATAAGGATAATAGATAAGGGATCAGACTAACCTGCAGAATTAATCTTCGCAAGAAATTAGGCAGAAACACCCGCCCCTTCTGCTCAGAGATGGCCAACAATGCGCTGTAGATTAGGCCAGCCAGTTTTTTCTGATTCTTAGGCTCCAGCCGGCAAACGGCCGTATAGAATGATACAATGGCCGACTCGAGTGTAGCCCGGTGTAAGATGCTCAAACCAACCGGTTGACTCAAAAGCAGCGACACCAGAGGCTGAAGAAACGTGGTAGCTTCTAGCCAGCCGCGAACTGCGGGTTCAGCAGACAGATCCGATAGGAAGTTCAACACATTGGCAACTGTGTCTGCGCTTATCTGCTGCTGCTGTTGCTGCTGCTGAGGCGATGGCAACTCAATCAATGAGAATTGATCCACGCTAGCTATTAGGCGATCTAGAAAGCCAGAATTCATCAGTTGCTCGATGCAGGCTTCCGATTGGCTAGCAGTAGCCAGCAGGTTCAACTGTTCGGCTGTTGGATAGCGTTGAAAGCCGGCTAATTGTTGATCGGACACGATTGATGATATCCAATCCAATAGGTGACTATACAGGCTGGGATTAGCGGCGCACAGTGAGCACAGGGCGCAGCCGATAGCCTGCCTGAGATCGGGCAGTTGAGCACTGACACGAAGACCTCGACGATAAAGGGCCATTGCTAAGGACTCGGATAGGTCGTTTTGACAGTCGTTTTGCAGCGGCTTAGCTCCGAGCCAACGCCAGAGAACGGCAGACACGCAGTAGACATGCAGGCCAGATGTCGGAGCCGACACAGTGCCGGATGATTCTGGACGATTCGGCTGCGTCGATGGCTGCTGCTGCGGCGACTGCAGCCAGGCCAATAGGAAGCGAAGTCTTTCGCCAGGATTCGGCTCCTCACCGATGCACAATTGGTAGATTAGATTCTCAGTTACCTGGGTTCGGATGGGAGTGGCTTGAGTAGCTTTTGCTTTTAGATTGCTTTGAGTGTCTTTGAGTGAGGGTGTCTTTAACTTAGGTGTCGTAGACATGATCGTATCTTTGAGTGAGGGTGTCCTTGACTGAGGGTGACCTTGAGTGAGCGTGTCTTTGTGTGAAGTATCTTTACACAGAGGGTGTCTGAGTAAATGTGACTTTGAGACGGTTTGCGACTGTCTTTGGGAAAGATTGTCATTGATTGAGTGAGGGTGACCTTGAGTGAGCGTGTCTTTGTACAGGGTGTCTTTTTACAGGGTGTCTTTGTACAGGTTTCTTTTGTACAGGGTGTCCTTTGTACAGGGTGTCCTTTGTACAGAGTGTCCTTTGTACAGTGTCTTTAGTACAGGGTGTCCTTTGTACAGTGTCTTTAGTACAGGGTGTCCTTTGTACAGGGTGTCCCAGTGTCTTTTGTACAGGGTGTCCTTTGTACAGTGTCTTTAGTACAGGGTGTCCTTTGTACAGTGTCTTTAGTACAGGGTGTCCCAGTGTCTTTTGTACAGGGTGTCCTTTGTACAGGTGTATTTTGTACAAGGTGTATTTTGTACAGAATGTCTTTTGTACAGGTGTCCTTTGTACAGTGTCTTTTGTACAGGGTGTCCTTTGTACAGTGTCTTTAGTACAGGGTGTCCTTTGTACACTGTCTTTAGTACAGGGTGTCCTTTGTACAGTGTCTTTAGTACAGGGTGTCCTTTGTACAGTGTCTTTAGTACAGGGTGTCCTTTGTACAGTGTCTTTAGTACAGGGTGTCCCAGTGTCTTTTGTACAGGGTGCCCTTTGTACAGGGTGTCCTTTGTACAGGTGTATTTTGTACAAGGTGTATTTTGTACAGAATGTCTTTTGTACAGGTGTCCTTTGTACAGTGTCTTTTGTACAGGGTGTCCTTTGTACAGTGTCTTTAGTACAGGGTGTCCTTTGTACAGAATGTCTTTTGTACAGGTGTCCTTTGTACAGTGTCTTTAGTACAGGGTGTCCTTTGTACAGTGTCTTTAGTACAGGGTGTCCCAGTGTCTTTTGTACAGGGTGTCCTTTGTACAGGTGTATTTTGTACAATGTGTATTTTGTACAGAATGTCTTTTGTACAGGTGTCCTTTGTACAGTGTCTTTAGTACAGGGTGTCCTTGGTACAGTGTCTTTAGTACAGGGGGTCCCAGTGTCTTTTGTACAGGGTGTCCTTTGTACAGGGTGTCCTTTGTACAGGTGTATTTTGTACAAGGTGTATTTTGTACAGAATGTCTTTTGTGCAGGTGTCCTTTGTACAGTGTCTTTTGTACAGGGTGTCCTTTGTACAGTGTCTTTTGTACAAGGTGTCCTTTGTTAGATTGTCTTTCGTACAGACAGATTGTCTTTCTTACAGACAGATTGTCTTTCGTACAAGGTGTCTTTCGTACAAGGTGTCTTTCGTACAAGGTGTCTTTCGTACAAGGTGTCTTTCGTACAAGGTGTCTTTCGTTCAAGGTGTCTTTACATGTGTCTTTTGTACAATGTGCCTTTGTACAGGGTGTCTCTTTTACATGGCGTCTTTTGTACATTGTGTCTATAAGTGATCTCAGAGAGGTCAAATAAGATTTCAAATTCACTAACCAGACTACCAGGATCGTCTAGCAGAGATTTGAGTATGCGCAGACTGGCAGCGGGTGATTGTTCGCCGAGACGCAATAGAATCTGTTCAACCACGGTGGCTGGCGAACAGGCACGCAACAGGGAGCACAGGTATGGCACCAGTTGAGGCGTACTAGCCAGTACCTGATCTAGCCAGTTGGCAGTTCTATCAGTTCGGTTTCTAGTGACGCACAGGTGTAAGAATCTTAGCCAGGGGCCGTACTGCAGAGCCGGCTGCAGTCCGAGAGTGCCGCCGCAGTGCAGAGTGTAGCCCATGACGGTAATGTGAGCCAGGCCGAGTGTTTCGCTATCAAGCGGTCGGTGAAGTCTCAGCACTAATTCGCTAGCCAGAGTTGGCGCGAATTTCAATCGAATATGCTGCAGACCGGCCGTGACAACTGGGCCAGTCAGAGGAACGGAGGATATGAGATTGTCGCGATAGAATTCGAATGACACAGCCGAGGGCGCGCTAGACAGAGCCGACGAGTGCGGCACAATGTCGACTCGTTTAATCAGAGCAACGACCGGCAATTTGATTGACAGCTCAACGTAGGCCTCCTCGGGAAAGAAATTGTAACTCCAGGCGGCTGATTTGGATCGCCGATGCGGAGCGCAGGCTTGAATAAGGGCCTCGCAGCCGGAGCTGCCAGCGCTGCCTGAGCAGGAGATTGTGGCGTAGGGTGCCAAATTCACTACGACCATTTCACCTGGTGTGCACGGATCAGCGAATGGATCAGTTGGCCATGGGGCAACTCGATGATGACTGGCGTGGGCGTGATAGGCCAGCTGGTGATGCTGCAGCAGGTGCGGATGCTGATGAGATAGAATGGCCTGTGGCTGCTGATGAGCCGTGTGCTGTTGCTGCTGCTGCTGCTGCTGCTGATAGCTTTGGTACCACAGCGGATGAGAGCCTTCCATTGATAGCGGACCGCCGACTGCAGCAGCTGCGGCGGCAGCGGCTGCGGCTGAGGCGGAGTGCGGATTGGCCCCAGATGCTCCAGAGGAGCCGACAGACGATGGGGCTCCGGCTGCAGCTGCGGCGGCAGCTGCTGCGGCAGCGGCTGCCACAGCATTGGCTACGGCAACTGTACTTGTGGATAGTTTAAGAGGCCAGCCTGGCTGTTGCTGCTGCTGCTGCTGCTGCTGCTGCTGCTGCTGCTGCTGAGAAGCGTTGGCAACAGCGGCGGAGAATGCGGCGGCAACGGCGCTAGCCATTGGATCGCGCCTAGAATGCAGTGCAGCTAGGCTAAGCATCATGTCGCTAACCTGCGTACGACCGTGGCCAACTGCCAGGCTGCATTTCTGAGCTAGTCTCTGGCACACCGTGTGCATGCCACCATGGTCAGTGAATACTGTCAGATTGTCCTCCGGCTGGCTAGTTAGTATCCAGGCTAGCAGAATTAGCAGAGGCTCCCGTAGCTCTGTGTCTGGCCTGGCTAGGAACTGGACGACACGTTCCAGGTAAGCTGACTGGCAGCGAGTGCCGACGAAAGCCTGATTGATGAGCGAAGGCGATTGTACTTTCATTTTATGTACCCTACTGACCTACTCAAGTGTTTAGTCTGCCATACTCATAAACACTCTTCCCCATTTTATACTGCTGTAAAATTATTTTACCTACCTGTGGGGTATCTTCCCTTACCCTACTACTGTTCGCTACCTCCCTACAACTGCCCTCTACCTCCCTGCAACTGCCCTCTGCCTCCCTGCAACTGCCCTCTACCTCCCTACAACTGCCCTCTACCTCCCTACAACTGCCCTCTACCTCCCTACAACTGCCCTCTACCTCCCTACAACTGCCCTCTACCTCCCTACAACTGCCCTCTACCTCCCTACAACTGCCCTCTACCTCCCTACAACTGCCCTCTACCTCCCTACAACTGCCCTCTACCTCCCTACAACTGCCCTCTACCTCCCTACAACTGCCCTCTACCTCCCTACAACTGCCCTCTACCTCCCTAAAACTGCCCTCTACCTCCCTACAACTGCCCTCTACCTCCCTACAACTGCCATCTGCCTCCCTAAAACTGCCCTCTACCTCCCTACAACTGCCCTCTACCTCCCTACAACTGCCCTCTACCTCCCTACAACTGCCCTCTACCTCCCTACAACTGCCCTCTACCTCCCTACAACTGCCCTCTACCTCCCTACAACTGCCCTCTACCTCCCTACAACTGCCCTCTACCTCCCTAAAACTGCCCTCTACCTCCCTACAACTGCCCTCTACCTCCCTACAACTGCCATCTGCCTCCCTAAAACTGCCCTCTACCTCCCTACAACTGCCCTCTACCTCCCTACAACTGCCCTCTACCTCCCTAAAACTGCCCTCTACCTCCCTACAACTGCCCTCTACCTCCCTAAAACTGCCCTCTACCTCCCTACAACTACCACCTGCCTCCCTACAACTGCCATCTACCTCCCTACAACTGCCATCTACCTCCCTGCAACTGCCCTCTACCTCCCTACAACTGCCATCTGCCTCCCTACAACTGCCCTCTACCTCCCTACAACTGCACTTTACCTCCCTACAACTGCCCTCTACCTCCCTACAACTGTCGTATTCCCTATAAAAAATTCACACTTCCCTAAAAATGTTCTTACTGCCCTACAAATGGTCTTAACTTCCATACAAATTTTTCATGCTTTCCTACAAATGCTTCATGCTTCCCTACAAATGTTTCATGCTTCCCGACAAATGTTTCATGCTTCCCTACTAATGTTTTATGCTTCCCATTCGAATCGCTCACCATCTGCAGCGACAGCAGAGCCCAATCGCCAAGCGAACGCGGTATTAGCGAAGCCACAGCCTCTCTAGCCAGATCGGCCAGTTGGACTCGATTAGACCAGGCATTGCCGTGCAGCAGGGCACTATCGCAGGCGGCTAGACAAGACAGCAGGCGGTCTAGCGGACCTTCCGTGACAAGCCGATCAACAATTTGCTGCTGATCCGCACCAATTTCGTCTTCTTTGCCAGCGTCGCTATCTGGTTTATCATCTCCGACAGATTCCGCTGTGTAAGATTTAGCTTTCTTCAGAAGGCTGGGTAAGACGGCCATTAGGGCGGACATGGCTCTCTCGCGATTAGCCAATTGGCCGTAAGCTAGATCTGTGACCTTTCGACAGGTAACCGATATGTCCACAAACACCTGAGAGTTATGAGATGAACACATTTCATTAATTAAGTAATATGTTTAGACAAAACAGACCCAGACAGACTACTCAAAACAGACCCGGACAGACTACTCAAAACAGATCCAGATAGACTACTCAAAACAGATCCAGATAGACTACTCAAAACAGATCCAGATAGACTACTCAAAACAGATCCAGATAGACTACTCAAAACAGATCCAGATAGACTACTCAAAACAGATCCAGATAGACTACTCAAAACAGATCCAGATAGACTACTCAAAACAGACCCAGATAGACTACTCAAAACAGATCCAGATAGACTACTCAAAACAGACCCAGATAGACTACTCAAAACAGACCCAGATAGACTACTCAGAACAGATCCAGATAGACTACTCAAAACAGAACCGGACAGACTACTCAAAACAGATCCGGGACAGACTACTCAAAACAGATCCAGACAGACTACTCAAAACAGACCCAGATAGACTACTCAAAACAGACCCGGACAGACTACTCAAAACAGATCCAGATAGACTACTCAAAACAGATCCAGATAGACTACTCAAAACAGACCCGGACAGACTACTCAAAACAGATCCAGATAGACTACTCAAAACAGATCCAGATAGACTACTCAGAACAGATCCAGATAGACTACTCAAAACAGAACCGGACAGACTACTCAAAACAGATCCAGATAGACTACTCAAAACAGACCCAGACAGACTACTCAAAACAGATCCAGACAGACTACTCAAAACAGACCCAGATAGACTACTCAAAACAGACCCGGACAGACTACTCAAAACAGATCCAGATAGACTACTCAAAACAGAACCGGACAGACTACTCAAAACAGATCCAGATAGACTACTCAAAACAGACCCAGACAGACTACTCAAAACAGATCCAGACAGACTACTCAAAACAGATCCAGATAGACTACTCAAAACAGACCCAGATAGACTACTCAAAACAGAACCGGACAGACTACTCAAAACAGATCCAGATAGACTACTCAAAACAGACCCAGACAGACTACTCAAAACAGATCCAGACAGACTACTCAAAACAGACCCAGATAGACTACTCAAAACAGACCCGGACAGACTACTCAAAACAGATCCAGATAGACTACTCAAAACAGAACCGGACAGACTACTCAAAACAGATCCAGATAGACTACTCAAAACAGACCCAGACAGACTACTCAAAACAGATCCAGACAGACTACTCAAAACAGATCCAGATAGACTACTCAAAACAGACCCAGATAGACTACTCAAAACAGACCCAGATAGACTACTCAAAACAGATCCAGATAGACTACTCAAAACAGACCCAGATAGACTACTCAAAACAGATCCAGATAGACTACTCAAAACAGACCCAGACAGACTACTCAAAACAGATCCAGACAGACTACTCAAAACAGACCCAGATAGACTACTCAAAACAGACCCGGACAGACTACTCAAAACAGATCCAGATAGACTACTCAAAACAGACCCAGATAGACTACTCAAAACAGACCCAGATAAACTACTCAAAACAGACCCGGACAGACTACTCAAAACAGATTACTCAGAACAGACCCAGACAGACTGCTCAAAACAGACTACTCAGAACAGACCCAGACAGACTGCCCAAAACAGTCCCAGAGATGCAGCTCAGAATAGTCTCAATTAGAAGATACAGGCAGGTATACAGGTGCCTGTAGTAGGCGCTAGCACAAAAATAGAGAAAGTACATGCAGAATCGCAAATCCCAAAGCGGTCCTCACCGAAGTGAAGCAGGCGGTAGCCTCAGGTTTCTGATGCGATGACTCGCACCTGACAGAACTAGCCGAGCGAACAAAGCCCAGGCAGGCATCGGCAATCAGGCTAATCAATTGCAATAGGCGATTATTATTGGAGCCAATCAGAGAGAAGTCTTTGTCGCGAGCGTCGTGAACTAGGCGAGCCTGCAGATCCAGAGCTCCGTAGCCGCGCACTAGGGCGCCGTCTGGTCCGGCGATGGCGGCGAGTAGGTCCACCAGGCATGCGACATAGTGCCTGGGACTGGCCCGATGCAGCCTAGTTAGAAGATCTTCGAATACGGCAACAACGGACGGGCCGGCGGCGCGGTTCTGCTGAGCACCGGCGTCGCTCATTAGTCGGCAGAGGAATCGATGCAGTAGTCTAGTCTCGGCCGAAGATGATAATAGGTGATTAGCGAGGCTGGGCTGACTACCGCAAGACATGGCCAGGACTTGCAGGGCCAGTTGCCATTCGGATAACTGAGGAGTGCCTGCAGGAATACAGAATTAGGAATAAAAACTAGCCGATATGTGTAGAAATAAACAAAAATTGGTCAATAGCGTTTTTCGAAAATGAACAATCTAAATAAACTTATTAAAAAAATCTAACGAGCCTAAGGTAAAAAATGTATCTAAGTTCGCAATTATCAAGGTAAATGTTGCTTTTTTTACTTTTAGCCGATATGTGACGAACTGTTAAGATATTGTAATACTTGTACGCTTAATATTACTCGAACAAATAGTAGTCTAGATGTAGCGATTTTCCAAAAAGTTTATACAACTTATTAATTATTGCAAATATGTATCGAAATGTACTTAATAGGTATAGGAAGCATTTGTCCAACACGTATCAAAGCGAACACTTGTTCAGCTGTAATGCTTAGTTATGTTATTCACTATACATTCCATACCTGTAAATTTTCTAATATTTTACTTCATATTCACACTCGTACTTTAAGATCAATGATAAAAGCCTATATGTGTCGAAAAAGTTTAATAAGTTAACAGTCAAATAGTAATTATTACTTTTTTATTGCACCTGCCCCAATTGGGTCAGATGTGCAGCCGATCTGAAGGCTGCGTACAGCTGTTCAGTCCATGGACTGAGAGGGACGCCACGCCCGCCTTTAATTACCCCATCTGATGCTGGTACCCCAGTTAACAGCTGGGTGAACTGAAGCAATGCAGAGTTAAGTGTCTTGCTAAAGGACACAAATTGTTCCAGTGGAATCAAGAATCGAACCCCCGACCTTTTCGTTATTGAGTCCGACGCCCTAACGATTTGCCGCGAGTAATTTGAGTGGTCTAATTGAGTAGTCTACTAAAATATTTTAAAAACTTCTGCAGAATCGAACCAGAAGCCGATTGCACATGGAGGCAAGGGAAAGAAATTTGAAAAGGGAATCCGATATGTATAGAAAAATCGATAAAACTCAGTACTCACCGCTGAGCATACAATCCAACAACGCAGCCGAACCATCGGCGGTGAGATGAAACACAGCCGACTTGCCAGAGCTCCAACCGCCTTGAGCGCCCAGCCACAGCTGTAGCAGCGGCGACAATTGCCAATCGTAGTTGCCATGCTCGGAGCCCTGCTGCTGCTGCTGTTGTTGCTGTCGCTGCTGTCTCAACTGGAGTAGGGCTCTATTGAAACAGTCGCCAAGCACCATGGTGGCATCTGGTCCACAATTGTTAGTTTCCATAGTCTCATGCTCGCTAATGCTAACATCGGAGGCCGCATCATCAGTGCCAGATGGTGCTAGAATCGCGGCCGGCTCAGCTATGAGCACTTCGCTTTCAAGGGCCGGCAAAGCTTGCGCCAGCCTTGTGTACCGGTGAGCTTGCAGTTCAACGCCGGATTCTAGGCGCAAATCGTAGGCGGCAAAAATGCCAAGCGGCGACCAAGTTTGAAATGCCGGCTGCTGCTGTTGATTGTAGGATTGCTGCTGCTGCTGCTGCTGCTGCTGTTGTTGCTGCTGCTGCTGCTGAGTTGGCTGAGGAGTGCAAGGATAATTCCACATATCGGCGGTTGCTTCCTCTAATAATTGTTGCTCCATTTGAGATCGCCACTTAGCGTAGCTAGTCGCGTAGGCTGAGGTAAACGATGAAGAACCGCCGGCAGCCGCTGATGGCACCTTCAGGCTGCTCAACGATGGCCAATCCTCCATCATGGCCTGCTGCTGCTCCGCCTGCAGTAGGCTATCAAAGATTGCATGCCTAGTTGACGAATCATCGTCGCGCTCCGACTCGGAGCCGACAGCGGCTGCAGCTGCGGCAGCGGGAGCTGGCGCCGACGATGTCTTCTTCTTTGTTGACTGCTTCTTCTGTGGTTGCTGAGGCTCCGGTGGAGGATCTGGCTTTTGCTGCTGCTGGTGTGTAGCAGCTGTTGAAGCCTCAGCGGCCAGCCAATCAGCTAACAGACAGGTGACCGCATGCAGGCCGTACAGTCCAGCCCAGGCGTGCTCAGACTGGCAGGCCAATCTGATAAGCTGCTCAACCTGACCAGGTGATAAAACTTCAGCTAGCCTAGGCTTGGCCATGCTAACCAACTGGCTGCAGGTTTTGCATAGCAACAGCAGCAGATCAACAGCTGTGCCGGACACATTGGCAGCCAATAACTGATTAATCAGTCCGCGCAATATTGGCACAATCTGGCATCGACGCCGGCGCTCAAAGCTGGCCTGAGCTGCCACGGCCGGACTATTGGCTGTGGCAGCTGCCGCGGCGGCGGCGGCTGCAGCGGCGGCGGCGGCAGCAGCGGCGGCTGCGGAACCAGGTCCGCCGGGGGCAGTTGAGGCTCCAGCACTGCTGCCAGATCCGCCTCCGCCGGCTCCGCCTCCGAGTTCGTCGGCGAAGCGAGAACTGCCGCCGGCGCCTTTGTAGCGCTCGTAGCGACGGCAGAATTCAACGTCGGTTTTGCGCAACTGCAGAATGTCCCTGACATGCTTCTGAGTCAGCTGGTGAAACTGCTTATTAAAGACTTCTTCTTTCTTTTTCATCATCCATTTTTTGGCGTGATCGGCCGGCTCGGCTTGCTGCTCTAGCTTGGCTTTGCTGCTGAGAAATTCTTCCTTGAGTTTGCTCAATTCCAATAGCATCTGCTTGTGATGCAATAGGCGTTTCTGCAGCTTGCGCTTGTTGAATCGAAATTCGCGCCTATTGGCCCTGCCGGTGCTTTCGCTAGCGAATAGATGATGCCAGGCTAGGAAATCCCAGCGCTGATTGTAGGGCGACAGGTGGTCCAGGCCCCGGCTAGCTAGCAGAAGTAGCCAACCCAGCAGCTCCCAGTTCTGCAATTTTTGTGGGAATCCGACGATATCACTTGATGATATAGCTAGAGTAGGAATGTCAATAGAAATCGATAGAAGAAAGGGAATCGACTGAGAAGAGTTTAATCGAAGTGGAATCGACCGAGAACAGTTTAACCGAATAGGAATCGACCGCGAACAGTTTAACCGAGGAGGAATCGACCGAGAACAGTTTAACAGAAGAGGAATCGACCGAGATGAGTTTAACAAAAGAGGAATCGGCCGAGAAGGCATTGATAAAAGAGGAATCAACCGAAAACAGTTTAACAGAAGATGAATCGACCCAGAAGAGTTTAACAGAAGAGGAATCACCCGAAAATACATTGATAACAGAGGAATCGACCGAGAACAGTTTAACAAAAGAAGAATCGACCGAGAACAGTTTAACAAAAGAAGAATCGACCGATAAGACATTGATAAAAGAGGAACCAACCGAAAACAGTTTAACAGAAGATGAATCGACCCAGAAGAGTTTAACAGAAGAGGAATCACCCGAAAATACATTGATAACAGAGGAATCGACCGAGAACAGTTTAACAGAAGATGAATCGACCCAGAAGAGTTTAACAGAAGAGGAATCGCCCGAGAACAGTTTAACAGAAGAGGAATCACCCAAAAAGACATTGATAACAGAGGAATCAACCGAAAACAGTTTAACAAAAGAAGAATCGACCGAGAACAGTTTAACAAAAGAAGAATCGACCGATAAGACATTGATAAAAGAGGAACCAACCGAAAACAGTTTAACAGAAGATGAATCGACCCAGAAGAGTTTAACAGAAGAGGAATCACCCGAAAATACATTGATAACAGAGGAATCGACCGAGAACAGTTTAACAGAAGAGGAATCGACGGAGAAGAGTTTAACAGAAGAGGAATCACCCGAAAATACATTGATAACAGAGGAATCGACCGAGAACAGTTTAACAGAAGAGGAATCGGCCGAAAAGAACATTAACCGAAGTGAAATCTGACCTGTCTAGCTTGAAATTCTTCACCAAGCTGTCTCGCTAGCAGGGCTAGCAGGCTATCCAGCACCACTGGGTTTAATGCCATCTTCTGCAATAGACTGGACAACAATAGGAAGAGACGATCGCATGGAACCAGCTGCTGCTGCTGCTGCTGTTGATGCCTAGAAGTGTAGTCTTCCTGACTATCGCCAGTGTGTCTATCAGGTAGCGAAGATTCGCCAATAGGTGCGCCTCGCGTGAGCAGATGATTCAGAAGGCCGCTAAGCCAATCGGACCACCAAGACTTGGGCGAGCGCAGATGCGGAGTCAATCGGCTCAGTAGGGAGCAGGCCATGAGTTGGACTGGTTTACTGCCGCAAACTAGCAGATCGGTGAACAGCTGGTTCAAATCCGTGTCACTGAGGCTGGCTACAAAAGCTTGACAAGCTGGCCAACCTAGCTGACCGCCGCTGCACAGGCTCAGCAGTAGGCGCAATGTCTCCTCCGTGATCGCTTTGGCTTTGTCTGATCCAACCTGTAGCGACTGCTCATGCTGCTCATGCTGCTCATGCTGCTCATGCTGCTGCTGCTGAGAATTTGTCGGCTGTTGTTGAAGAAGTTGAACTCTAGCCAAGGCTTGTTGGGCAATGTTGACCTAGATGATAATTGATTGTTATAACAAAAATGTATAAATCGATGTATAATTACAATATGAATAAAATACACTCGTAGATAAGCAACAATTTATACTGGGGATTATAGACAGTAGCCTACATCTCATGGGATTATAGACAGTAGCCTACATCTCATGGGATTATAGTCAGACAGTAAACTATATCTCATGGGATTATAGCCAGACAGTAAACTATATCTCATGGGATTATAGTCAGACAGTAGCCTATATCTCATGGGATTATAGCCAGACAGTAGCCTATATCTCATGGGATTATAGTCAGACAGTAGCCTACATCTCATGGGATTATAGTCAGACAGTAGCCTACATCTCATGGGATTATAGTCAGACAGTAGCCTACATCTCATGGGATTATAGCCAGACAGTAGCCTACATCTCATGGGATTATAGCCAGACAGTAGCCTACATCTCATGGGATTATAGCCAGACAGTAGCCTACATCTCATGGGATTATAGCCAGACAGTAGCCTACATCTCATGGGATTATAGCCAGACAGTAGCCTACATCTCATGGGATTATAGCCAGACAGTAGCCTACATCTCATGGGATTATAGCCAGACAGTAGCCTATATCTCATGGGATTATAGCCAGACAGTAGCCTACATCTCATGGGATTATAGCCAGACAGTAGCCTATATCTCATGGGATTATAGCCAGACAGTAGCCTACATCTCATGGGATTATAGCCAGACAGTAGCCTACATCTCATGGGATTATAGCCAGACAGTAGCCTACATCTCATGGGATTATAGCCAGACAGTAGCCTATATCTCATGGGATTATAGCCAGACAGTAGCCTACATCTCATGGGATTATAGCCAGACAGTAACCTATTTCTCATGGGATTATAGACAGACAGTAACCTACATCTCATGGGATTATAGTCAGACAGTAACCTACATCTCATGGGATTATAGCCAGACAGTAACCTACATCTCATGGGATTATATTCAGACAGTAACCTACATCTCATGGGATTATAGTCAGACAGTAACCTACATCTCATGGGATTATAGTCAGACAGTAACCTACATCTCATGGGATTATAGTCAGACAGTAGCCTATATCTCATGGGATTATAGTCAGACAGTAACCTACATCTCATGGGATTATAGTCAGACAGTAGCCTACATCTCATGGGATTATAGTCAGACAGTAGCCTATATCTCATGGGATTATTGCCAGACAGTAGCCTACATCTCATGGGATTATAGCCAGACAGTAACCTATTTCTCATGGGATTATAGACAGACAGTAGCCTATATCTCATGGGATTATAGCCAGACAGTAGCCTACATCTCATGGGATTATTGCCAGACAGTAGCCTATATCTCATGGGATTATAGTCAGACAGTAGCCTATATCTCATGGGATTTCAGTCAGACAGTAGCCTATATCTCATGGGATTTTAGTCAGACAGTAGCCTACATCTCATGGGATTATAGCCAGACAGTAGCCTATATCTCATGGGATTATAGTCAGACAGTAGCCTACATCTCATGGGATTATAGCCAGACAGTAGCCTATATCTCATGGGATTATAGTCAGACAGTAGCCTATATCTCATGGGATTATAGCCAGACAGTAGCCTATATCTCATGGGATTATAGCCAGACAGTAACCTATATGTCATGGGATTATAGCCAGACAGTAGCCTATTTCTCATGGGATTATAGCCAGACAGTAACCTATTTCTCATGGGATTATAGCCAGACAGTAGCCTATATCTCATGGGATTATAGCCAGACAGTAGCCTATATCTCATGGGATTATAGCCAGACAGTAGCCTATATCTCATGGGATTATAGCCTGACAGTAGCCTATTTCTCATGGGATTATAGCCAGACAGTAGCCTACATCTCATGGGATTATAGCCAGACAGTAGCCTATTTCTCATGGGATTATAGCCTGACAGTAGCCTATATCTCATGGGATTATAGCCAGACAGTAGCCTATATCTCATGGGATTATAGCCAGACAGTAGCCTATATCTCATGGGATTATAGCCTGACAGTAGCCTATTTCTCATGGGATTATAGCCAGACAGTAGCCTACATCTCATGGGATTATAGCCAGACAGTAGCCTATTTCTCATGGGATTATAGCCAGACAGTAACCTACATCTCATGGGATTATAGCCAGACAGTAGCCTATATCTCATGGGATTATAGCCAGACAGTAACCTACATCTCATGGGATTATAGCCAGACAGTAGCCTATATCTCATGGGATTATAGCCAGACAGTAACCTATTTCTCATGGGATTATAGCCAGACAGTAACCTATATCTCATGGGATTATAGCCAGACAGTAACCTACATCTCATGGGATTATAGCCAGACAGTAGCCTATATCTCATGGGATTATAGCCAGACAGTAACCTATATCTCATGGGATTATAGCCAGACAGTAACATATATCTCATGGGATTATAGCCAGACAGTAACCTATATCTCATGGGATTGTTGCCATACTCTAACCTGCAACCCAGTCAGTAGATATCCCCAAAAAGCGAACCTGTCTCTGTAGGACGCAGCAATTTTCGTAGGCCTGTTTCAATCGTCCCCCTAGCAGCGGATCCGAAGAGAATAAACCGCCAGACGACGCGCCGGAAGTAGCAGCCGCGGGAGCGGACAGGCCGAATAGGGAGGACATTGTCTGTCCGGCGGCCGCGGCGGCGGCGGCAGCGGCAGCAGCGGAGCCTCCAGAGCCGGCGTTGGCAGCAGCTTCGCCACCGCCGCTAACTGGCACATTGGCAACGGTGTCTAATTGTCTCTGCAGTTGAGTACAGGCCATGCCGTATCTGCACAGGTTCTCTTCTGCTACAGCCTTCAATTGTTGAACAGATTCAGGCGTTGCTTCCAGATTGCTGTGGCCGAAGAAGGCACCCAACGGTATCCGGGTTCGGCTGGGAGTGCTACCCGCCATCCGACCAATGATGGCCACCTTCAGGAAGCGACACAGAGGCGGCGGGTAGAGATCAGTGAGCACAAGCGGATGAGCTCCAATATCTGTGGAGACGGCCAGCCTCAGGGCGTCCAGCTCTTCGGAGCGATTCCACACGGTGACGGAGATTGAGCCCAAATCGTTGCAGGCCGGGATGAGTACATCGGTGAGCAGAACCGGATGACCGAAATCCAATATGACAAATCGTCTGGCGCCAGGAAACATTCGATCAATCACTAGGGCCAGCGGCTGTGGCGGATTCAACAGGTGGCCAGCTGCTGTTGAATCATTGGACAAACGAGCAGCGGCCGAGGCGGCTGCCGTAGCGGCGGCTGCTGCAGCGGCAGCCACAGCGGCAGCCGCGGCTATTGAGGCATCGTCGGCGTCTTCAGGCGGCGGCGGACTAACGGAGGGCGTGGCAAATAGCGGCGTCGTGTGGGTTGTTGTAGCCGGCGTTGTCTTGGGAGTCGGCGGTGTTGGATCCAGCAGTTTAGCTTCCAGAGTTTTATTCTCCGATGCAGTCTGAGCGCCGATGCCGCCGGTTGCAACACCGGCGGAAGCAGCCGCGCTAGACTGAACACCAGCCGACGATGGAACTGTGGAAGACATTGCGGCGGAAGCTGCGGCAGAGCTAGACTTGGCCATCGGATAAGCCAGGCATGTGTCAAGGTATTCGATTCGAGTACCGCCAGTGGCTAAGCAGCAGGTGAAGTGCAAGGGTTCAACTTCAATGAGGCCTCGAGTCTGCCAGGACTGTATCTCGTGGGTGGCTGTCAGCGGCGGCGGATGTCCAAGGAGGCGCAGGACGTCGGCAACGCGTTCGTCATCCGCGGCGTTTGAAGCGCCAGCACCGAAGCGACTGCCACCGGAAGCAGCAGCAGCGGTAGCGGCAGCGGCGGCGGCAGCGGCCATTAGAGTAGAACTACAGTTGCCTGAATTTTGATAATTTCGAAATTAATTAAGCTCATATATATTTGTCAATATGGCTAACAACTAATAGATATGCGATAAACAGCTAGTACAAAGACTTCAGACAACTGCTTATAGGCATGGGATAACAGCTGATAGACTAGGGACAGTGATTCACAGACTAGGGATAGTGATTCACAGACTAGGGATAGTGATTCACAGACTAGGGATAGTGATTCACAGACTAGGGATAGTGATTCACAGACTAGGAATAGTGATTCACAGACTAAGGACGGTGATTCACAGACTAGGGATAGTGTGATTCACAGACTAGGGATAGTGTGATTCACAGACTAGGGATAGTGTGATTCACAGACTAGGGATAGTGTGATTCACAGACTAGGGATAGTGATTCACAGACTAGGGATAGTGTGATTCACAGACTAGGGATAGTGTGATTCACAGACTAGGGATAGTGTGATTCACAGACTAGGGATAGTGATTCACAGACTAGGGATAGTGATTCACAGACTAAGAATAGTGATTCACAGACTAGGATAGTGTGATTCACAGACTAGGGATAGTGTGATTCACAGACTAGGGATAGTGATTCACAGACTAGTGACAGTGTTTCACAGATCAATAATAGCGGTTCCCATGCTAAGAATATCACAGACAATCGCAGATTTTAATCGCAGAAAAGCATACTCACCACTGGCAGCAGCAGACGCCCAATCAGATAGCGCAGGCATCGGCATTTTGGGTGGCATCAGTGGCAAAGCCGACAGTAAAGGCGAGCCGCCAGCGGAGGCGGTGGTGGCGATATTAGCCAAGCCGCTTAGCCCGGAAGCGGCACCGACAATGCCGGCGCTGCTGGCAGGTGTAATACCGACTGGCACAAAGGCCCAGCCGTAATTTGGCGGCGGACTGAAACCGGCTGAGCCAAGTCCGCTGGGAGCGTTGCCACCGCCGGCTGCCGCTGCGGCAGCAGCCGCGGCAGCCACAGCCGAAGCGTAGGAGTTGAATATGGCGCCGCCGCCGCCGCCTCCGCTACCGCCGATACTGCCGGTTGCGGAGACTCCGCCACCGCCAACGCCGGCAATTGTGCCGGTACCGCTGACACCGCTGCCACCAACAATGCCTGGTCGTTGCGAGGCTCGCAGACGATAAGCGGACACCGGGTCTAGATCGAATAATTCCGGCTCCAAAGGATTGTGATACAGACAGGCCTGGGATCTCAAGACGGCCGGATAGAATTCTCCACTTCTTTCACGCAGGCAGGCAGCCATTTGTAGCAGCAATTTTGATAATCTTTCTTCCAATCTGTCGCAAGTGTAACCAACCTGATGCAAGGAATGGGCCAATGCGAAGAAGTTTGTAAGGCCGGCCGAACTTTTCACATTGCCTAGCTGAGGCACGTGACAGGATACAGCCCTAGCTAGGCCCGGTGCGCAAGCCCACCTACGAATAGCTAGAGCGCTATTGAATAGTCTCAGGGCTAGATTAGCCACAGTGCGATTGTCTTGCAATAATAGGCGCAATACTAGACCGTCGGCTTGTTCGCCTATTAATTCAGGCAGCTGCGTATCGCAAGAGGAACAGTGGCACAGAACTGATAATATCCAGTTAAGCAAGGCTAGTAGGCTAGCAATAGGTTCTCGGCCAGATGTGAGTGGACCATTGGCAAGCAGGTTAATAGCTGTCCTATGCAAGTCGGTATCAGTTAGTAAGGCTAGACGCTGCTGCCGCTCTTTAGGCAGAGAGGCGCGCTTGAATTTGCGCACACAAATAGTCATCTCACGAATACAATCGCAGCCGCGTCTAGCGCCGGCATTCGGCTTATGAGATGGAGTCTGCTGCTGCTGCTGCTGCTGCTGCTGCGGGTTAGGACCGCAGTACTTGATGTGAATGGCAAAGTTTCTGGTACGACAACGAATTAGTTCTAGGCTGGTCATAGTGATGTAGGCAACGCGACCAGACGGATCTAGATGCTCGGCTAGATTGTAAGGCCCGGCAATGACTTCGGCATTGAGCGCCTTCAATTGATCGGACGACAATGGCAGGCTAGAATCGTCGTCAATATAAGGCAAAGAGATGCTATCAGGATCCTTGCTGCCAACACTGGATCCGGACACATTGAGTGTCAGCAAAGTCACAACAATGCTAGGCGTTGGTTGTTGACTGAAATAATCTAGAGTCAGTTTCAAATCAATGTGACCAACGCAGACAGATTTCAATAGAACAATATCTATGAGATGCTCGGACCAACTAGTTGAGTCCGGTGTCAGCTTAAACGATCTGGAACAATCTGCTCCTAATCCACCAATGCCGCCAGCACCTGCGCTAGGACCAGATAGTTGATGCATCGGATACAGACGCTGCTGCTGCTCCGGTTGCAGCTCGTTCCAACATGGCCCAACTGTAGCCATGAATCTGGGCGTCATGAACTCGTACTGGGTTAGTTCCAACAGTTTAGCGTAGCACTCTGTCAATGGCTGACGATGCCATACGAATGAGCCAGACGGTGCGCCCAAGGCGGCGCCGAAGCCAGACAAAGCTGACGAAGCACCGACGCCAGCAGCAGAGGAAGCGGCTGCGTTGGCATTACCGCTGGCGTCGCCGCAAACTCCGCCAAGATCAAGTTCCTCCGAAGCGCCCTGCGAAGCCGACGAGGGAGTAGCGTCTGATGCGTTAGCAGACGGTCTAATTGAGTCCAGACAGCTATCCGGATCTGGTCGAGACACCTGGAACATGTGCAACTCGTGCCCGCTGGCTGCCACGAGTTTGTCTAGGCCGTAGCAATACTCAATGCGAGTGAAATCAATGCGAGAATCTGTCGCCGACAAAGACTCCAGCGGAGTAACTCGATGAGAGATGCGCTCCCGATCAAGGTCTACTATGAGAATAGTTGAGTCTATGGTAAGAACAGCAGCGCAGCCGAGATCCGTTCCACAGCCGCCATTACCGCCGCCGAGGTTCATTCCAATGGATCCAGGATCAGCACCCGACGAGAAGTCGCAGCGAGTACGCTTGGCAACCTGTTTAAGGAGTAGAGAAAACATTTACTTTAGTCAAAGCACGTTAATTCTAAAAACCTGTCCCTGAGTGTCAAGGCTACCTATCATTTGCTACAGTGCTAACACTCTGTGCCTGTGCTTCAGTTCTAACAATCTGTGCTTCAGTTCTAACAATCTGCGCTTCAGTTCTAACAATCTGTGCTTCAGTTCTAACAATCTGTGCTTCAGTTCTAAAGATGGGCGCTTCAGTTCAAAACAATCTGCGCTTCAGTTCTAACAATCTGTGCTTCAGTTCGAACAATCTGTGCTTCAGTTCTAACAATCTGTACTTCAGTTCTAACAATCTGTGCTTCAGTTCTAACAATCTGCGCTTCAGTTCTAACAATCTGTGCTTCAGTTTTAACAATCTGTGCTTCAGTTCTAACAATATGTGCTTCAGTTCTAACAATCTGTGCTTCGGTTTTAACAATCTGTGCTTCAGTTCTAACAATATGTGCTTCAGTTTTAACAATCTGTGCTTCAGTTCTAACAATATGTGCTTCAGTTCAATAACAATATGTGCTTCAGTCCTGTCAATGTGTGACAGTGTCTCTCTGTTATCCGTATGGTTTAGTTTTACTTGATCTTCTGTTTAGTTTTCAGTGATTGCCAATAGAATCTAACCCACCGGTTCCACGGACACGGAGGGTGTCGAATCATCAGACGGATCAGGCGCCAACAGCAGCATCTGTTTGGGCCTCAACAGTACAGCAGAGCCAGCGTCAGATGGTTGATCGACAACGCTGATCAAAGGAATTCTAGTCTTGACTAGCTGACTAATCCGAATTCCAGAAGCCAACGGATCATCAAATAGCAGCAATTGTAGCAGACTGTGATAGACCACAATGTAGCCATCCATTGAGGCGGCTATGACAGTTGTAGCGGCGGTGGCAGCGGCGGCAGCAACAGCAGCCGGGTGAGTATTAGGCCTAGGCGCTTGCATTGTATTATAGACAGCTGGTAGATTAGTATAATCCAGCAGACGCAACAGGCGATGCTTTCTACCGTCTGGCACGGAGATTCCGCCGCGCTCCATCCGATACAGCAATAATGTTGGCTCCCATTGAAGCTCGCTGCCAACAGTGCGAGCCAGCTGACAAGCGACTAACAATGCCAGGCGATCAATATTGGCGTCGCAGATGCACATTGATTGCACCCGCACTCTCCTGCTAGCAGTAGTATTGACGGCGGTGTCAATACTGGCATCACTAAACAGAAGCTTCTCCTTGCTAATGAATGATTCGGCGCGAATACCATAGCGCAGGCTTAAATCCCACACGCATAGATCGCCATCTAGACTAGATGTGGCCAGATAGATTGGCGAATTGCTAACACCAATAACAGCTACGGGATTTGGCATTAGTCTAGCCGGTTCAGTGGCTTGCGTCACCATCAAAGGTACATTGTGAGTGAACTCATTCTTAACAAAGATACAATTAGGCGCGTGGCGCTCGTGCTCAGACCATGGCTCGTCAGTTGGCTCCCAGGCTACTAAACAGACAGTGCAGGCGAAGCACAATGCCCTATCTAAATCTGGAGGCGAATGATAGAATCCAGCGGCGGCCATAGCCTCAGGCAGGGCCCATTTGTAGTGCATATGCGGCCAGCTAACATAGGTTTCTCGACGATTAGCTTCGGAATTGAATGCCGATTTATCCGTAGTCTTGGCTAATTCTAAAGGATTAATTGGCTGACCAGGACGCAGTTGAATAAGGCGATCGATTAGCGAAGCCAACACTGGCACGCCAGAATTGTTCAGTAGGTGACTCTGCACTAGATAGTCCTGTAGAGTGGATAGCCGCTGATACAAATCCTCTAATGGTCCGGATAATAATACGCGGGCGTGTTTATCGCCGCTGCGATTGCCGATTCGGACTAGGCCGTCAGTCAGCTGGTGATAGGCTTGGCGAAGCTCGTCCGAGATTTCGTCGCTTAGACTGCCGGCTTCAACATCGCAGAAGTCGCTTAGTAGGGCGTGAAGATGGTTGGCCTAGGGATCAAATTTGAGACGGATCAAAGTTTATACTTTCATTCATGAATTTCAATTCTGTGATCGCTAAAACTCATCTAGGCCAAAAACTAGCCTGTATGGTGTTTAAGAATTGTAAACTTTATTTTTACTTTGATTTCGGAAACTTCTATAATACTCATGATATTCGAGCCTCAAAAGCTCTCTACTCTGATTGGCTGGTCTATGATATTCGAGCCTCAAAAGCTCTCTACTCTGATTGGCTGATCGATGATATTCGAGACTCAAGCTCTCTACTCCGATTGGCTGGTCTATGATATTCGAGACTCAAGCTCTCTACTCCGATTGGCTGGTCTATGATATTCGAGCCTTAAAAGCTCTCTACTCTGATTGGCTGGTCTATGATATTCGAGCCTCAAAAGCTCTCTACTCTGATTGGCTGGTCCACTATTTTCTAGACTTTTTAAAGGCTCTCTCATTGGCTGGTCCATGATTTTCAAGACTATAATTTTTAAAAGCTCTCTACTCTGATTGGCTGGTTTCTGGTTGAGCAAATAAAGCAGGGGTTAGCTACTGTATATACCTCAGGGACCTGACTGATGAGAAATAAACTTTAGAACACTTACATCGGACACAGTGAGGTCCAAGCAGACGGTGGCATCTTTATCTGCGCACTGACAATCCACCAAGCTGTCCAACAGTAATGTGCCATTCAGATCGCGTCTAACAGCAAATCGAGAATCCCAGGCTAGGACGAATTGACCAGTGCCGTGAAAATAGTCAGTTAACACCGGCGCTTGCGAATCTGCTGAATAGTTTATTTATAGACACTAAAATTACTAATGCTATGACAAACTTGCTATTAAGAGAAGAAACCACAAGCTTTTATTTCAGAAATATTAGTTTTGCCTATTTCAATTGAACATGTAAACTCTATTAAACTATAATTGAATTATAAAATTTTTTTATGACATTTATAAAAACTTTTCTATTTAAATTTTAAATTCATAAAACTTAAATTTGACTTATTTTGCAACACATAGTATATTAGTATAGTAGTATGTATAGTAGTATAGTAGTATATTACTTTATCTTTAATTTTAATAAACTTAACATATTAGAATTTTTATAACTTTGAAAAAACAACAATGAATCTACTTTAAATTCATAGATGTATTGCCATTAAATTAAAAAGGTCAAATAGTACATCCTTAAGTTTAACAAATACGTTTAACAGTAGAACGACCAAAGGGGAATTTCCCACCCCATGAAAACTGTTTGCTGCAACCAAACAGAGCAATGCAAGCACATAGAACTAAATGAACATAGGCCAACTTTTTGTTGCACATCTTCTGAAGCAATAATCAAGTTTACTGCTTTTCAGACCATTGACATATTCAATGGTTCTCACTGAAGGTCTGGTTCCTTTTCCCTAAGCACTAGTGTATTTTGTACACCCCTATACACAATTTTTCACTGCACCTCAGGGTGGCCTTCAGAATTTATCAAAAGCCTAAAATTTATGTGGCCTTGCCAGGCATCCAAAATGTACAGCATGTCACCCAAATATGCCTATATAATCTGCCATTGGTGGTCATCTATATTTATCTAGACTGCTGGACCTTCGAGAACTACAACATGTAGAAATGGGCCACTATAGACACACTGAAGCAAATTTCACTGCTCAAGCCTAAGGCACAGCTCAGCCACATGAAATCATTGCCTATTCTGTCAACCAGGCTGTTAGCATTTGGGTGCTGCCAAAAAATCATTTACTTTAGTATAAACATTGGCAGCAAAATGGCTTGGTAGTCAGGTGTTAAAGAGCCATATAAGAGATAAAAACTTTAAATTGTGAATGACTATCTAATTATCTAGTAAAACCAAAGCAAATAAAGCTAATATAGGCCTAAATAACTTCAATATGATAAGAACATTTTATTTTGTTTAATTATTAATAATAATTGCTATAATGGCAAACTATCTGGTGACACTAGTCCTACAGCCAGCAGAGGCAACTCTGCCTGGGAGCAGCCTAATTTGGTAATAGACAATTAAGTAACAATAGATAGATAGTTCACTAAAAGGTCTAGGTTACAAGAAAAGTTAGGCACATTGATAGAAACCACATCAATTAATGGGCACATTGAAAATTATTTGAAATTAAAAAATCATGCAGCTAGTGAGGGTCCAATGTACACTAGGTCTGGCATGTACAATGTTGATTACCATAGGTATGCACAAAAACAAAATTTAAATGCTTTTAAAACAAATGAAGTCATTCAACTTGATTTAAAAAGAGGCTTGTTTGATTCAGCTAGCATAATTTAATGAATGAATGATACATTTTATTACATGAAGCATAGGCCTATTCAATAATCATTCCCATGCTATCTTAAATTGTGTTCAAAGGTAGATCTATATAAAGAGTGTATGAAAGTAAAAACCAAATTATTTATAAATTCTTTCTTGCGTTTGTGACATGACAGTAGCCTAAAACAAACATTATTTTTAGCAGGCACCATAAATTAACTATTTTTAGCAAATATAGGTTCTTTCCAACTAGTTTTCTTTTGCACCAATATAAAAAAATTCATTCAAATATTTAACATTAGAAATGTGATAACTTAGTGTACACTCAGTGTGTTCCTGACTACAGTAGGTTGTAGATGGTGAAATGTATTATGTGCACTATGTGCTGAGTGTGCTATGTATGCTAAAAATTTGTTGTGTCTTGAAATTTTTGGTGAAGTCTACCACATTCTTAACTTTTTAGAAAATTGTAGAAAGTAATCTTAAAACTTAAATATGTACAGCCATATAGGACTAGGTCATGGACAGCATATATGAGCTATTCCTATTAATTTAAAAACTTTTATAATAAATTTAGGACAATACAAGTGTAATAGTGTAATAAAATGCAAATGCAATATATTTTTTAGAATATAACAAAATAATAATATAGAAAATCCAATTCTGGCTGACTAGCTAAAGGCCAATCAAGGGTATGCATTGCAATTATGCATTAGAATAGTAGCTAGCTGACAGGTCGAAAATAAAGACATTTATTGTATTGCTATGAAAGGCAAAATATAATTAATAAGTGAGTTACCTGGAGCTTCATTTAATGTAGGATCGAGTGTTTGGGTGCTATTTCCAATGTTGGCATTCGATGGTAGTTTTTTTAACTTGCCTTTGGGAAAATGTTTGTTAATAAGTCTTAAGCCAGATGATGCATCAAAGAACTCTAGGACCAGTTCATCTTGTCCTGAAGAGGCAGCTGTTATTAAATTTAAGCTTGGTATAAATGTTAGTGACTCAACTGATTGATTAGAATGCAACGAAATTATCTTCTCTTTCGTTAACTCCATTGCAATAATTTAAGGCAGGGTTGGAAAACACAACACTACAGCATAATAGAGTATCTAGCACTAAATGTCTAGACTCTATTAGGGCATGATGCCTAAAGAAAGACTACAGTTGTATATCACAAAATGAATGTATTATATTTTTAACCGTATTTAATGTCGACAACAAAGATCCTTTTGCGAATTTTCGATCGATTATTTAACGTCTTCTAGTAGATTCTCGAAAGGGTTTCGGTTTTCTTAAAATTCAGTTCACGCAAATTTCGAGAAGTTAAAAAAGTTCGAAAAAAGGCACACATATGAAACAACATATTTGACATTTGGTGGTTTTAAATAGCTACATATTTATATTATGTTCTTTTGCACTGAAGCTTGCTTT
The DNA here is from genome assembly GCA_950097015.1 of Macrostomum hystrix. NCBI lineage: Eukaryota > Metazoa > Platyhelminthes > Macrostomidae > Macrostomum > Macrostomum hystrix. The sequence goes on from CATNEN010000001.1 coordinate 15,341,701, forward strand.
TAAAATTTAACTTTCCAACCCTTCATTAGCAAAAAGTTATCAAGTTAAAAATCATGATAACGAGTTCAGTGCTTTTTGCGTATAAAGAACTTAACTTTAATCAGAACTGTGATGCTGTGATAAGTGTATAACTCATATATTCGTACCAAAACTCGCATGCATTTAGAAATTTCCGTTTTCAGGTTGCTCGTTCTCACAGGTAATAAATAAATGAAAAGTCCATCAATAAGTCCGTAGAACTGGGGGCATGTATGTTTGGTGATCAATTGAGGCAGTGAGAAGACCGCCGTGCTCTGCGTGCCGGATGAAATCAGGGCTCAGGCGCTTACAGGCAGACAACTGAGCTTCTCGCTGTCAGCATTTCGTCTACCTCGGTGGTCTGGTACTGTGGCGTTGTCGCCTGGGCTGCATTGCTGGCGCTGTCATGCAGTCCGATAAGGCCCTACCTGATCGCCAGAGGGTGGAGCTTTTCCACGCACTGGTCGAGACCGTCATGTTGGACAATGCCGGGACAAAACAGCAGGCAAACGTACATACTTTTATGTTATATTATAGCTATTGCCACTCACTCGCACGTTCACAGCATTATGCATGCACAGTATTTAAATTATTATTACGGAACAATATAGAAATGTACATACCTAAAAAATAAATCAAAATATCGCTCTCCAGCGGACATACTACAATGAATAGAGAATAGATCAAGTAGACTTGATGTGTTATCAAACACGGACTGCTTGCTCATCAGTAAAAAGTTGGCAGTAGCAAATAGTTGCAAATTGAGACATCTTATCAAACATTGACTGCTTGCAACTGGGAGAGCGAATTGTTAAAAATGAAAGCCAAACAGCAGCTACTTTCAGTGCTGTTCGCTGCTGCCTGTCAGAATTCACCTTTGACGGTGCTGCCTAGCTTGCGAGGGTCGCTGGGCCAGCTCCGCTCAAACAGAAGGCAATCACGCCTCTGCAATGCATTGTTTCAGTGGCAGAAAATGTTGGACTGTTCCAGATTTGCAAATAAAGCTCCATTTAACTTTCAGCAGTTCCTATTTCGCAGATAAAATTCAATGCGTAGCACAATAGGCTTGAGTTCACAAATTCACTCCGAAGTTCACAATGGGATTGACGGTGTTAGCTGCTCTGCTGCTTGTTTGCACCACCGGTGAGTACTGCTGCTGCTGCTTTCGTCTGGGGGGGGAAATCTTTAGCCAGTCCTGCCACTGCACAATGTGGCTACTGCAGTGTGGATCCCTGACCAGCTCAGAACAGGTAGTGAAGTAGCTGCTGCTGAAGCTCGTAGGTGCTTCACCAATCGTATTCTCTGGTGGCTTCCATCGATTAATGAGAAAAATACAAATTGCAGGAGGGCTGCGGGCAATGGCACATCATTTGGTGACAGTAGACCCAGAGCCAGCGAGGAGGCAATTCTGCCCGTTTCGCTGACTCTTGAGTACACAAGCACACAGTTACCGTACGCAGGCACACACTCACACAGGATGTGTACATCTGCCATTTTTTTTCATCGTCTGGCAGTGTACTGCACACTCACTGTGTCTTGGAGCTTGGAATGTGGCGAATGGTGCCCAGGACCTTGGTACGAAGGGCAAGCGTGTTAGACAGCATTGTACTCAGCCCCGGCTTCCATCTCAAGAGAGTCAAGGGCTCGGAATTTGTTCCTGCTGACAAATCTGCTATCCACGAGTTCTTATAAATTTTGGCAATGTCTCTCGCAGAAGCGCAGCTAATCGAGTTTCATAGGTGTTCTTTCACCCTCGCAATGTGATGCAGTGACGCAAGCTGCTACCGGAAAGCGATTTGAACTTCAGACCAGCGGGTCCATCACACTGAATAACTCGGTGAGCAGCAGACTGCTCAACCAGTCCGGATTCCGCTCCTCTGCCGAGTGCCTGTACTGGTGCGATGACAGAGACTGCGCTGCCGCACTGCTGAATGAGACCAGCCGCGTCTGCCAGATGCTCATCATCAACGACGAGTCGTCGGGTCAGCCTGGGTCGAACGGCAGTCACGGCAGTGAGTGAGTGAGAACGGCAGTGAGTCAGTTGAAATCCGGTATAGAAAAATTCCAGCGGGTAGCTGTAACCAGAAGCAGACCAATCTGATACTGTGTTTGGGATTGTAGAATTGGGGTTGAGGAACTGGGATTATGGGGTTATACCTGATTCAGGTAAATTCGGTCGCATGACAAAAAACACCTGGTTAAAGGTAATCGTCGCCGTGAAGCATAAAACGTTTATTATATTTTTACAAAAGTATTTTTTAACCCAGTTCCAGTCACTTCAGCCATATGCTCTGCAGTCGCTCTCCAGTATAATCCATGCTTTATATTTGTCCAACAACAAAATAACTATTTTTACAGTGCATTCCTTGCTTACTACTCACACCTGGCTGGCTACCTGTGAGCAGCCGATCTCTCTCACTGCCGCATGCCACTCCGACTCACCAAACAGACAGCAGCTCCGGCCGGAACAGATCGGTTCAACTCTTCTCCGTGCCGTTCGCTGCCTGCTTCCGCATCGAGGCCTTCGGAGCTGCTGGGGGCAACTCGACAAATCCGAGCCGCGGTGGCAGGGGCGCCTCAGCCGCTGGGAGCTTCTGGCTCGCCGCTGGCATCCGACTGGGCATTGTGGTCGGACAGGCGGGTGGTAATTCGAAATGCGAATTCGGCGCAGGGGGTGGCGGTGGCAGCTTCGTGTACATCAGCAACGGCATCGGCAGTCCTCGGCTGCTCCTGGCTGCTGGAGGAGGAGGCGGGGCGTCAGAGATTTATAGTAAGTGAACTGAGGCTCTGAATAAAGTTTTTACTTGTTAGTGATCGCAACGGTTGAGTCTGTGCCATCTCAGGCTCATGATGCAGCCTTTGTAGGCCCAGAGCTCAAGCATTCAGCCAGGGTCACAGATAACAGAGCAGGATCAGCTGTTGCAGCGTCTGTGGCCAGGAGTTGCTGGGCAGGAAGGACCATAGATGTCGAGGCTCTGATCGGCAGGCGTCATATTTAACGGACTTATACTTTCAAAGCTGCAGTGCAGCAGATTTAGACAGAAGCAAAATGTAACATTTTCATCGAACACAGACACTCACTTTAAGCTTACTTAGTACATAGTAGTATTAAGTAGTATCAGATGAAAATTAGCACGCAGATTCGAGGCAGTTGGTAGACAGATACGCACGTACTCGAGGATCTTTAGGTTTGAAGTTCAGGAAATTATTGAGAAGCTCATATATTCGCACATTAGTTTAGAAGTGACAGTAAGTGAAAATTGAAATAGGAAAATCGGCAAGTCCGCCTGGTTTTGAGACTTAGCAATAATTTAGAAACTTGCAGCTCACCGAGCGGTATGCCAGCTGAGCTGATTGACAGAAAACATGGAAACCCATGGCATGCCCGCTGAAATCCCAGATGGCGTGAGTGGCTACGGCGGCATTAACGGCACGGACAGCTGGCCGAAGAACAACTGGACTGGCGCTGGAGGAGCTGCCGGTCAGCCGGGTCTGGTGGCGCCCAATCGCTACAACCCCCTCGACTCGTGCGGCGGTGCCGGCGCCGGCTGGCTCGGCTCGGCCCAGCCCAGCAGCATTTACTTCGCTGATCCCGGAGGTCTTGGTCTGAGCTCGCAGCTCCCCCCTGCCCCACTGGCGGAGGCGGCGCTGGCGGCGGCTGCTGCATGGACGCTGGCACCGGTGCTGGCGGTGGAGGCGGCGGATTCAGCGGCAGAGGCACCGGCACAAACCCAGGACAGGCTGGAGGTGGCGGCGGCTCCTTTTGCAGCGGCTTCGGCTGCGCCACCGCCACGGGCGCCATCTCGGAGCCGCAGGGCCGCGTGCTGCTGAGTGTGTCTGCGGCCTGCGGCTGACGCTCAGAGTAAGGGGGGAGCCGCCAAACTGTGCCACAGGTGGCGACAGTTGGTGACAGGTGGTGACAGGTGGTGACAGGTGGTGACAGGTGGTGACAGATGGTGACAGGTGGTGACAGGTGGTGACAGGTGGTGACAGGTGGTGACAGGTGGTGACAGCTGGGGACAGATGGTGACAGATGGTGACAGATGGTGACAGATGGTGACAGATGGTGACAGGTGGTGACAGGTGGTGACAGGTGGTGACAGGTGGTGACAGGTGGTGACAGATGGTGACAGGTGGTGACATTTTCTTACATATTTAAACTCCTAATTTACTGCTAGTAAGCTCGTGATATGAAAATTATGCTTTCTTAACCAAAATTTTGTTAATCAGAAAAATTCACTGTGTACTCTCACAACATGTTGCTTGCACAAACCTCTAAGAGTCTAATTATACAAGTTGTATAACCTAGAATTCTGCTTAATCGCTAATATCCCCTTTCTTTTAAAAAACTACTGCTTCAACATCACAAATACTACTGATTCACTATAATTACAGTTTAGTAAGCACAAACACCTTATTGTTATTTATTGTCTTGCCTAAACCTAAATCTAGTTTAAGAGGACAACTAAAAAAACGCTATGGACCAAATTGATGCTTCTTGGACCAAATTAAATGCCGCTGTGGCATCCTTGTGACCATAGACTAAAGCTGAAATAAAAAGCAGATCTCGGACTAAATTTAGTATAAGATAAGATAAAATATAGTTTTTTCTGCTGAGACATGTAGTTTCTTGAGTGAAAAAATTCTCAGTTTTACTCTAAACATTGTCCATCACTAGGGACCCACCTTGCTCAGCTCCCTGACCCACCCGCGAGCTCTTCAGCAGGGTCTTTGCCAGAGAGCACTACGTGAGAACCATTGTGCTTTAGTAACGAAATTATATAATAAGTAGACAAATCAGGATTTAAGGGTATTTGGAGGGCCGTACAGTAATATCGCTTGAATGGAAATGTTAGACATTCATCTGCACCAAGCTGTTGCGAAAATTAGCGACGTCAAAAAATTGGACTGGATACTCTTCCATTGCTCAAGGAACCAGTAAATTGTATGTCATGTTCCCACTGCCTGCTACTGCCTTGCGAGTTGCGCGTTGTAGACAGGTTGCTTATGTTGTGAGCTGCGTCTCACAATGCTTTTGTCCGACCCCTGCGTTCTCTAACCCCTCCACCCCCAGCCACCTGCTCAATCCAGTTCTACCCGGCCCCGTCTTAGCCCCGTGTGCCCCCGTACCCCACCCTCCTTTATCTTTGTTTTTCGCTCGTCCATTGGCTGCCCCCTGCGCCGTCTTCGCTTTGGGGACTAGCCCAATCAGGTCTCTCGCCAAGGAGACTTCTGATTGGCTAGCCTTCCTCCTTTGCGCACGCGAAGGAGCCTTCCTCCTAGCCTAGCCTAGCCTAGCCTAGCCGAGCCTAGCCTTCCTCCTCTCGGCTCTCCACCCTGTGAGTTTTCCCCCACCCCCAGCCCTGCGTGGCTTAGCCCCACCCCCAGCCCTGCGTGGCTTAGCCCCACCACAGCCCAGCGTGGCTCCGCTCTGCCCCGTCCAGCCCTAAGCTCTCGCCCCCACCCCACGCTGTTATTTATTCACGTGCGCTGCCCGTGGCCAGCTCACCCGCGCCGCTCCGACCGAGCACTGCCTTGAGAACGCTGTCTTGAGCTAGAGCTATCACTTAAATATGAGGTTAGGCGCGAACGATTGCTACAGAATAAATTACGCAGCCTGAGATACTTCGATTGCTATGAGTGCAGGGTTCGATCCCTTCCGGTAAGAAAAGCTTTAACAAGTTTTTTTTGTCCCTGCTCCAAACTTGTTCATCTGCCCGACATCTGCTACGTCCAAAGCTCTTCATCATTATCTTTCTCCTCCAGAGTCTTCTCTCGAGTCTGCGAAGCGTCGGTACGCCTCCAGACCGTCATCCAGCTCTCTCTGGGGCTGTCGAGGGGCTACCTACTCGCAGTCAAATCACTCGCGCATCCTTCTGTGCCGGGCTTAGCGAGTGTCTATACGCTCCAAGCCCATTCCGTTTCCGCACGGAGTGTCTGAACGCCTCGAGGGTCGCCGCTTCCCATCCATCCTTCCCGGCAAGCTTTGGGCAGTCCTTACCCGAACCCTGACTACCTGCGAACCGCCGACGGTAGCGGCAACTACAACACTTAGTCTACTACAGCAGTTAGCTACTTATACATTTGTATTAAAACGTCCGAAGCGTCCTGAACAGTGGCAAATGTTTTTGACGACCAGGATGAGATCGCCCCTCAAATCTACGAATGCATGGGTACATCAAAGGGTACCCGTCTACATATGCGTGTATTTAATATGCGGTATCCGAGGGGCTCCATGGGCAGGCAGTCGCGGAAACGTGCGAAGATCTCGAGTCTCACAAGGCATCTCAGTGTACTGACCCACCCAGCGCCCACCCACTGGGGGCGGTGCAGTAGCCAATGCGAGTGAGAATGTGTGAGCGAAAGCAGCAGAGCAGATGAAAGGTCTGGCCCAGCATGCAGATTTGCACTTCAAGCTCGCTATAAATTTGTTTTCGACCCTCTAGGACTCCAACTAAAATCAGTGGCTTAGAGCAGTGCCAAAATAAGTCGGGGTGAAAGAAACTACACCGACGAAAGCCATTTTTTCAAAGAATAATAGAAGATAGATAAGCAATGAATAATGGCCCGACTGTGCAGAGCTTCGTCCAAACTCGTCCCAGCATTGAAAGCTCGGAGCCTGCCAAACTCTTGTCTTCTCTGTTTTCTACGTCTACGACAGAATTTCTTAGGCTTGAATAAAAGTGGGTTTCAAACAGAAGTTTTTTCATTCTCAACGCGCGCATTAAAACAACTTTCGACCCACCCACACAGATACAGCTCTGAAAGCTTTGGAGGCTAGTTGAGACATGTCGATTCAGTCGCTGTCTTCAGTTCAGCGCGGCCATAAGTTGCTCAAGACAAAAGCGAAGGTGCTCGGCAGATTTTTGATTCGGCCTGATGAAGAATTCAACGCCATGGTTGCCAGGCAGCTAATTGACAAGGCCAAAAAACGGCATGCCAATGTGTCAACTGAGCTGCGAGTGTTTGACACAGGTGTGCAGCTAGGAGATCACGGCGTCTTTGCCTCCATGCCGCTTGAGTTCATTCGCTACCACCGTCTCTCCGACATCATCGTCCTAACCAATGAGCCAGCTACCGTTGTAGTCTGCGTGAAGGACTACGAGCAGCGTTGTGTTACGGTGATGAGGCTGAAGGACTCAGTCAGCGTGAAAGTGGTTACCGACGTTATCAACAGGCAACGAACATCATACATGGAAGAATTCGCCAAGTCTTCTATGCTTGGCTCCACTCTGCATAGACGGGTGCAGCAGGAATCTACCGCCTACGTCAGGAACGGAAGCAATACCGCAGGCAGGAGTAACGGTGAGGCGCGAGACTTTATTGACGGCGACAGATTTCAAAATGGCATCGAGCCGGACTACGCAGTGATCAGCAGGCGGGATGCCAGCTCGATTAAGCCACCGGCACCCCCGGCGCCGGCGCAGAAGTCGACAATGCAAGGTTCAAGCAACAGCGGTGGATTCTTTACGAGAATCACAGTTCCCGCAGGACCAGCTCACCAGCAGCAGCAGCAACAGACGAGCGACTGGCAGACAGAAATTCAGCATCGACAATCGCTTCACGAGCAGTACCAGGCCAGACGATCCCAGCTACTACAGTCTGCCCAGAAGGGCAACAGCACGGATGACTTGGAGGTGGCGGCTGTATTTGAGACACGTGACGGGCCACCAACGCTGCTGAATGAGCCAAGTCGCTACGTTGCGAGAGTGACTGACGGCGCAGTGAGCACTTACGAGCTGGAGGAACGGCAGAGACATAGTCAAGGACCTGCGGCTGGCGATGGGGCCAACTGGCGTTTGGCCCAGCGGGGACACTTTTACAAAGGCAGCAGAGCCGCTTATTGAGTGGATCAAAGGAATTACAGGAGACTATAGGTGTTGAAGAACATGTCTTGTGTGTGTGAATCGCTGGAGGATTAGGCTAAGATTAGAATAGCTTTAACTTTTTTGCATGCACTCAATAAAAAACACGTTGTTTGAGGCGCCTTTTAAATCGACCGTATTTTTCAGACTCTTCAAAGTTTTAAATCGAATATTTATATTTTAGAAAACTTTTGCCATTTAATTTACTTGTAACACCTTTGTAACTAGGAGCACCCGATTTTTTTGAAGATACCTGTACTATCGTTTTGAAGTGAATCATCAATTAAGTTCTATCGTATTTGATTTCTGTGACTTTTATTTTTATTTATTAAATAATGGTTACTACTAATAATAACGGATTTGAACTGCCACAATTTGGCGCGATGTGCAGCCGACAGCACAGCCGCAGCTATTGCGCGGCGAATCGGAAGGCTGCGTACGGCTGTTCAGTCCATGGACTGGGGGGACGCCACACCCACCTTTAATTATCCTAGCTGATGCTGGTACCCATTTAACAGCTGGGTGAACTGAAGCAATGCAGAGTTAAGTGTCTTGCTAAAGGACACAAATTGTTCCAGTGGAGTCGGGAATCGAACCCCCGACCTTCAAGTCGTGAGTCCGACGCTCTAACCACTAGGCTACAACCTCTTTCAGTCCTACGGAGCAACCAGATTGACATAATAAGATGAGCTGAAGTAACTTTTGGCTACAATTTCGTTAATTTAGCTCATGTATTCCCTACGTAGTGGCAAATTCGGATAATCAATTTACCCTTTTGTTTTTCTTTCATCGCTTTCAACAGGTTTTCGACAGCGATTCTTGTCGAAGACCCTGGTGACAAGAACAACTAACATTGCTCTGTATGAACCTCAATGGCGAATCCATATTGGTTCAAAAATAAAAAAATAAGCAATAAAATCAATCCAAAATCGTCAACAATAATTGCCGACATGGTTAAATGATGGAGTTTTGTGAGCAGAGATTATGCATATTGGTAGTTTTTGCCACCACTCACCCCGACGAGAATAGTTGACTATCTCGACGATGCCGATGTCTTGTGCTTCTGGAAGTTGTTTCATCGGATAACGCGGAAAATTTCAGTCAAGTCGAGTCAATTACAAGCATGCTTCACAACGAATCACTTCCTAGACCTAGCCTCTGAATATCCACTTCCAGCTTCTCCATCATAGAGCCGTGATCTTTTCCAGGCTTGGTAAAGTTGCGGCGCTTGCCCTGAAGGTGCTGGCCTGGAACACGATGTAGTTTTTAAACCGTGTTTAAAAGATTTTCGATCGGCTTTTCTGGCGGAGAATTGGCGCAATATTGAATTGACAGAGCCCTTCGGATGAGACTGTGAGTTTCTAGGCTGCTGTCAGAGTCAGCAGTTTCGTCCGTAGCATCGTCCCTATCCTCATCCGCCTCAGAAGGGTCGCGGATGTCTTTCTCAGCGAATGAACGCATCGGCTTTCTGAAAGATTTTTCTAACTGCCCTCTGGACCACCAAGAGTGTTTCATTTTAGAGTTGCGCGAACTTCCACAGCAACAACTGCTAATACTAGGCGAAATGTAGCGTTTTATTCCTATGTATAATAGCCAAACACTGTGAACGGTGGCGGCAATGTGGGAGACCTCTTATAGTCTATCAGTAGGTCCGCATCGTAGCGACGCCAGATCATGTAGGCCACATCCTCCTTGCTGCTGACAGTCAGGCTAAACTTGGCAATCAGCATGTTCATCATAGTAAGGTTGATGAGGAAAAGAAACGGCAGGATGAGGTACTTCCGGTAGTGGAATTTTCCAATGGGGTGGGTACAGGCTGCGTCACTTGGAATTCCTGTCTCATTGACGACTCACCATCCAGCACCCAAGTTCTCGCAGCCCGCCAAGTCCACAATGTCTAGCTCACCAAAAGCCGCCATCTAGTGTCTAGTATAAATGGATAGGAGATTCATCAAATCCCTGCTGCCAACAGCACCGCTTGGCGCGTAGGCCCTGCTGTCTGGATGAAGAAGACTGAAGAAAAAGACACCAAACGAGAGGCACATGGCCAGGAAAATGATCAGAAATGGCAGCAGGTCTCGGCTGAGCAGCGTTTTCAGCATGCTGATGGACGGTCCGACCAGATCAGACGCTCGAAGAAACGAAATAAAACGAAAGCTCCAGCACAGGTGAGAGCTTGCTAAGATCATGCGAATCGCAAAATACTTGCCCGAATAGGCGACCGACTGCAGCTCTCCTTTGGTTAGTGACCCATCTGCAAATGTCTTCAAGCATAAGCCAGTCAGCAGCAAGCAAATGCCAATAATGTCTATGCTGTTCCAAGGTGTGAGCGTGTAACTTCTCAGGAAGTGCCTCAGGGACATTCTGTCAACAGTGTTGACTCTAGTCGCTGCCTTTGCCGCACAGAATATCTCATGAGATAGCAAAGAGATGGCGAAGGCGTACAGCAGCACATCCGGCCAGGACAGTCCGGGAGTCACTAAGCACACTGAGTGAGTCAGTATTGCAAAGAAAATCATGAAAGAGAGACAGCGTAGCCGGAATTTCATGCGCAACGATATGTCGGATGTATGTATGTTACACGATGTACCTGTGTAACATAGCCAGTCGCTTTAAGTCAGCGGACTTGTCCAGCTCATCCATCGCGTTCAAGGCTACATATGTGGCAAAGCAGCGGAGATCTTCCACACACTCGCGCAACGCCTTGCCGTTTTCAACTAGTAACTGGCACTCCTCAATCACCAGCAGGCAGTTAGGAATGAGTTGGTATTGGTTCAACAGTATGAGGTCCTTTGCGACGCTTATTCTGCCTGATCTGACAGCAAAGCCAAGGAGGCTGGGAGAATGAAGGTCAAAGCAGACGCTGCTACTCTTGTGAGGCCGCCAAGACAGAAACTCACTGAAGCCCCTTCGCAAACTTGGCAGCACATCACCGACTGAAGCATTTTTCGTACCCGTTTCGTCCAATAAATGTTGCAGATAATTGTTGTAGTCGATGGCTGCTGTTTCAGTTCCTAGATAGCTCCAGAAGCCTAATGCTAGCAGGTTTCTTAGAATTTCCACCGAATCTTGCCTGAGTGCCAAGTGGAAAAGGCGCACCCCGAAGGAGAAGCTGACTGCGCCCTGGCCTGCGGCTGTTGTCCTCCCTGACATGTACTGCTCGTTTTGGAATAAATTTGGCCGCATGACAACACCCTTTAAGTCGTGATCGCACAGCGTAAGTAATCCCAGCTTTGCATCTTCTTCTGGTGGGATGCTGAGGGCCGCAAGTACATTGTCTACACTCTCAGTGACCTGCTGGAACGTTACCGTCTGAAAATTTCCTAGCAGATTGTCTTGCCGGTGCTTGAATAGCACATCCACGGCTGATGGACCATCGTCAATGCGCGCATCTCTTAGCTTCATGGTTTCTGAATACTGAGTCAAAAGGTAATTGATGTTTTGTAAGTGGCCCATTTGACAGGCAAAGTGAAGGCAGCCAAAGCCTCCGTATGGGCCCAGTTGCACCTTTTCACTGATCAACTGATCCCACAGTTTATGAAGGTTCAGTTTCATAAAGTCTCCTTGCAGTTCCGCTAGGCTGTGCTTGGCTACATAGACGTGCAGCATATTAAGACCGTCCGAGTTTCCAAGGACGTTATCTTCTACGACAGTTTCAATATTTAGGACTCTCTGATCGCCTCAGAAGGCATCGAAGAAACGGCATAGGTTGCCACTGTCTGTCAGCACCATTGTGGCGTTATGCTTTGACACGTTCATTGCTAACCATGTACGTTAGTGAGCAGCCCTGGCTTGCATCCATCTAATAAATGTTTGAAATATGTCGAGCTGTTCATCAGTCAGTGCCGCTGAGCAGACCAGGTGAAGGGCTGTATTGTCATAGTAGTCTATGGCTAAGGTGTCTGAATTGGCCTCTTCTGCCAGATATTTGGCCACCTCGAACTGCAAGCCCCGACAGGCTAAAAGGTATGGCGTTTCTCCGCTCTTGCTGCGGTGCTCGATACTGCAGCCGCCCTCAACTAAGAATCGGCCAGAATTGACCAGACCGCAGAGAGACGCCTCACCGAGGGCAGTTTCGCCATCGTTGTCAGGGATATCCATCTGACACTCACAGTCTCGATAAAGGAAGCTGAGAAGGATCTGACAATTGCTCAAAGCAGCCAATTGAGCCACGCTACAGCCGAGTTTGTCCTTAGCCAGCACCGCCCTCTGAAACTGTCGCCGAGATACTGCGTCTTCAATGCACTTTAGTACTTCAACATGTTTACATGTGTCTAGTGCGTTTAGGGAGCAGTCATAGAGAGTAAACAGTGTTGTCTGGACAGCGGCGATAAGATCTTTCAAGCTGTAGGGTGCTTTTGGAATACTGGCCTTTTTATGGGTCAGAATTAGTTTGACGGCCTCTGGCTGAAGACCAAAGCAGGCTCGCAGCAAGGGTGTGTAGCCAAACGAATCTCTGAGAGTTGCATCGCAGCTCTCCGACGCCAGCAGGTAGGCCAATGATTTCAGCTTTCCCCATTCGGCAGCAAGACTGCTTTGCTAAATATTTTATGGGCATTTCGAGAGATGAGAAACACAATGCAAGTAAAAAACTATCTGCTGAAGTGTACAAGCTACAATAACTCATTCTCTCAATCTTAAGTGACAAGCATTTTTTTCACTTTACGGGGCCTGTCACATCGCGTCCACAGAATAGCAATAATAACTCGAGTGATGAAGCAGTGCAAGCTCAATATCAGGAATCTTGAATTAAGTGGGTGGGTGCTAGAGCGGTGACACGTCCATGAGCTCGGTGCCACGAGCTAGAGTTTAACTAACCACTAAATTTAAACTATGCACTTTAGCTTCAGTCATGACATTTTCCTAATTGACTAGCACAAATTTGGGAGAAACCAAACACGGATTCGGGAGACAAAAACACGGATTTGGGAGTTAGCTGCATAAATTTTGAAAGTACCATCATAGATTTTGGAGGTACCAGCATAGATCTGGGAGGTACCAGAAAAGATTTGGGAGGTACCAGCATAGATCTGGGAGGTACCAGCATAGATCTGGGAGGTACCAGCATAGATCTGGGAGGTACCAGCATAGATCTGGGAGGTACCAGCATAGATTTGGGAGGTACCAGCATAGATCAGGGAGGTACCAGCATAGATCTGGGAGGTACCAGCATAGATCTGGGAGGTACCAGCATAGATTTGGGAGGTACCAGCATAGATCTGGGAGGTACCAGCATAGATCTGGGAGGTACCAGCATAGATCAGGGAGGTACCAGCATAGATCTGGGAGGTACCAGAATAGATCTGGGAGTTACCAACACGTATTTTGGCGATATCAACGCATATCAAAGTGGGAGCGACATCGTGGACTGAAAAGTACATTTTCTTAAACATTCCTGTCTAAGCAACAATGTAATAAGGCTAGCAAGTAAACAAATCAAGTTTGACTTGAAGATATACCTACTCAAATAAGTAATATAGCTAAGGTAGGTGTTTAAATAGATATTGCATTATACAGCATATTATTAAAATTCAGGAAAGAGAGAAAAAATATTTCCTCTTATCAGCTATAAAACACATCCTGGTGAATCAGTAGTTTGAGGTTGATTAGCTGTGCAAACAGATACTAAATCTCAACTGGTCTTCTATTTCGTTTATGACGAAATGGAACAGTGACTAGATTTCTCGTCGATAAGATTAAATTATAACTGCATATTCAGGATTAAAATCATCAGGTTAAGGCTGGTCCGAGAGGTACTAGATGGTCAGTTTTGAGTCTGGCATGAGTGGGAATCGGTAACTTATTTAAAAAAATCAGCTTTTTCTCATAACAGTATTTCAGATTCAGAACACTACGAGTATTAGCGTTGAAAATAGGCAGTCTGACCATTGATACAATAGAAAAAACGTTTTGAAGCCTTTTTTTGCAGAAAATCTTCAGTAATCAACTAAGCACTCATCTTAGGGGTGAGTGTCGAGCTATCGCGCACCAAGGTCCCTGAGCTCGATTCCGCGGCTAGGCCACAATTATTTGGGTCGCAGCCGCGGAGAGAAGGCTTGGGGGGCTTGTCGTACAATTAATATTCAATTAACACCTTTGAGGGTATTACAATTAAACCCACACGCACACACGTAATTTCTGATAAAGTTCAAAGCACAGAAAATGCGCGTAAATGAACCAGGATAAAATAACAACTGCACAATCTTCTGTTTTAGATTAAAGTGGATTTTCTCAAAATCATCAAAATATTACTAAGTTCTGAAAAAGTACATAGCCTACTTGCTAAATGGCGAACCCAATTAGTTTTAGTTACTCGTAATAACAAACTGATCAAATTTTAACTGAAAGATTCGAAGACAATTTTCACTGTCACAGATAACAGTAGGTAGGTGAAAGGTGAATTGTTGAGATAGCGCGACAGTTTCACCCATGCGTCTTTCACCCATACGCTTTTGCGTCATTTTTACTTGTTGCGCGCAAAAAAGCTGTTGGGGTTCATTCCATTTCATTTTCTATTCACGTGCTAGCGAAGATAAGGTACCGATAATGTCAAACAGTTCATTAAGCAAAAAGCAGCACAATTGACTAGAAAATAATTTCAAGTCCTTGCTCACACCAGGACTTCAACAAATATATTTTCAATAGTTAAGCATGCATAAAACGAAAGTAAAACGTTTCTGTAATGACATGAATACAATGGCAGCAACTGATTAACCTTATCGATCGACCTCTATCTGGCGGCCGAAAATAGTTTTTACAGCTGCGACTTCACTGCAAAAGTGTCATTAAAATTCGAGCACTGTAGAAATTTTTTCCGAATTATTGTTTTCCAAGGTAAAGAGTAGACGCATTTCAAAACGAAGCACTGATTTAAAACTGGTGTCGCAAACACTAGAAATAGCATTCAAGTGCGCTCGAATAATATTAATAATAATTGAAGGAGGGCTGCGGGCAATGGTTCACCATTTAGTGATAGTCGACCAGCGAGGAGGCAATTCTGCCCATTTCGCTAACTCCTGAGCACACACGCACACAGATACTGTACGCAGGCACACACTCACACTGGGGGTGTGCAAATCTGCCCTGACTTTCTCATCATCAGGCAGTGTACACTTCGCTGTGCCTTGGAGGTTGGCCCTCAAGGGCGGAAACTGCACGACAAGCCCCGAGCCTTCTGAATGTGGCCTCACAGCGGACTCCAGCACCGGTACCATGATGCGAGAGGCAAGCGCGTTAGTAAGTCGTAAATTGTATCCGACAGTAAATTAAAAAACACTGCCAACGCCGCCCATGCAGCAAAAATGTGGCAAGAATAGCAAATATTGTTATCTAACCTTAGTGACTAAGGAACACGTATCTTGAAATAAGAGCGACTTCCAAAAAATACTCATCAAATCTATAAAAAATTAGCTCGACGATAAAAATGCTAAAAAGTCCTTATCGAAACGTGTGATGAAAAACAAAACTACGAGTATAAAAGTTAACAAAACGGACTTATGAAGCAAGCACCAAGCGACGATAAAGTTCGTCTATTTGCCAAATGATAAGGCATTTTTGCTGATCGAAAATGTAGAAAATTATAAGCGTCATCAAGCAGCCAAGCACACGGAAAAGACGAATATCAAAATCATCGCATATATAAAAGCCAAAAATACTAGCCACATTATCGCTGCAACAAAAAAGAAACGATCACCAATCAGAACAAAGGAAATATAATTTACGGATTAACAAATGGTGCAATACGCTGCATACTCCGGCTCAGAAAGTACCGTCAATTTTAGCGGCCGAGGAAGCTCAGGCAAGAAAGGCCTCTTCCTGACGGTGCCGATTCTCGTCCTGCTCGCGATCGTCTTCGCGGTCTCCGTGGTGGCCGTGGGGCTCATCGTGCACTTCACCGCTCCAAAGTGCGAGCAATCCTCTACGCCGCCTCCGACAACGGTTCCGAGCAGTCCGCCGCCGGCGACTCCGGGACCATCGACTGCGCCACCGCTCGTGAAAGACGTCCGACTGCCGGCTGGCGTCAAGCCCGTGCACTACAGCGTCACCCTGGCGCCCTACATCTACGAGACGAACGCATCGGCCTTCTACTTCATCGGCTCCGTCAGAGTGAGGCTCAGTGTCAGCCAGAGCACCAACAACCTTAAGCTGCACGCAGACAGGATCAACCTGACGGTCCAGGATATAAAGATCTACGATGACAGCTCCAACATAAACTTCACCGTCACGAGCGTTGTGTACGACGACAAGCGTCAGTGGTACAGCATCGACACGAGCGAGCAGCTGCCTGCGAACAGCTCAAGCGTCGTCCTGCAGATCGACAAGTTCCGAGGTCCACTTCGGTCTGATCTTCGAGGTCTCTATCTGAGCTCCTACACTGAGAACGGAGTTACAAAGTACCTCGCCACTTCTCAACTGCAGCCGACGGACGCCAGGAAGACGTTCCCGTGTTTCGATGAGCCTGGATTCAAGGCAAAGTTTGACATCAGCCTCGTGAGACTTGCGTCTTTCAAGTCCATCAGCAACATGCCTTCAAAGCAGGAAAGCAACGTGGCTGCCAAGCAGTGGTTTAGTGAGATGGCCGACTCAGATCCTGTAGTGAAGGAGGACTTTGAGACTACTCCCATCATGTCTACTTACCTTCTGGCGTTCATTGTGACTCAATTCGACTATGTAGACAGCAAGGACGACAAGGGTCGCGAATATCGCAACTGGGTTCGACCCGAGTTCAAAAGTCTCACAAGCTACTCGCTTGAGGCCGTCAAGAACATCACCCAGCACTTTGAGTCCTACTTCAACGTGTCATACCCGCTGAATAAAACGGATCAGGCTGCAGTTCCCGACTTCAACGCAGGTGCGATGGAGAACTGGGGACTGATAATTTATCGAGAGAGCCGCCTCGTTTTCGATGCATCCAAAGACACAAGCGCCATTTTACAAGCCATCGGCAGCGTTGTGAGCCACGAGCTCGCCCACATGTGGTTCGGAAATCTGGTCACTCCGGACTGGTGGGACGACATCTGGCTCAATGAGGGATTCGCCAGTTTCGTGCAAAACATCGGAGTGCACAATCTGCATCCCGACTGGGAAATCGATGCTCAATTCGTGTCAAAAAAGCAGAGTGCGGCCTTCGATCTCGATTCAAAAGGCTCGAGCCACCCAATTTATATTCAGGTTTATAATCCGAGTCAAATCAACGAGATCTTCGACACCATCACCTACAGAAAGGGCGCCACTGTTCTTCGCATGCTTCACGGCTTCGTGGGTGACGAAGTGTTCCGGAAAGGAGTCGGAAAATACCTGTTGGACAACAGTTACGGCAACACATTCCACACTGCTCTCTATGACAGTCTGGCTCGACAGTACAACGAAACGTGGGGCAGACCGCTCGACGTGGGTAAAGTGATGGACCGCTGGATCAAGCAGATGGGATATCCCGTGCTCAACTGCTCCAGGAGTGCAGGCCAGCTCACACTGACCCAGAACCACTTCCTCAGCGACCCCAGCCAGAAGCCCAGCTACGAGAGTGACTACAACTACACGTGGATCATCCCAGTCACCTTGGCAACCAAGGAGAATCTCACTTCGGGTACTCCGGAGGATGTGTCACGATTCGTGCAATGGATGGCCGACAAGAGCCAGACGTTCGACTTGGACGCCGGCTCGAGTTGGCACCTGCTCAATCTGCGCTCTCTCGGCTTCTACAGAGTGAACTACGAGCCAGCGAACTGGGAAGCTCTCATCCAACAGCTGCTGTCGGACCACAGCGTGTTCACTCCGCAGGACAGAGCCCGTTTGCTCGATGACAGCTTCTCTCTGGCCAGCGCAGGCTACCTGGACTACAGCGTTCCGCTCAACATGACCAAGTACTTGAAGAGCGAGACCCACTTGGTTCCGTGGCAGTCGGCTCTTTCGAAGATGAGCTACCTGCACTCGATGCTCCACCGACAGTCTCCGGAGTACGGTCCTCTGAGTGCCTACATGCGCGACCTGCTCGAAGGTGCCTTCAAGGACGTCGGACTCGACAACAAGGAGAACGAGTCGCACCTGACCCGACTGAAGCGAGAGCTCATCGTCTCATCGGCCTGCCTGTACGGTGTGCGAAGTTGCGAGGAGGCCGCGACCCAAAAGTTCAGCGAGTTCGTGAGCTCAAATTTTACCAATTTTACCACGATCGTCAGTCCGGACATCCGACGCCGGGTTCTCTGTGAAGGAGTGGTCACGTCTTTTGTGGTCGTGTGGGACCGACTGTTTGAGTACAGCAAGATTGAATCACATCCTGGAATTCAGAACGACATCATGCGCAGCCTGGCCTGTACCAGCGAGCCGTGGATTCTCAACCGCTACCTGGACTATGCTCTCGACGAATCCAGAGTCCGGAGGCAGGACTCCTCCACGGTGTTCTCGAGCGTTTCCGCGAACCCGAACGGTCTACAGATCGTGTGGGACTATCTGCAGAGGAACTGGGAGAGCATTCAGGAAAAGATCCCTGGCTCCTTCACTGTTTCGTATTTCATCAACAACCTGGCCGCCTTCAACAGCGAGCAGAAGCTTGCGGAGATGGAGAGGTTCAAGGCGCAGCACAAGGACAACCTGGGCGCTGCGATGCGGGCTATGGACCTCGCCCTGGAGAACGTGCGCATCAACGTCAAGTGGATGGAGCGCAACCTTCCGGCTGTTCGCAGCTGGCTGGCCGATAATGTGAAACTGTTTGAAGAGCGGCGCGCGTCATGAACATTTTTGTGTCTAAGAATGGATTAAATTGATTGTGGTTATTTAGAGTACCGTCTGTTTCGCGGTAACTGTTGTGAACCCGTTGTTCCGAGCGAGGGCTCGATAAACAATTTTTTGAACATTTTAGTTTTTACGTGTTACTTCTGGTTGGAATTTAAGTTTAGTGTCTGTTAAAGAGTGCGTATTTTTTCACTATTTTAGTTGGCCTCTGCGTGTTGAAACTTACGACAGCACACCCGTTGCTGTTGTCTATGGTCGGATTCCGTAGTAGTCCTTAGTCCTAGCGGGCCGTGAAATGCCATTCGTATCCGCCAAATACAACTTTTGGTTCTGTATAAGGATTGTACCATAGACGTTTTTGCCCAAGCTATACTTACAGAGTCAGAGACGGGGGTGTGGGGCAGAGCCCCCACTTCGGGGTGCCGTAGGCATTTTTTCTTCAGTAAGCCATTCCTATTAGTCGATACCTTTTAGGAATAATTTTAGAAATTAGTCGCTAGAAAATTACCGAGCATTAATTCAACTATGACGGGCAAGACTTTCTGCCCGCCAGGCAAAAAGGTCATGGTACAATTTTTATTTTTTTTATTAGTTAATAGCTTAGCAGTTAATAGCCATTAACCGCCCGCAAAAAGGCAACGACCAATATGGAATGGCTTACTGAGGCTAAAATGTCAATGGCTTGCCCCACACCCCCGTCTCTGACTCTGTAAGTATAGCTTGGGCAAAAACGTCTATGGTACAATAAAATTCTAATAATGCCTCTAATATACCTCTAATAATGGTATATTAGAGGATAGAAATCGAATTCCGAACATTGCTGTGCCCGCAAAATCGTGGCACAATGATCAAAAGCCCAAAAGCAAAACAAAATATGCTACAATGACAGTTAATATAACATACATGACAAAAAACAGTGCTTGGATTTTCTCGCTATGGAACTTGGAAAGCGATTTCACTGAAAAATTCAATTCCCAAAAACTTAATCCCAACAACTCGATGCACAATGACTGCATTCCCAAGTACTTAATTCCCAAGAACTTAATTCCCAAGAACTCAATTCCCAACAACTCAATTCCCAACAACTCAATTCCCATCAACTCAATTCCCAACAACTCAATTCTCAACAACTCAATTCCCAACAACTCAATTCCAAACAACTCAATTCCCAACAACTCAATTCCCAACAACTCAATTCCCAACAACTCAATTCCCAACAACTCAATTCCCAACAACTCAATTCCCATCAACTCAATTCCCAACAACTCAATTCCCATCAACTCAATTCCCATCAACTTAATTCCCAACAACTCAATTCCCAACAACTCAATTCCAAACAACTCAATTCCCAACAACTCAATTCCCATCAACTCAATTCCAAACAACTCAATTCCTGACAACTCAATTCCTGACAACTCAATTCTAAACAACTCAATTACCAAAAACTGAATTCCCAACAACTGAATTCCCGACAACTCAATTCCCGACAACTCAATTCCCAAAAACTCAATTCCCGACAACTCAATTCCTTACAACTCAATTCCAAACAACTCAATTCCCAACAACTCAATTCCCATCAACTCAATTCCAAACAACTCAATTCCTGACAACTCAATTCCTGACAACTCAATTCTAAACAACTCAATTACCAAAAACTGAATTCCCAACAACTGAATTCCCGACAACTCAATTCCCGACAACTCAATTCCCAAAAACTCAATTCCCGACAACTCAATTCCTTACAACTCAATTCCCAACAACTCAATTCCCAACAACTCAATTCCCAACAACTCAATTCCTGACAACTCAATTCCAAACAACTCAATTCCCGACAACTCAATTCCCAACAACTCAATTCCCGACAACTCAATTCCCGACAACTCAATTCCCAACAACTCAATTCCCAACAACTCAATTCCCAAAAACTCAATTCCCGACAACTCAATTCCCAACAACTCAATTCCCAACAATTTAATTCCCAACAACTCAATTCCAAACAACTCAATTCCCAACAACTCAATTTGGTTGAGAGGCCTGAGTAGTTTATTAATTCTAATTATTTTGGTTGCATTCATATATTGTATTTTCAGTCTAGAAGTGCTCTAAGCTGACAGCCAATCAGCGTGCTTCAAGCGTCACAGTAATTTTTCTAACCCAAGCCCCAGTCAGTGTGCATCTATCGGCACCGTACAATACTTCGTGTTGCTAGTACTTTTCTCACCCCCAGTCACCACCTCAATGCAAAATAAAAATAAATATTACTGCGGAGCTAGAGCGCAGAGGTCGTACCGGTAGTACTCATACCTTGTTATGCGATAAAACGCCGCTGTCAAATCATTGTCCTTCTTCGTTACTTGTTCACCGAAACATTTTGGTAGCAGAGCGTGGTTTCAATGGCAGACCACGAAGCGAATATGCAGCAGACTGGCTGCTCAGAAGACGAAGAAGAGAAAGAGATTAGCACAGCAGAGCGATTTCGCATTGAGCAATTTCGTCGAGTAAAAGCAAGGACAAAATCAACAGCAACGAGGACGCGCAACAAACTCGTACTGTTGCTACAGAGCGAAGCAGATCACAACTCCATCCAGCAGGCCTGCGAGGCAGCGACAATTGCACATGACGACTGCGTGAAAACGCTTGAGGCATTCTACGACGAGCTGCTTCAACAAGAAGCGACAGAAGAAGTTCGAAACAACCTGCTTGACGAGTTAGATCAAGTGGATCAACAATTTCACGACGCAATGAAATGCGTCACCCAGTTCGTCTCTGCGCAGCAGGCGGCAACTGCCGCGACTGCCGCGACTGCAGCGACTGCCGCGACTGCGGCGACTGCCGCGACTGCGGCGACTGCCGCGACTGCGGCGACTGCCGCGACTGCGGCGACTGCCGCGACTGCGGCGACTGCGGCGACTGCCGCGACTGCGGCGACTGCGGCGACTGCCGCGACTGCGGCGACTGCGGCGACTGCCGCGACTGCGGCGACTGCCGCGACTGCGGCGACTGCCGCGACTGCGGCGACTGCGGCGACTGCGGCGACTGCGGCGACTGCCGCGACTGCGGCGACTGCCGCGACTGCGGCGACTACGGCGACTGCCGCGACTGCGGCGACTGCGGCGACTGCCGCGACTGCGGCGACTGCCGCGACTGCGGCGACTGCCGCGACTGCGGCGACTGCGGCGACTGCCGCGACTGCGGCGACTGCCGCGACTGCGGCGACTGCCGCGACTGCGGCGACTGCCGCGACTGCGGCGACTGCCGCGACTGCGGCGACTGCCGCAACTGCTTTTCCGGTAATGATCGCAAGCAGCAGCATCGAAGGCTCGGTGAGTGAAGAATGTAGGTCTCAGATTAGCAGCAGTGAAGCAGCGCTAGCCAAAGATCTCTGGAAGATGCTTCGGCGAGTAGAGATTCCGAAGTTTGCTGGCGACAAGCAACAATACGAATCGTGGAAAGCTGCGTTTACTGCCTGCATTGACCGAGCCCCTGCTACGCCCGAGTTTAAGTTATTGCAACTCCGACAATATCTTCAAGGACCAGCACTGAAACTTGTCGAACATCTGGGCCATTCCGCCGCTGCCTACGAAGCCGCCAAGGACCGGCTGGAACGCGAATTCGGAGGTAGCCGCCGAAGAATTGCGCTGTACCTTGAAGAACTTGATAGCTTTCCACCTATCCGCACGTCAAATACAAAGGAACTTAAGCAATTTTCAAATTTGCTAGATGTAGCGGTAGTAAATCTCGAAGAGTCCGGCAAAGTCTCGGAACTGACGGATGGCTTGCTGTATGCGAAGCTGCAAAAGAAGCTCCCGGAGCAGATGGTAGCGCGCTACCGGCGTTGGCTTTTTGAAGGACATCGACCAGAGAGCGTAAAGATGTTGCGCGAGTGGGTGTTGTTAGAAGCCGCATTTCAGATAGAAGCCATGGAAATCGTGCACGGAGTGGCGAGTGAGGAAAGGTTCAAGAAGGAGACGCGATCGAAAACGTTCCTCATAAATCAGCAACAAAAACCGCTGTCGAAAACCTGCACGATGTGTCAGGATCACCACGAATTGTGGAAGTGTGCCACCTTTAGACAGCTGTCAATCGAAAACCGCTGGAAAGCTGCCCAAGATGCCAGAGCCTGTTTTCGCTGTCTAGATCGCGGTCATGCTGCGCGGATGTGCCGACATGGGCGCCGATGTGGAATCAATGATTGTGTGAATTTGCACCACCGCTTGCTGCACAGCAACACGACGATGAAAGCGGAGTCAAAGACGAAGGTGGCGGCAGAAGCCACTCGAAAGAACGCTGACCCGGTGCCGCGAGGAGCTGTGACAATGATGACCAGACAGGAAGGAGCGATGTCGCTACGAACAGTTCCGGTGATTCTCAAATCGGACAACCGTTCAATGAAAGTGAACGCGCTGTTAGACGATGCTAGCACAAGGACCTATGTGAACGCGGAGATTGCCGAAGCGCTGGGTTTGGAAGGCAAGATAGAGAGAGTGAAAGTGAACGTTTTGAACGGTCAGACTGAAACATTCTTGACGGCTCCTGTAACGATGACGCTAGAAAGTGTAGATGGGAGACTGAAGCGACAGATAACGGCGTTCACCACGGATAGCGTCACAGGGAAACTGAAAGCCACGGATTGGCAGACGATGGCGACTGATTGGGAACACCTAGAACGAATTCCGTTTCCTCAGCTCCACGCGCCGCATCTCATCGACCTTCTAATAGGAGTGGATCACGCAGAGCTACACGTATCCTATCGCGAGGTCCGTGGTGGACCCGGTGAGCCGCAGGCGCGTTTGACACCACTCGGATGGACTGGTGTGGGTCCAGCGGCGCAGCAGCAGCATCAGACGAACTTAGCCAGCACATTTCTGTGCATCGCCAATGACGAGCTGCTGTCACCAGTGCTGCGCAAATTCTGGGAGGTCGAAGAAGTCCGGCCAGAAAAGGATCAAAATTGGACAGCAGATGAGCAAGCGGCAGTTGATCAAGCAAAGTCTACGTTAAAGCACATTAACGGCCGTTACCAGGTGGGAATTCCATGGAGGCCAAAAGCACAAATCCGCTTGAACAACTATGACATGGCGATTAAGCGGCTGAGCAACACGGAGAGCCGGTTAAAGAAAGATCTGGAGGTGGCCAAGCAGTATCAGACATGCATAGAGCGATATGAAAAGCAAGGCTATATTCGGCGAATCAAAGAAGATGAGTTCTCCGCTAGAAGATGCTTCCTGCCGCACTTCCCGATTGTCAGGCCCGACAAGTTGACGACAAAGGTTCGAATCGTCTTCGACGCTGCGGCGGGGGGAGACAAAAGCTCGCTCAACTCGCTGATTCTCCCAGGGCCGAAGCTTCAGCGAGAGTTGTTCGACGTGCTACTTCGCTTCAGGAGACATGCGGTCGCGGTGGCTTGTGACATCTCCGAGATGTACCTCCAGATAGAAATGGCACCTGAAGACCGGCCAGCGCATAGTTTTCTATGGCGTGAAATGGACACAAACAAGCCGATCCAGATGTTTGAGTTCAACCGCTTGGTCTTCGGAAACTCTAGTTCGCCATTTTTGGCCCAGTTCGTAGTCCGTGAGCACGCAGAACGGCTGAAAGAAGAGCTGCCATCAGCGGCAGACACCGTTCTAAACTCTACCTACATGGACGATTGTTTGGACTCGGTTGCGTCGGAAGCTGAGGCGATCCAGCTGTTTCAGGAGTTAAAGACACTCTGGGAGCGTGCAGGCATGCATCCGCGGAAGTGGATGTCCAATTCGCGAGAACTGTTGAGCAGAGTACCCCCAGCAGATAGGGTAGCCGAAGTAACTCTGGAAGGGACGCCGATGCCATCCGTCAAGACACTCGGTGTCGCATGGAGAAGTGACCAAGACGAGTTCACCTTTAAGTCCGACCATACCCGGAAAGTAGCGACAACAAAACGAGAGTTGCTGAAGACTCTAGCATCCGTATTCGACCCGCTAGGATTTATTGCACCAGTCACAGTGGAGGCAAAAATCCTGCTCCAAGATCTTTGGTGTAGTGGGCAAGAGTGGGATGAAAAGCCGGAGCCAGAGTTACAGGCAAAAATAACGAGATGGTGCGAAGAGCTACGAGAATTGGAACAGATCCGGGTCAACCGCTGCCTGCAAGTGTCATCAGAAACGACATCTGCCGTACATGTCTTCGTGGATGCATCAGAAAAGGCGTACGGTGCTGTCAGTTTCTTAAGATGCGTTGACAACGGGACTGTAAAGTCAGTCAGCCTGGTAGCAGCCAAGTCTCGAGTAGCACCGGTGGCCACTGTCAGCATTCCCCGCCTCGAGCTCATGGCCGCTGTGCTGGGAGCTCAATTGGCCGTCAAGATTGCAGCAGTACTGAAGAAAGACATCCGAGAATTTCTATTCTGGTCGGACAGCCTGAACGTTTTGTACTGGGTGAGAGGAAAAGGACGTTTCTTCAAGCCGTTTGTCGCTAACCGCATCGGAGAGATCCAGTCCATCACGGACCCAGACCAGTGGAGATATGTACCCACCGAAGTCAATCCGGCTGATGCGCTGTCCCGAGGAATTTCAGTGAAGCAGCTGATGGAGACGGAAAGCTGGTGGCATGGACCAAGTTTTTTGCAACTGGAAGAGCGTGACTGGCCGGAGAAGGTGCTGGAAAAGCCAAAAGATGTGGAAGAAAAGCGGGCGAGTGTTCGAAGTACGTTCGTCGGCATCCTGGAGGAACCCGCGGCCGCGGTAGGTCGTCTAGACCCGACAAGATTCTCCAGCTGGTTGAGACTCGTCCGGGTCCACGCCTGGGTCGCTCGATTCGCTAACAACTGTCGGCTGCCTCCAGAGGACAGAGTGCACGGTGAACTACTTCCAACCGAGTTCGAAGAGGCTGAGAATCGAATTATCAAGGAAGCTCAGACGGAGGGCTTCAGTGGTGAAATTCAAGGGCTAAAGAAAGGCAAGCAACTGTCGGCCCATAGTCCGTTGAGCGCGCTTAAGCCTAAACTAGACGAAGATGGCTTGATCAGGGCGGATAGCCGGTTGCAGTTTGCTGAGATTCTGCCGTTTAGTGCTCGAGTGCCGATCATCTTACCGCGGCAACATCCGGTGACAAGGCTGATTGTCAAGTTCTATCATGAGCGGGCTCATCATTCAGGCACAAATCAAACGCTGGCGAGTCTTTCGAGTCGGTTCTGGATCATCGGAGCCCGCGAAGCCATCAGAGAATCGGAAATCTCGTGTTTCGAGTGCAAACGTAGAAAGGCCAAGCCGGCGACTCAAGTGATGGCACCGCTGCCAGAGAGCCGCTTCAAAGAACCGCTCAAGGCATTTATCCGCGTGTCCGTGGATTTTGGCGGACCATTCTTGACCAAGCAAGGGCGTGGAAAGGTTAGACAGAAGCGCTATCTTGCACTTTTTACATGCATGGCAACTCGAGCAGTGCACTTAGAGATGGCCTACAGCCTAGACACCAGTTCGTTCTTGAATGCACTCTCGCGGATGATCAGTCGTCGAGGCCGCATCCTGGAGATCTATTCGGATAACGGGACCAATTTTGTCGGCGCAGAGCGTGAGCTCCGAGAGTTAGTCAGCTCCATCGACCAGAGCGAGCTTCAGCGGAGCACAGCTCATGAGCAGGTGCGGTGGCATTTTAACCCACCAGCAGCGCCGCACTTTGGAGGAGTCCACGAAAGCATGATCAAGTCGGCAAAGAAGGCGATTCAGGCGATTCTGAAAAATGCGGAAGTCAGCGACGAGGAGTTGGTCACGGCTTTCAATGCAGCGGAGTCGCTGCTCAATTCGAGACCGTTGACCTATCAGTCGGCGCACCCAAGTGATGACGTAGCCCTGACCCCAGGTCATTTCATCTATGGGCAAATCGGAGGTCAGTTGGCACCAGAAGTGGAGCAGGCTGACGCTTTCAATCCGACTAAGAGGTGGCGCCATGTCCAACGATTAATGACGGCCTTCTGGCACCGGTGGATCCGCGAGTGGCTACCATCGCTGGGAGCCAGGACCAAATGGCGTCGTGAGCAACCAGATTTACAGCCAGGTGATGTGGTACTGCACGTTACGCCTGAAAGTCCGCGAGGTCATTGGCCATTGGCGAAGGTTGTGGATGTCTATCCAGGCAAGGACGGAAGAGTGCGAGTGGCAAAAGTGCAGCTGGCTGGCAAGTTGTTCGTAAGGCCGATTGCGAGGCTGTGTCCGCTAGTCACGAAGGGAGGATTGAAGTCGGACTAGTGGAGTGTGTGAAGTAAGTTAACTGAGTTTCTGAGGACATGTCGTCGGTTTATGTGTGTTGGACATCATTTTCTGTTACATGCGTTGCTTTGCGTTAAGTTGCTTCATTATAAGAGTTTGGTGGTGGGAATTTGCTATAGTTGTATGTTTAATTTTCTTTCTTTCCTTATTTTTTAATTTAAATTTCCTTCCCTGCGCACAGTTGCCGTTTGAGTTAAGTGTGTTTACTTCGTACGCTGCGTTCTTGGTGAGTTTGTATGCGCAATAGATGTGTTATTAGTTCGTGCTCCATCACCTATAATTATATTAACCATTGATTTCGCACATTATGATTTGAGAGTCGTACTGGTTTATGCGGTTTAGTTTTGTTTTGTTGTAATTCAAAGGTAATTTTCAGCGTTGTTTATGCAGTTTTCGACTATTTTGGATTATGTTCATTTAGGGTGAGTCATTGGCATGTGCTCATGCCAAGAAGGGAGGTATGGTTGAGAGGCCTGAGTAGTTTATTAATTCTAATTATTTTGGTTGCATTCATATATTGTATTTTCAGTCTAGAAGTGCTCTAAGCTGACAGCCAATCAGCGTGCTTCAAGCGTCACAGTAATTTTTCTAACCCAAGCCCCAGTCAGTGTGCATCTATCGGCACCGTACAATACTTCGTGTTGCTAGTACTTTTCTCACCCCCAGTCACCACCTCAATGCAAAATAAAAATAAATATTACTGCGGAGCTAGAGCGCAGAGGTCGTACCGGTAGTACTCATACCTTGTTATGCGATAAAACGCCGCTGTCAAATCATTGTCCTTCTTCGTTACTTGTTCACCGAAACACAATTCCCAACAACTCAATTCCCAACAACTCAATTCCCAACAATTTAATTCCCAACAACTCAATTCCTGACAACTCAATTCCAAACAACTCAATTCCTGACAACTCAATTCCAAACAACTCAATTCCCGACAACTCAATTCCCAAAAACTCAATTCCCGACAACTCAATTCCCAACAACTCAATTCCCAACAACTCAATTCCAAACAACTCAATTCCTAACAACTCAAATCCTTACAACTCAATTCCCATCAACTCAATTCCCAACAACTCAATTCCCAACAACTCAATTCCCATCAACTCAATTCCCATCAACTCAATTCCGATCAACTCAATTCCCAACAACTCAATTCCCAACAACTCAATTCCCAACAACTCAATTCCCAACAACTCAATTCCCGACAACTCAATTCCCAACAACTCAATTCCCGACAACTCAATTCCCGACAACTCAATTCCCAACAACTCAATTCCCAACAACTCAATTCCCAAAAACTCAATTCCCGACAACTCAATTCCCAACAACTCAATTCCCAACAACTCAATTCCTGACAACTCAATTCCAAACAACTCAATTCCCGACAACTCAATTCCCAAAAACTCAATTCCCGACAACTCAATTCCCAACAACTCAATTCCCAACAACTCAATTCCCAACAACTCAATTCCAAACAACTCAATTCCCAACAACTCAATTCCAAACAACTCAATTCCTAACAACTCAAATCCTTACAACTCAATTCCTAACAGCTCGATTTCCAACAACTCAATTCCCAACAACTAAATACACAATGCCCCAATTCTTAACAACTCAATATCTTGCATCTCATTAAAGATTTAGCAACGCCATACCATTACTAATAGTTCTGTTTTGGCTCGTTTTTTTATTATTCAAATATTTTTTATACGAGTTCAAGGCCCAGTGTCAGACACCAAACAAAAGTTATTTTGCGTAGAAACGCAAATGTTTTGTTTAAAAGATGAAACATTCAGTTTGTCCTTAATTTCACAGCAACGCCAGCAGACCACAGTGGCAGATACGCCATGATAATTATTTAAATGTTTGTTGCTTCAGGGAAGCTTTTCCCTAATTTAAAAAGTTCTCTTATCTCTTATTTTAAGAGTCAAAAAATTCATCTTCGGAACAGGCTCGCACCCCCAGTTCTTGGAGGATCCGTTTTAACAACAAGGTCCCTGAGCTCGATTCCGCGTCAAGGCCACTTTTTGAGGGCGCAGCCACGGCGAGAAGACTTGGGGACTTGTCGTGTAATTTAAACCCTTGAGGGCAAACGTCCACGGCACAGTGAGAGTGTACACTGCCTGAAGATGAGAAAATCAGGACAGATGTACACACCTAGGTGAGCGTGTGCCTGCCTACAGTATCTGTCTGCGTGTGCGCTTAGGAGTCAGCGAAATGGGCAGAATTGCCTCCTCGCTGGCTTCGCGTCAAGTGTCACCACAATATTACGCGATTTCCCACAGCCCTCCTGCAATAATTATTATTATCGTTATAAATTGCTTCACATTGTGAAAGTCCTATAGATAACTGTCAGATTGCTTGAGTCGGCAAAATGAACAGAAATGCCTTTTTGATGGCAGTGAGCGCGTTCACACTGAAAATATAATCGGATCATGATTTTCCCAAGAAGGACACTAGGAATTTGAATATGATAAGCATTTTCATTCCTCACTATTCTGTTCTCAGTTTGATTCCCTCGCCTCAGGTTAAATTCCACCAACCGCTACGTAGACAAATGCTTATCAATTTCTTTCCACACCCCCCACAGTTAGCCCAGTGGCTCACGTGGGACTCTCAGTTGCTAGGAAAATCAAAGAGTTCAATGACACAGTCGGACGGAATAATTTAGCAGGGTTCGGGCAGCCTGCTGCGATAAGGCCTGACAGGGAGATAACAAATCAATGCCACTACACTCGAAAAGGCGACTGCAAATTCAGCCACTGCTAATCAGTATTTCTATATTTCAAATAACTTCTACGCTAACATTCAACTGACTCACTGACTATCTCGCTAAAAATAAATCTACACTTAGCAAAAAGCATGTATATATATCTAACAACGTCTTAAAATTCGTGTTCGTAAACCATTGCGAAAAAATGGGCGGTTACGCAGTTTACAAGGGCTCCGAGAACAGCGTTAACATCGGGGCAAGTGGCGGGTCGGGCAAGAAAGGCCTCTTCCTGACGGTGCCGATTCTCGTCCTGCTCGCGATCGTCTTCGCGGTCTCCGTGGTGGCCGTGGGGCTCATCGTGCACTTCACCGCTCCAAAGTGCGAGCAATCCTCTACGCCGCCTCCGACAACGGTTCCGAGCAGTCCGCCGCCGGCGACTCCGGGACCATCGACTGCGCCACCGCTCGTGAAAGACGTCCGACTGCCGGCTGGCGTCAAGCCCGTGCACTACAGCGTCACCCTGGCGCCCTACATCTACGAGACGAACGCATCGGCCTTCTACTTCATCGGCTCCGTCAGAGTGAGGCTCAGTGTCAACGAGAGCACCAACAACCTCAAGCTGCACGCAGACAGGATCAACCTGACGGTCCAGGATATAAAGATCTACGATGACAGCTCCAACATAAACTTCACCGTCACGAGCGTTGTGTACGACGACAAGCGTCAGTGGTACAGCATCGACACGAGCGAGCAGCTGCCTGCGAACAGCTCAAGCGTCGTCCTGCAGATCGACAAGTTCCGAGGTCCACTTCGGTCTGATCTTCGAGGTCTCTATCTGAGCTCCTACACTGAGAACGGAGTTACAAAGTACCTCGCCACTTCTCAACTGCAGCCGACGGACGCCAGGAAGACATTTCCGTGTTTCGATGAGCCTGGATTCAAGGCAAAGTTTGACATCAGCCTCGTGAGACTTGCGTCTTATAAGTCCATCAGCAACATGCCATCAAAGCAGATAAGCAACGTGACTGCCGAGCAGTGGTTTAGCGAGATGGCCGACTCAGCTCATGTAGTGAAGGAGGACTTTGAGACTACTCCCATCATGTCTACTTACCTTCTGGCGTTCATTGTGTCTCAATTCGACTATGTAGACAGCAAGGACGACAAGGGTCGCGAATATCGCAACTGGGTTCGACCCGAGTTCAAAAGTCTCACAGACTACTCGCTTGAGGCCGTCAAGAACATCACCCAGCACTTTGAGTCCTACTTCAACGTGCCATACCCGCTGAATAAAACGGATCAGGCTGCAGTTCCCGACTTCAACGCAGGTGCGATGGAGAACTGGGGACTGATCATTTATCGAGAGAGCCGCCTCGTTTTCGATGCATCCAAAGACACAAGCGCCATTTTACAAGCCATCGGCAGCGTTGTGAGCCACGAGCTCGCCCACATGTGGTTCGGAAATCTGGTCACTCCGGACTGGTGGGACGACATCTGGCTCAATGAGGGATTCGCCAGTTTCGTGCAAAACATCGGAGTGCACAATATGCATCCCGACTGGGAGATCGATGCTCAATTCGTGACAACCCAGCAGCGTGCGGCCTTCGATGTCGATTCAAAAGGCGCCAGCCACCCAATTTATACTCAGGTTTATAATCCGAGTCAAATCAACGAGATCTTCGACACCATCACCTATAGAAAGGGTGCCACTGTTCTCCGCATGCTTCACGGCTTCGTGGGTGACGAAGTGTTCCGGAAAGGAGTCGGAAAATACCTATTGGACAACAGTTACGGCAACACATTCCACACTGCTCTCTATGACAGTCTGGCTCGACAGTACAACGAAACGTGGGGCAGACCGCTCGACGTGGGTCAAGTGATGGACCGCTGGATCAAGCAGATGGGATATCCCGTGCTCAACTGCTCCAGGAGTGCAGGCCAGCTCACACTGACCCAGAACCACTTCCTCAGCGACCCCAGCCAGAAGCCCAGCTACGAGAGTGACTACAACTACACGTGGATCATCCCAGTCACCTTGGCAACCAAGGAGAATCTCACCTCGGGTACTCCGGAGGATGTGTCACGATTCGTGCAATGGATGGCCGACAAGAGCCAGGCGTTCGACTTGGACTCCGGCTCGAGTTGGTACCTGCTCAATCTGCGCTCGCTCGGCTTCTACAGAGTGAACTACGAGCCAGCGAACTGGGAAGCTCTCATCCAACAGCTGCTGTCGAACCACAGCGTGTTCACTCCGCAGGACAGAGCCCGTCTGCTCGATGACAGCTTCTCTCTGGCCAGCGCAGGCTACCTGGACTACAGCGTTCCGCTCAACATGACCAAGTACTTGAAGAGAGAGACCCACTTGGTTCCGTGGCAGTCGGCTCTTTCGAAGATGAGCTACCTGCACTCGATGCTCCACCGACAGTCTCCGGAGTACGGTCCTCTGAGTGCCTACATGCGCGACCTGCTCGAAGGTGCCTTCAAGGACGTCGGACTCGACAACAAGGAGAGCGATACGCACCTGACCCGACTGAAGCGAGAGCTCATCGTCTCATCGGCCTGCCTGTACGGTGTGCGAAGTTGCGAGGAGGCCGCGACCCAAAAGTTCAGCGAGTTCGTGAGCTCAAATTTTACCAATTTTACCACGATCATCAGTCCGGACATCCGACGCCGGGTTCTCTGTGAAGGAGTGGTCACGTCTTTTGTGGTCGTGTGGGACCGACTGTTTGAGTACAGCAAGACTGAATCACATCCTGGAATTCAGAACGACATCATCCGCAGCCTGGCCTGCACCAGCGAGCCGTGGATCCTCAACCGCTACCTGGACTATGCTCTCGACGAATCCAGAGTCCGGAGGCAGGACTCCTCCACGGTGTTCTCGAGCGTTTCCGCGAACCCAAACGGTCTACAGATCGTGTGGGACTATCTGCAGAGGAACTGGGAGAGCATTCAGGAAAAGATCCCTGGCTCCTTCACTGTTTCGTATTTCATCAACAACCTGGCCGACTTCAACAGCGAGCAGAAGCTTGCGGAGATGGAGAGGTTCAAGGCGCAGCACAAGGACAACCTGGGCGCTGCGACGCGGGCCATGGACCTCGCCCTGGAGAACGTGCGCATCAACGTCAAGTGGATGGAGCGCAACCTTCCGGCTGTTCGCAGCTGGCTGGCCGATAATGTGAAACAGTTTGAAGAGCGGCGCGCGGTGTGAAATGTGTGTGCGAGAACTGCTAGAAGAGTCCCACCGACCAGTAATTATGAGTAGCAATTACCGTGAAAACTGTTAAGGATCTGGGACAGAAGAAAATCGGTTTTCTTGTAAAGCATTGTTTTTTACTTATAATCCTGATTAATTTTTCGTAGTTGCACCGTAGTCTGTACTGGGCTTCAGGTGCTCCGTATTTAAAGTGTGCAATTAACTTATCATTGGGACTGCAAATGTCAATGTGGTTTTTTGTTGGCTTAAATTTCAGTTTTACTTCAAGGTTTCTTGTGTAAATTTATTGGAATGGAAACTTTTTTCTTTTGATTTTATGTACTAGCCTTTGTTTTGTTTCAAAATCTTAGCCGTTGGATTCACTCTAGAAAACTTTAAAGTTTGTTTGTTTGTTGTTGTTGATCAATTTGTTTCATCATTCTTTAAAATATCTCCATAAGTGTTTATTAGGAAGCGATGGTTCTTTATCTAGTTTTTTATCCCTTATCTCTTTTTATCCTATTTGACGATTTCCAGCTTGCAACGATTCTAAGTTAGACGGCTTTTTTGTCTGCTGTAAGTACTACAATCAGTAATAAAACACGTTTTGCAATGCAGACTAATTATTTAAACTTTAACTTTTAGTTTGCCTTTTTTAGCAACTGGATGGCAGGATGGCAGCTTCCAATAAAACATTGGAAGCACGTTAGACAAAGCGTGAAAAATGTTAGACACATCGAAAAACCTGTTACACATCTGAAAACCTGTTAGACACATCTGAAAATGTGTTAGACACATCTGAAAACCTGTTAGACACATCTGAAAATATTTTAGACACGTCTGAAAACCTGTTAGACACATCTGAAAACCTGTTAGACACATCTGAAAACCTGTTAGACACATCTGAAAATATGTTAGACACATCTGAAAACCTGTTAGACACATCTGAAAATATGTTAGACACATCTGAAAACCTGTTAGACACATCTGAAAACCTGTTAGACACATCTGAAAATATGTTAGACACATCTGAAAATATGTTAGACACATCTGAAAATATGTTAGACACATCTGAAAACCTGTTAGACGCATCTGAAAATCTGTTAGACACGTCTGAAAACCTGTTAGACGCATCTGAAAATCTGTTAGACAAGGCTAGAAACTGTAAGTAATCGCTAAAAGCAGTACACAGCCATAAACCTGTCAAAAAGGCGTTCAGGCTGTAAAAGCAGGCACAAACAGAGCACTTGCTATGCATTCGGCCTCACTATAACAGATGTCTGGAAGAATGCCCGAACTTACTATTTTCCCACTGCCAAACTTCCCTGTCTGTGAAGATGAAACGGTTGGCTAAGATGCTTGGCTATTTAGCTTCCGACCGTCTATGATTAATCGTCTGTAAGATTTGGAGCAATGCGAACTTTTCAGAAACTGATCGACCAATTCAGTAATCTCCGAAAGCGGAATGGAGCAGCAGCAGCAGCAGCAGCAGAGAGACTCAGTACAGAGAAATTAGAGACCTAGTCTACAGTTTATCCCCTGGAAGAGAGACCAGCTGGGATTAGTCCGGAATATGCGAATGCGAAGCACTTTTTAGATAATTTTGCAGCAACTCATATGCACAGCCCTTCTGCCTGACTCTATGAATCCCAATTCCTATGAATCCCAATTCCTATGAATCCCAATTCCTATGAATCCCACTTCCTATGAATCCCAATTCCTATGAATCCCAATTCCTATGAATCCCAAGTTCTATGAATCCCAATTCCTATGAATCCCAATTCCTATGAATCCCAATTCCTATGAATCCCAATTCCTATGAATCCCAAGTTCTTTGAATCCCAAGTTCTATGAATCCCAATTCCTATGAATCCCAAGTTCTATGAATCCCAATTCCTATGAATCCCAATTCCTATGAATCCCAATTCCTATGAATCCCAATTCCTATGAATCCCAATTCCTATGAATCCCAATTCCTATGAATCCCAATTCCTATGAATCCCAAGTTCTATGAATCCCAATTCCTATGAATCCCAATTCCTATGAATCCCAATTCCTATGAATCCCAATTCCTATGAATCCCAATTCCTATGAATCCCAATTCCTATGAATCCCAATTCCTATGAATCCCAAGTTCTATGAATCCCACTTCCTATGAATCCCAATTCCTATGAATCCCAATTCCTATGAATCCCAATTCCTATGAATCCCAATTCCTATGAATCCCAATTCCTATGAATCCCAAGTTCTATGAATCCCAATTCCTATGAATCCCAATTCCTATGAATCCCAAGTTCTATGAATCCCAATTCCTATGAATCCCACTTCCTATGAATCCCAATTCCTATGAATCCCAATTCCTATGAATCCCACTTCCTATGAATCCCAATTCCTATGAATCCCAATTCCTATGAATCCCAATTCCTATGAATCCCAATTCCTATGAATCCCACTTCCTATGAATCCCACTTCCTATGAATCCCAATTCCTATGAATCCCAATTCCTATGAATCCCAATTCCTATGAATCCCAAGTTCTATGAATCCCACTTCCTATGAATCCCAATTCCTATGAATCCCAATTCCTATGAATCCCAATTCCTATGAATCCCAATTCCTATGAATCCCAATTCCTATGAATCCCAATTCCTATGAATCCCAATTCCTATGAATCCCAATTCCTATGAATCCCAAGTTCTATGAATCCCAATTCCTATGAATCCCAAGTTCTTTGAATCCCAAGTTCTATGAATCCCAAGTTCTATGAATCCTAAGTTCTATGAATCCCAAGTTCTATGAATCCCAAGTTCTATGAATCCTAAGTTCTATGAATCCCAAGTTCTATGAATCCCAAGTTCTATGAATCCCAAGTTCTATGAATCCCACTTCCTATGAATCCCAATTCCTATGAATCCCAATTCCTATGAATCCCAATTCCTATGAATCCCAATTCCTATGAATCCCAATTCCTATGAATCCCAAGTTCTATGAATCCCAATTCCTATGAATCCCAATTCCTATGAATCCCAATTCCTATGAATCCCAATTCCTATGAATCCCAATTCCTATGAATCCCAATTCCTATGAATCCCAATTCCTATGAATCCCAAGTTCTATGAATCCCACTTCCTATGAATCCCAATTCCTATGAATCCCAATTCCTATGAATCCCAATTCCTATGAATCCCAATTCCTATGAATCCCAATTCCTATGAATCCCAAGTTCTATGAATCCCAATTCCTATGAATCCCAATTCCTATGAATCCCAAGTTCTATGAATCCCAATTCCTATGAATCCCACTTCCTATGAATCCCAATTCCTATGAATCCCAATTCCTATGAATCCCACTTCCTATGAATCCCAATTCCTATGAATCCCAATTCCTATGAATCCCAATTCCTATGAATCCCAATTCCTATGAATCCCACTTCCTATGAATCCCACTTCCTATGAATCCCAATTCCTATGAATCCCAATTCCTATGAATCCCAAGTTCTATGAATCCCAATTCCTATGAATCCCAAGTTCTTTGAATCCCAAGTTCTATGAATCCCACTTCCTATGAATCCCAATTCCTATGAATCCCAATTCCTTTGAATCCCACTTCCTATGAATCCCAATTCCTTTGAATCCCAATTCCTATGAATCCCAATTCCTGTGAATCCCAATTCCTATGAATCCCAAGTTCTATGAATCCCAATTCCTATGAATCCCAAGTTCTATGAATCCCAATTCCTATGAATCCCACTTCCTATGAATCCCAATTCCTATGAATCCCACTTCCTATGAATCCCAATTCCTATGAATCCCAATTCCTATGAATCCCAATTCCTATGAATCCCAATTCCTATGAATCCCAATTCCTATGAATCCCAATTCCTATGAATCCCAATTCCTATGAATCCCAATTCCTATGAATCCCACTTCCTATGAATCCCACTTCCTATGAATCCCAATTCCTATGAATCCCAATTCCTATGAATCCCAAGTTCTATGAATCCCAATTCCTATGAATCCCAAGTTCTTTGAATCCCAAGTTCTATGAATCCCAAGTTCTATGAATCCCACTTCCTATGAATCCCAATTCCTATGAATCCCAAGTTTTATGAATCCCAAGTTCTATGAATCCCGATTCCTATGAATCCCAATTCCTATGAATCCCAAGTTCTATGAATCCCAATTCCTATGAATCCCAATTCCTATGAATCCCAAGTTCTATGAATCCCAGTTTCTTTGAATCCAAATTCTACGAATCCCAGTTTAGCAAATCCCATTTCCATGAATTCCAGTCCCATAAGTCCCAGTTTAGCAAATCCCATTTCCATTAATTCCAGTCCCATAAGTCCCAGTTTAGGGAATCCCATATCCATGAATTCCAGTCCCATAAGTCCCAGGTTAGCAAATCCCATTTCCATGAATTCCAGTCCCACAAGTCCCAGGTTAGCAAATCCCATTTCCATGAATTCTAGTTCCATAAGTCCCAGTTTAGCAAATCCCATTTCCATGAATTCCAGTCCCATAAGTCCCAGTTCAGCAAATCCCATTTCCATGAATTCCAGTTTCATAAGTCTCAATTCTATAAACCCTTGTAATAATCCTTAACTATTCCGTTTCGCTAAAAATTAAATCCAACTATTCAGTGACTGTCCATTTATTTATAAATTGTGAACATACGAAGTATTGAAATGTAGTAAATTTATTCCGTAAAAGTTTAAATTTAAAACTAAAAGCTTAGACACAATGGTACTGTTATACTTTATTAACGCAATGACACAGAAGATTAAAACTGAATGGCTAATGGAAGTGCCTTTCACTGGTTTATAGCCAGTTGGAATTCAACCACAATATAACATTCATAACATGACATTACAGTAAGTACACAAAAAACACATAGCAATGTACAGTGGTCATTTAGTTCAGCTTCGTAGCTGTGGCATGTTGCGCCAATGGAAACTTAAATAAACCAATTCGACATTAACAGTAAAACAACATCAGAAAAGTCTGCTTTAAAATGCTGCAATGACGACTCGATCAACAATGTCAGACTGAGAATGTCAGACTGAGAACATTGCATAACTGCGACACCGATTTGTGTTTAACTGAAGCAATCCAGGACCAAAAGCAGACAGAGCGAAATTGAAAGACAGTATTAACAATAATTTGACGCGGGGCGAGGCATTGTTTCATTGAGATGACGTCAGCAACGAATTCCCGAGCCAAAATATGAGAGGGATCCATTAGTGCTGAGCTGCCTTGCTGAGCTTCCGTGTGAGAACAATGTGTTTCCTGGAATTTGAACAGGAGTCCTGATTCTTCAAATAGCTATTTACACCATTAAGTCCCGATTCTCCGAGTCCCGTTTCTTCGAGTCCCGATTCTCCGAGTCCCGATTCTTCTAGTCCCGATTCTTCGAGTCCCGATTCTCCGAGTCCCGATTCTCCGAGTCCCGATTCTCCGAGTCCCGATTCTCCGAGTCCCGATTCTCCGAGTCCCGATTCTTCGAGTCCCGATTCTTCGTGTCCCGATTCTTCGAGTCTCGATTCTTCGAGTCCCGATTCTTCGAGTCCCGATTCTCCGAGTCCCGATTCTCCGAGTCCCGATTCTTCGAGTCCCGATTCTCCGAGTCCCGATTCTCCGAGTCCCGATTCTTCGAGTCCCGATTCTTCGTGTCCCGATTCTTCGAGTCTCGATTCTTCGAGTCCCGATTCTCCGAGTCCCGATTCTCCGAGTCCCGATTCTCCGAGTCCCGATTCTCCGAGTCCCGATTCTCCGAGTCCCGATTCTCCGAGTCCCGATTCTTCGAGTCCCGATTCTCCGAGTCCCGTTTCTCCGAGTCCCGATTCTCCGAGTCCCGATTCTCCGAGTCCCGATTCTCCGAGTCCCAACTCACCAAATAAATTTAAAACGCCCTTGCCTCAGGCAAAGAGGTCCTCGAAAATGCCTTTAGTCAGTCGGTTTACTCTCTCGGTGTCCTGTCTCTTCAGTCTTTGATCTAGATGGCAGCTGGTGATGACACCAACGTCAGAACCTAGAGACGCTATCTGATAACGCAATCTTGCGCAAGACACACCGTCACGCGCTGGCAGGCAGTGGGAAGTGAAAGTGTTCAACGCATCAGCCGGGCAAAACTCTAAAGTCTGCACATCGTCCTGACACTCCTCCTCCAGCCAGCGCGGCCATCTTCGCTGATGCCTTTGCCGAAATCGACGTCCGTCATTGCCTGTGGTCTCCCGACGACGCCTCCGGCGCTGAGGTCGCCATTTGAGAAGCCGCAGATTGAGACCACCGCTGACGCTCTCAGACGGTGTCAGAAGGAACAAGCATTGGCGCTGCCATTGAAGACTTCCCAAAGCCGCAGCCTGAACGGATTGTGCAGGGCGCGTGTCAAATCAACGCCAAAATCAACCAGTTTAACAAAACAAAATGCGCACCTTCAGTTTGAGTCTGCCGCCGCGAACGCTGCAGACGAAGCCGTGGGCTCCTTGGCGAAGGCTCACAATCTGGCCGTCTCCGCGTCGCAGCCATTTCAGCGGCACTCGACGGCGGAAGGCAGGAATTCGAGTCCAGATTTGTAGCTTGAAAATCTCTGCAGTTTTACACGTAAAGAAAAAGATAAGCGGAGAAAAAAAAACCCAACCAGAGATTAGGTAACTTTGCTCAGAGTCCAAACTTGGACAGAGTCGAACAACAGACATTTCTAAGACTCAAACTTCTTTGCTTCGTTGATTTTTTTCTAAGAATCCCAATTTTAAGAATCCCAATTCTATGAATGCCAATTCTAAGAATCCCAATTCTAAGAATCCCAATTCCAAGAATCCCAATTCTAAGAATCCCAATTCTCAGAATCCCAATTCTAAGAATCCCAATTCTAAGAATCCCAATTCTAAGAATCCCAATTCCAAGAATCCCTATTCTAAGAATCCCAATTCTTAGAATTCTAAATCCCAAAAAGTAACTTTTTTACTTTTTGTTCTCAAAATCCCGATTCTCCAGTTAATAATTTTGTTTGAATTTTAATATTTAAATTTCTTCCATAATCTTCCATTAAGGGCGGCTTTCTAGAAGTAAATATGGGATTTTGTTACCAAAACTTAGAACTTTAAATTTTGGATGACAGGTACAAATCTCTGCCGAAATTGTTAATAATTGTTAATCCATGATTTCTCCACTAAATGCTTTTCTATATGAAACTGTGCCTTCTAGGAGTTCCTTAGTTACTCACGTCTGTATAGAAAAAGGATCCGAGGCGCTGGAAAATCGTCAGTTCTATTTTCGACTTCGCTAAAGCAGTTGGATGCAGTGAATTGTTTTTAGCCCTAGAGAATTTTACGACAAATGTATCAAAAGGAGTCACTAATGTTGAATCTACTGGCTACCGCAAATATAAACGGTGACTTTGTTAAAGTGTGAGAGTTCAGGAGACAAATTGGGTCTGCAACCCATTTTCTGGACCTCCTGGCGCTCCAGCTGTGAGACAGCTCATAAAAACGTTCACAATGGGCCCTCAGCTATGAATAAAATCGGTTTGAAAATTATCGGAAAATTATAAAACCTTTGACAGCCTGTGAAGCGCATTGGTCGACGGAGAAGCACTCTGCTCGCTGCTCATCTGCTGCTAGCAGGCTGTGCTCAACTAGTCTCAGAAATCTATTCGAGCAGCTAGACAG
Source organism: Macrostomum hystrix (assembly GCA_950097015.1). Lineage (NCBI taxonomy): Eukaryota > Metazoa > Platyhelminthes > Macrostomidae > Macrostomum > Macrostomum hystrix. Next base: position 15,382,132 of record CATNEN010000001.1, read on the forward strand.
TAGGCGAATGTTCGACTCGACGACTGGTGGCAAGCTTGCTGTCAAGTTTCCCAGACTACCAGCCGACACGGGCTCTCTGGCCAGATGGTCCCCGACGATGACCCTGTTGCTGGCCGCGCCGCAGTTCTGAAGCCATGAATATTGGCTGCAATAAATGCCGATTCCACTGCAAACCTGAAGAGCGGAATCTGAGAACTTACCTGAGCAATGCTGAGGAGCAGGAGGATTAGTAGAATGCTACAGACTGATGCAATCCCAAACATTTTGGTATTATCTGGCAGTGACCAAATAATCTTCCTGCTTGAAGCCCGAGAATGTTCGGCGAAATTTTTTCTTTGGTTGACAGGGAAAACTCTAGCTGGTGGCTTTTGTAGAGGCCCAACCGATGCTATAAATAGATGTGACTAAGGAGTAGCTCTGCGAATGTAGCGAGGCCTGTTGTGGGGAACTACCTCGAGCGTCTGTAAACTGGCAACAACCCGGCCAACCACAACGGCCTAAAGAAGGAAATTTCAGTGGGCCAAGCGCACAGCCTTGGTGACGGCTTCGCCAAGCTTTCCCTATTGGTCCAGGGCTGGCAGTCACGAGAGCTTCGAGTTTCGCAATCGAATAGTACTGATAATAATTATCTATGGGCAAATTCGAGTAGGCGCCTCATTTGGTGGGAGTACACACATCTGCGTTGACTTTCCCATTGTCAGACAATCCACCGTTGAAGTTTCTCATCGTAGCAACTTAATCTTCACAGATTCTAAACAATTTCGAATCTGTCTTCAAACAGCATTCAGTAATAGATTTTTAGTTAAGAAAATTTTGCCGCTCTGTTGAGTCACGCGGTGCTATATCAAGTACAAATATGGCAGGTAAAAAAACTAAAATGCGGTACTTGGGTGATAGCTTTTTGTTTTAACACACCCCCACTTTGTGTGGTGGGTGGAAAACTGCGCAATAGATTCGAGCCGTACAAATATAGTGCTTGACGCTGATTTTACTCTGTTAGGACTGCTGCCAGCACTGTTTATAAATTAGTCACTCTCAGAACAAGGACCTTCTTTTTTGGAACCTCAATTCATTGTTTTCAACTCCCCCTTCTGTCGCAAGAGTAGGTTGTCGCACATTAAGCTGCTTGAAATTAGCAGTGACAGTCTCAATTGAATAATATCAGATGTTACATGCAGCCCTTCAAGTTTTAGCGAAATTGGTGCAGCCCTAAACACCAAAATCCGAGGCTTCTAAAGTCTAAGTTTCACTTTACGCTAAAGTAACATTTTGCTAATGTTCTTGTTCTGTTTTTCTCTAAAATATTTTTTTGTTCTTTTTGCTTTCTTGTTGCCGCCGCCGCCGCCGCCACCGCCAACTCCTCCGCTGTCAAAGATTTTGTCGGGCCGATTCTGTCTGCATCCGCTAGTGGACTGTCTGCGTCCCTGACCTGGGCAAGACAGGGGAGAAACAGCCTACATGACTGTTAAGGTAAGAAATGCTACCGGATTCTTGTTGCCGTATATTTTCGGTGTAAGATTTCTAAAGTAGCGAAATTACTAGCCAGTTGAAATACTGCTAACCGCAGCCTGGACGTGGTGAGGCTTCAAGCGCTCGCACTTTCCTTTTATAGTCGTAGCTAAATGTATTTTTGCATCAGGCTACTTCCATTGCCAGCAGTGTCATCTATCAAATTGCCTTGGCTTGTTTGAGTTTTGGCACAGACAGTGAACACACTGCTGTCTTTGCACTTTACAAACGGTGCCAACACGCCACAGGATTTACTCATTTTGTTCTTTGTTCTAGACTTCTTTCTCGAAGCAGCTAAGGCACCATTTCCATCCCGCTTACCCCTGAGCACAAACACGAATTGACCTAACATCTAACACACACTTGACCAACCATTCAAAGCCGTCTGGGTCGAGATGGCGAATTCATATTGGTCAAATATACAATAACCAAAATAACCAAGAATCGTTCAACATCTCGACACGATGCGGATGCTTGGTGATTCTGTCTGGCTTTATCTGGATTTCTAGATTTTTCTGGCGAATGGAAAAATGAATAATGCGGATATTTGATACACCCGTGGTCTGTTCATTGTTAAGCTCTAAATAAAAAATGGCTACTGGGTTCCAGTATTTCTGAGTAAATATTGCTGTGAGCTTTGGATTGCGAGCTAGCACAATGGTCCAACTTCTTGCAGGATAGAGTTACACACCAATCAATAGCTCTTTATCCAATGAAACAGAAAACAAATCATGGACAAAATTTCATAGCCACTGAGACAATTTTGTGTGGCCAAAATATTTTCCAATTTTGATTACAACGCATCTATTGTCTCAATGCATTGTACTATAATAATAAAATCCTATAACAGGTTTAGGGTGTCAGGTTCCACCGATCTAACCAGCAGCAACTGTAGTCGCAACAACTGTCACAGGCGGGGTTGCCATGGAGACAGACTTGCACGCCAGCCGCCTAGCCAGGTGACGCCTTAGGCCGCGATTGAACATGACAGTCAGGCAAGGCACAGCGGCTGAGTTGGCAAAGAATAGGTAGAACAGGCATGCGTCCATGCCGCTGCCGGTGACATTGTCCAGAACCATTGGCAGGAGGCTGGCGAACTGAACCACATTGCCCAGTACTAGCGCCAGCAGGGGCCGACGGGCCTGCTCGATGGCAGCCGCTCGCTGCTCGCCAACCGGAGCCACCGATCTGGCTCTCACCAGCAGCAATGCGCCAGTGGCAGTGTAGACACAGGCGGAGAACAGGTAGGCTAGAATCCCTATGCCCGTCTTCACGTAAGTGCTGATTCTGGTGTACAAGATCACGCGGTCGCACACCATAACATCACTGAGGTCGTCTAGACGGCTGTAGCGCCACGACTGTATACCGATTTCTCCGGTTGCCATAACAACCAGACCAGCCAAGGCCGCCAAACCGACCATACGACTATTCCATCGAGTATTTGTCGGTGCCGTGATAGCCAACAGACGGTCTAGAGCCAGCAGGCTGTACACGTAGACCTCCAAACCGATGGCTACGTCTCTGGCGCTGTACAAGATTCTCAGCAGAGTGACATGTCGCACGTAGAACTCATTCTCGCTATCGCCGCTCCACTCCGGGCTGATCAGTTCGCTGCCGAACAGTCGATTTTGATAGCCGACGCCAAGCCTGAAGAGCAACAGCGCCAGCAGGGAGGCTTCGGCCAGTTCGCAGCAGCACAGCACCAGAGTCAGTAGACGAAACGTCCGTCTCTGGATAACGCTTCTCTGCCGCTTGTCCGACAGAACGGTGGCCAGAATCAGGCTGTTTCCCACCAGTGCCACGGCGCACACGACGGAGTAGATGCAGAAGAAGTACACACCGATTGGGCGACCCTTGTAGTTGCTCTGGAATCTGGGGCAGACGTCCTTCACCGATGCGGTCACGTTGTCCATCTCAACAAAGAACCGAGTAGCAAAGATATAACCGATTTATTGTCGAAACGCTGCCAAAATGTATTTGAATTCTTGCAATTGGGATTCTTAGAATTGGGATTCTCAGAACTCGGATTCTAATTCTAATTCTAAGTGCATGTTGTACTATAAAACTAATTTCGGAGTGAATTTGCACCCTTAGACAGTCCTAGTTTTCTAGTTTCAGCTGACTGAGATTCCAATGATTTTTGGAAGTACTCACTGATGTTTGAAAGGCGATGAGAACACGGGGCTTCTTATTGAACGGACACGATTTTTCAGTTTAACTGTGCTGGCTTCAAGGCGATGAGAACACGGGGCTTCTTATTGAACGGACACGATTTTTCAGTTTAACTGTGCTGGCTTCAAGGCGATGAGAACACGGGGCTTCTTATTGAACGGACACGAGTTTTCAGTTTAACTGTGCTGGCTTCAAGGCGATGAGAACACGGGGCTTCTTATTGAACGGACACGAGTTTTCAGTTTAACTGTGCTGGCTTCAAGGCGATGAGAACACGGGGCTTCTTATTGAACGGACACGAGTTTTCAGTTTAACTGTGCTGGCTTCAAGGCGATGAGAACACGGGGCTTCTTATTGAACGGACACGAGTTTTCAGTTTAACTGTGCTGGCTTCAAGGCGATGAGAACACGGGGCTTCTTATTGAACGGACACGAGTTTTCAGTTTAACTGTGCTGGCTTCAAGGCGATGAGAACACGGGGCTTCTTATTGAACGGACACGAGTTTTCAGTTTAACTGTGCTGGCTTCAAGGCGATGAGAACACGGGGCTTCTTATTGAACGGACACGAGTTTTCAGTTTAACTGTGCTGGCTTCAAGGCGATGAGAACACGGGGCTTCTTATTGAACGGACACGAGTTTTCAGTTTAACTGTGCTGGCTTCAAGGATCCTAGCTTTATAACAGAATCTCGCTTGAATGAGATCTGTTGCCATTGGCTGGCAAAATGATGCTTTTTACACCCGCTGAATTTAGATCATTTGCTCAACTCTCTATTTAAATGTCACGCACTGTTTTATTCAACTGTCCTAGTTTGAATAGCGCTAAATATATATACCTACGGAATTCAGCTCGTACTTGCACATCAAAGTAACGGAAGTTGCTCCGGGATAAGTGGTAGAGCGGTCAACGCGCTTGCCTCTCGCACCAAGGTCCCTGAGCTGTTTCCGTGGCGAGGTCACATTCATTTGGGTCGCAGCCACAGAGAGAAGTCTTGGGAGCTTGGTGTAACGTATCGTAAGTATTGCAAATCATTTTTTATTAAAAAAACGGATACAGAATGGAGCGGATGCTGCTAATGAAGTGGCCCAATCGATTGATGTGGACACACAATCAATCTAGCAATAAGTGTAGAATAAGAACAATTCACTATGAAAGTAACGCAACTTACTCTAAAGGTGACATACTTTGTGGTAAAATTAACGATAGTTAGTGCCATGTAACGCATTACAGGTAAACAAAGTGACCAAACAATCAACGCTTTGATAAAGTAACGAGTCAAGTGTTAAAAATGCTTTATAATTAAAAACTGCAAGTTAATAATGAATTACTGCAAGTTACCACAAGAAACGCTAGCTGTGAAAGTAACGAAGTGAATATAAAATTAGCGCAAGTTACTGGCGAATAAACGTGAATTCTTACCGAAAAAGCGGTAATACTGTCGAAGTAACGAAATAGCTGTAATATATCTGTGTAATTTTCTCCCTAATAAAAGGACGACGAAACACAGTAAGCAGAATTTCAGTAACAACAGGAACTCCTATTTGCTTACAGTCCGTCCAAAGCTTTCAGCAACTAATTATTTATTTGCCATTAACATCCTTCAGAACTTCTAATCATAAGAACCAGACATTGTCCGTAGTATGTCTGCTAGATGCGGTTCTCATACTATTGAGTCATTGATTCTGCTGCACAGACACGATTTCTGTATTTGTCTGCTCTGAATCAGGCAGAGCAAACACTCAAGGTCGTCTTTTTCTCGGCCAAAGTCCTGGATTAACAATCAAAGCCAATAAATAATTGGCAATTTCGCGTGTCGCTCAGATCATGCTGAGAAATAAGAATTCAAGAAGAGAACAAGCAAGAGGACTGTACGCAGGCATGCGCTGCAGGCGTGTACATCGGCCCTGACTTTCTCATCGTCAGACAGTGCAAACTCTCACCGTGCCTTGGAGGTTGGCCCTCAATGGCGTAAATTGCACGACAAGCCCCCAAGCCTCCTCTCCGCGGCTGCGCCCCAAATGAATGTGGCCTCGCCGCGGAATCGAGCTCAGGGACCTCAGGGACCTTGGTGCGAGAGGCAAACGCGTTGACGTCTCAGCCACTCAGCCCGTCGAGCTACGAAATCCTGTTGCATTTGTAGCAATGTCAAAAAAGTATTCGCATATTCCATGTCATCTACTGTCTACTCAAGGCTAGTAGTCTGCTCTGAATGAACTGATGCATTTTAGTGCAAAATGTCTGCCAAAATATCACTAGCACGGCCGAGAGCTGAAGGCATTGAAGAATCCTAATATCGATTGCTTCTCTTTATTCGTAGTTGCTGGCCAAACTAAAAGCACTAGAACAATGGACTCCGTCAGCGAAAAAACACTGCAAGTGAATTGGACTTTTCCAAGATGGCAAGGACGCCAGCAATGAATAATTGATGATTTCTGCTTACCCACTTCCCATTACTTCCAAGACTCCCCTCCGTCTGAAATTCATGAGCCAAAACCGCAGTAGCTAGGGAAAGCTTTTCTGAGAAACTGCATTCCAATGCGGACCTCTGCAAACTAGAGAAGTCTCGTGAGTTTGAGACCGCACTAAAAGGCCTAGCGAGATGTGGAACCCAGGTGACTAGGCTGTGTTGACACAACGTGATGGAGCTTGTGTGCTGTTCAGTTCATTGCTCAGTATACCATCCTGTTTGACTGAAAAAACACTGATGAGAACTGGAGAGATGACGTTGGAACTTCATCCGGATTCTCACAGCCCAACTGATCGAAGGTTCTAGAACGCATTTTAGGCCATCTTAGCCAAAAACATAAACCACAGCTCAGACTGCAGCCTGAACCATAGCTCAGACTGTAGCCTGAACCATAGCTCAGACCGTAGCCTGAACCACAGCTCAGACCGTAGCCTGAACCACAGCTCAGACCGTAGCCTGAACCATAGCTCATACCGTAGCCTGAAATATAGCTCAGACCGTAGCCTGAACCATAGCTCATACCGTAGCCTGAACCATAGCTCAGACTGTAGCCTGAACCATAGCTCAGACTGTAGCCTGAACCATAGCTCTTACCGTAGCCTGAACCATAGCTCATACCGTAGCCTGAACCATAGCTCAGACCGTAGCCTGAACCATAGCTCAGACCGTAGCCTGAACCATAGCTCATACCGTAGCCTGAAATATAGCTCAGACCGTAGCCTGAACCATAGCTCATACCGTAGCCTGAACCATAGCTCAGACTGTAGCCTGAACCATAGCTCATACCGTAGCCTGAACCATAGCTCAGACCGTAGCCTGAACCATAGCTCATACCGTAGCCTAAACCATAGCTCAGACCGTAGCCTGAACCACAGCTCAGACCGTAGCCTGAACCATAGCTCAGACCGTAGCCTGAACCACAGCTCAGACCGTAGCCTGAACCACAGCTCAGACCGTAGCCTGAACCATAGCTCAGACCGTAGCCTGAAATATAGCTCAGACCGTAGCCTGAACCATAGCTCAGACCGTAGCCTGAACCACAGCTCAGACCGTAGCCTGAACCACAGCTCAGACCGTAGCCTGAACCATAGCTCAGACCGTAGCCTGAACCACAGCTCAGACCGTAGCCTGAACCACAGCTCAGACCGTAGCCTGAACCATAGCTCAGACCGTAGCCTGAAATATAGCTCAGACCGTAGCCTGAACCATAGCTCAGACCGTAGCCTGAACCACAGCTCAGACCGTAGCCTGAACCACAGCTCAGACCGTAGCCTGAACCATAGCTCAGACCGTAGCCTGAAATATAGCTCAGACCGTAGCCTGAACCATAGCTCAGACCGTAGCCTGAACCACAGCTCAGACCGTAGCCTGAACCACAGCTCAGACCGTAGCCTGAACCATAGCTCAGACCGTAGCCTGAACCACAGCTCAGACCGTAGCCTGAACCACAGCTCAGACCGTAGCCTGAACCACAGCTCAGACCGTAGCCTGAACCACAGCTCAGACCGTAGCCTGAACCATAGCTCATACCGTAGCCTGAACCACAGCTCAGACCGTAGCCTGAACCACAGCTCAGACCGTAGCCTGAACCACAGCTCAGACCGTAGCCTGAACCACAGCTCAGACCGTAGCCTGAACCATAGCTCAGACCGTAGCCTGAACCACAGCTCAGACCGTAGCCTGAACCACAGCTCAGACCGTAGCCTGAACCATAGCTCAGACCGTAGCCTGAACCACAGCTCAGACCGTAGCCTGAACCATAGCTCAGACCGTAGCCTGAACCACAGCTCAGACCGTAGCCTGAACCACAGCTCAGACCGTAGCCTGAACCATAGCTCAGACCGTAGCCTGAACCACAGCTCAGACCGTAGCCTGAACCACAGCTCAGACCGTAGCCTGAACCATAGCTCAGACCGTAGCCTGAAATATAGCTCAGACCGTAGCCTGAACCATAGCTCAGACTGTAGCCTGAACCATAGCTCTTACCGTAGCCTGAACCATAGCTCATACCGTAGCCTGAACCATAGCTCAGACCGTAGCCTGAACCATAGCTCAGACCGTAGCCTGAACCATAGCTCAGACCGTAGCCTGAACCACAGCTCAGACCGTAGCCTGAACCATAGCTCAGACCGTAGCCTGAACCATAGCTCATACCGTAGCCTGAACCACAGCTCAGACCGTAGCCTGAACCATAGCTCATACCGTAGCCTGAACCACAGCTCAGACCGTAGCCTGAACCACAGCTCAGACCGTAGCCTGAACCACAGCTCAGACCGTAGCCTGAACCATAGCTCAGACCGTAGCCTGAACCACAGCTCAGACCGTAGCCTGAACCATAGCTCAGACCGTAGCCTGAACCATAGCTCAGACTGTAGCCTGAACCATAGCTCAGACCGTAGCCTGAACCACAGTTCAGACTGTAGCCTGAACCATAGCTCAGACCGTAGCCTGAACCAAAACTAGATCTGTTCCAGTAGCCCTAACTAGATCTGTTCGTCTGGCTGCCTATTCATTATTGATTGGCCGGAAATATTTTGTTTGTCTAGCAAAATTCAACAGCCAAATTGATAGCATTCAAAATGCTATTGAAGCAAACCCATTTTTAAGTTAAACAATGGTTTGGCAGAAAAGGCTTTGTCAAATTTCTTCCATTGTTGTCTCACACTCAAGCTTAGTCGATGCAGTTGAGTACACCTCTGCTCATCCTCATAGTTTTAAGCATTTGCTTTCAATTTTCAAAAGCATTTTCTCTTAGAAGAAGTACATTGGAACCACACACTGCAAGAAGTATGGAATGTATTGCCGATTCTAAATCGCACAACCAATTCTAACCTGTGTGCAAAAACTAATAGTACAGTGTCGAAAAACTTATTATGATGAAATCATTTGTGGAAATTACTTTTCATTTGACATCATTAATGCCAGACTATAATCCTACCCAACATGTGCGTGCCTAGCACACTAATCCATATCTTATCGATGTGAGCTGGTTAGAGTTTTTCCTAGCTGCGAGTTAATTAGACCAGTAACAACTCGCCTTGAGCTCAAGATCTCAATTTGGATGCACACACCTGTGTGATTGAGTGCCTGTGAGCACTTTCTGTGTACCTGTGTGCTCAAATCTGGTAGAATAAGTAGAGTCTATGGTAGTAATATTAAAAATATAGTAATTAGGCCAGATGTGCAGCTGACAGCACAGCCGCAGCTATGGCGGCGCATCTGAAGGCTGTGTACGGCTATTCAGTCCATGGACTGGGGGTCTACACCTTAAGTTAACCCCAGATAATGCTGGTTTATCAGCTGGGTGAACTGAAGCAGTCTAGAGGTAAATGTAAAGTGGAGTCTGGAATCGAACCCCAGACCTTCAAGTCGTGAAGCTAGGCTACAACCCCTTAGTTGCTCTTCTTCTTCGAGCTTCATATATACTCATATATAAATTCATGTATTTATACTTCCATAATGAAATGAAAAGTTTTTTATTTTTAATTAATGTCAATTTTTTAATTCATTGCAAAATTTAGGGTGTGTGAGAATGGCAAGTGAGCAGATTCCTGCTCAACTCATGTGGGCTTGAGTTGTGGGTTGCCTCTGCAGTCCCTGCCGCCCCCAACCTGCTGGCCAATCAGTGAGCTTCAAAGTCTCCGCCGCACAATGGCCACAGTCACACACGCACAGGGCTGAGACCAATTCGCATGCCTCACCAATTATATTTAGTCATTTTCGCTCCTGTCGTGCTGTGGAGCCTCCAGAGACTGACAGAAAACTAACAAAATAAAAGTGTGCTGCTTCTAAAAGCAGAAATTGTTCTACATTCTACAACACTTTGATCTGTATAGTATTATAAAACAATGGCGGATCTGAAAAACTTTGACCAAAGCTTGGTGGCCGAATATCGAGAGGCATTCGCTCTGTTCGATAAGGACGGTGAGTACTTTGAGATGTAGTAGGCTGGAGGCTGAAGTGTTGGCAGCAACTGCATACACACACACATACACACAAATTTGCCTTATCTTTCCTGCCAATTACATCGCTGAACACCATTTTTGGACACCTAAAAACAATTACAGGCGACGGTTGCATCACAACAAAGGAGCTAGGCCGAGTGATGAAAGCACTGGGTCAGAATCTAACGGACGCTCAACTACAAGTGAGTGTCACTGAGCACAGTTGCTGATGTTCGAACTAAATTTAAAACTAATTCTGCACCTGTGAGACAGGAATCTGCTAATCTGTCAGAAAGGAATCTGCTAATCTGTTAGACAGGAATCTGCTAATCTGTCAGACAGGAATCTGCTAATCTGTCAGACAGGAATCTGCTAATCTGTCAGACAGGAATCTGCTAATCTGTCAGACAGGAAACTGCTAATCTGTCAGACAGGAATCTGCTAATCTGTCAGACAGGAATCTGCTAATCTGTCAGACAGGAATCTGCTAATCTGTCAGACAGGAATCTGCTAATCTGTCAGACAGGAATCTGCTAATCTGTCAGACAGGAATCTGCTAATCTGTCAGACAGGAATCTGCTAATCTGTCAGACAGGAATCTGCTAATCTGTCAGACAGGAATCTGCTAATCTGTTAGACAGGAAACTGCTAATCTGTCAGACAGGAATCTGCTAATCTGTCAGACAGGAATCTGCTAATCTGTCAGACAGGAATCTGCTAATCTGTCAGACAGGAATCTGCTAATCTGTCAGACAGGAATCTGCTAATCTGTTAGACAGGAATCTGCTAATCTATTAGACAGGAATCTGCTAATCTGTTAGACAGGAATCTGCTAATCTGTGAGACAGGAACCTGTTAGACAGGAACCTGTTAGACAGGAACCTGTTAGACAGGAACCTGTTAGACAGGAACCGGTTGAACAGGAACCCAATAGCTTTTCGAACTCACTCTCAGGACATGGTCAGCGAGGTGGACAGTGACGGCAACGGTTCCATCGAGTTCTCCGAATTTGTGGCAATGATGGAGCGAAGAAAAACGGAAGACGAATTTGCTGCGGAAATTCAGGAGACTTTCAAAGTTTTCGACCGAGATCAGGACGGGTATGAAAAAACTGAATTGGTTGTTCAATTGCCTGATCAATAATAAATCAACAGTCTGATCAATAAATCAACAGTCTGATCAATAAATCAACAGTCTGATCAATAAATCAACAGTCTGATCAATAAATCAACGGTCTGATCAATAAATCAACGTTCTGATCAATAAATCAACAGTCTGATCAATAAATTAACAGGCCGATCAATAAATCAATAGTCTGATCAATAAATCAACAGTCTGATCAATAAATCAACAGTCTGATCAATAAATCAACAGTCTGATCAATAAATCAACGGTCTGATCAATAAATCAACAGTCTGATCAATAAATCAACAGTCTGATCAATAAATAAACAGTCTGATCAATAAATCAACAGTCTGATCAATAAATTAACAGTCTGATCAATAAATCAACAGTCTGATCAATAAATCAACAGTCTGATCAATAAATTAACAGGCCGATCAATAAATCAACGGTTTGATGAATCAATAAACGGCCTGATTAATAAAATCAACAGTCTGATCAATAAATCAACAGTCTGATCAATAAATCAACAGTCTGATCAATAAATCAACAGTCTGATCAATAAATCAACAGTCTGATCAATAAATCAACAGTCTGATCAATAAATTAACAGGCCGATCAATAAATCAATAGTCTGATCGATAAATCAACAGTCTGATCAATAAATCAACAGTCTGATCAATAAATCAACAGTCTGATCAATAAATCAACGGTCTGATCAATAAATCAACAGTCTGATCAATAAATCAACAGTCTGATCAATAAATCAACAGTCTGATCAATAAATCAACAGTCTGATCAATAAATCAACAGTCTGATCAATAAATCAACAGTCTGATCAATAAATCAACAGTCTGATCAATAAATCAACAGTCTGATCAATAAATCAACAGTCTGATCAATAAATCAATAGTCTGATCGATAAATCAACAGTCTGATCAATAAATCAACAGTCTGATCAATAAATCAACAGTCTGATCAATAAATCAACGGTCTGATCAATAAATCAACAGTCTGATCAATAAATCAACAGTCTGATCAATAAATCAACAGTCTGATCAATAAATCAACAGTCTGATCAATAAATCAACAGTCTGATCAATAAATCAACAGTCTGATCAATAAATCAACAGTCTGATCAATAAATCAACAGTCTGATCAATAAATCAACAGTCTGATCAATAAATCAACGGTCTGATCAATAAATCAACAGTCTGATCAATAAATCAACAGTCTGATCAATAAATCAACAGTCTGATCAATAAATCAACAGTCTGATCAATAAATCAACAGTCTGATCAATAAATCAACAGTCTGATCAATAAATCAACAGTCTGATCAATAAATCAACAGTCTGATCAATAAATCAACGGTCTGATCAATAAATCAACAGTCTGATCAATAAATCAACAGTCTGATCAATAAATCAACAGTCTGATCAATAAATCAACAGTCTGATCAATAAATCAACAGTCTGATCAATAAATCAACAGTCTGATCAATAAATCAACAGTCTGATCAATAAATCAACAGTCTGATCAATAAATCAACAGTCTGATCAATAAATCAACAGTCTGATCAATAAATCAACGGTTTGATCAATAAATCAACAGTCTGATCAATAAATTAACAGGCCGATCAATAAATCAACGGTTTGATGAATCAATAAACGGCCTGATTAATAAAATCAACAGAGTATTCAATCAATCAATGCTCTAATCGATCAATCAACGCTCTAATCGATCAATCAATCAACACTCCAATCAATCAATCAAAAACCCGCAGATTTATCAGTCCGGCAGAGCTCCGTCTTGTTCTTGGCAACCTTGGCGTGAAACTCACCGACCAAGAAGCCGCAGAAATGATTGCCCAGGCCGACTATAACAAAGACGGCCTGGTTGACTTTGACGAATTCTACAAAATGATGAAGACTAGAAACCCGCCAAAGTTGCGCAGGTGACCCAATCTGTACAGTGACAGTGCGTTTCATTCAATTGTGGGGATCAGAAAATGATATTTTTTTGTTTCCGGTTGCCCTTCTGCTGAAAAAAACTTGTTGTGTTTTAAACATATCTTCCTCGAATTTCCAAATACTGCATTCCAGCACCAAAATGGTACTAGATTGTTTTGACGTTATAAAAGGCAAGCCAAGAAAAGCCTATCAGATTGAAAAATTTCGTTCAGATAGAAAATAAACCTAAACAAACATTTCGAGCTACTTTTCAGTTTTCAGTAGAGTAGTGCGCGAATCGTCTCATTTATCTTATTTGTAAAATACGATGATTAGCTGCTTTATCTGAGTCAGGAGATTGTGTTCTGACTGAACTGTCATTGAGTCATGAGATTGTGTTCTGACTGAACTGTCATTGAGTCATGAGATTGTGGTCTGACTGAACTGTCATTGAGTCATGAGATTGTGGTCTGACTGAACTGTCATTGAGTCATGAGATTGTGTTCTGACTGAACTGTCATTGAGTCAGGAGATTGTGTTCTGACTGAACTGTCATTGAGTCAGGAGATTGTGTTCTGACTGAACTGTCATTGAGTCATGAGATTGTGGTCTGACTGAACTGTCATTGAGTCATGAGATTGTGGTCTGACTGAACTGTCATTGAGTCATGAGATTGTGTTCTGACTGAACTGTCATTGAGTCAGGAGATTGTGTTCTGACTGAACTGTCATTGAGTCATGAGATTGTGGTCTGACTGAACTGTCATTGAGTCATGAGATTGTGTTCTGACTGAACTGTCATTGAGTAAGGAGATTGTGTTCTGACTGAACTGTCATTGAGTCATGAGATTGTGTTCTGACTGAACTGTCATTGAGTCATGAGATTGTGTTCTGACTGAACTGTCATTGAGTCATGAGATTGTGTTCTGACTGAACTGTCATTGAGTCATGAGATTGTGTTCTGACTGAACTGTCATTGAGTCATGAGATTGTGGTCTGACTGAACTGTCATTGAGTCATGAGATTGTGTTCTGACTGAACTGTCATTGAGTCATGAGATTGTGTTCTGACTGAACTGTCATTGAGTCATGAGATTGTGTTCTGACTGAACTGTCATTGAGTCATGAGATTGTGTTCTGACTGAACTGTCATTGAGTCATGAGATTGTGTTCTGACTGAACTGTCATTGAGTCATGAGATTGTGTTCTGACTGAACTGTCATTGAGTCAGGAGATTGTGTTCTGACTGAACTGTCATTGAGTCATGAGATTGTGTTCTGACTGAACTGTCATTGAGTCATGAGATTGTGTTCTGACTGAACTGTCATTGAGTCATGAGATTGTGTTCTGACTGAACTGTCATTGAGTCATGAGATTGTGTTCTGACTGAACTGTCATTGAGTCATGAGATTGTGTTCTGACTGAACTGTCATTGAGTCATGAGATTGTGTTCTGACTGAACTGTCATTGAGTCAGGAGATTGTGGTCTGACTGAACTGTCATTGAGTCAGGAGATTGTCATTGAGTCTGACTGATTAGATCTTTTTTACTTCTTTATAGGCAAATTTCTGAATTTATTAATTTAATTCTTAGTTTTAGACCAACGAATTTCATTGAAAACGACACAGTGACATTTATAAGTAAGAATTAAGGTGACAAACAATGGAAAATCGGCCGCAATCTAGATTGCGAAGCTAAAACGCGTCTGATCCTTTCTCCAGCGTCCTGAGGTCCTCAGTTCGAGCACGCTACGAAGTCACATTAATTTGGGGTGTCGCAACAGAGAGAAGGCTCGGGGGTTTTTCGAAAAATTTTCTGACAACCTCAAAACACAATGCGTGTGTACAACGAGGGTCAATCAATCACCTGCGTGTAGGTTTGCACTGAAGCCGCAGTGATTGGTGGAACAGAAGCCACAGTGATTAGTGGAACAGAAGCCACAGTGATTGGTGGAACAGAAGCCACAGTGATTAATAGAACAGAAGCCACAGTGATTGGTGGAACAGAAGCCACAGTGATTGGTGGAACAGAAGCCACAGTGATTGGTGGAACAGAAGCTACAGTGATTAATAGAACAGAAGCCACAGTGATTGGTGGAACAGAAGCCACAGTGATTGTTGGAACAGAAGCCGCAGTGATTGGTGGAACAGAAGCCACAGTGATTGTTGGAACAGAAGCCGCAGTGATTGGTGGAACAGAAGCCACAGTGATTGGTGGAACAGAAGCCACAGTGATTGGTGGAACAGAAGCCACAGTGATTGGTGGAACAGAAGCCACAGTGATTGGTGGAACAGAAGCCACAGTGATTGTTGGAACAGAAGCCGCAGTGATTGGTGGAACAGAAGCCACAGTGATTGTTGGAACAGAAGCCGCAGTGATTGGTGGAACAGAAGCTACAGTGATTAATAGAACAGAAGCCACAGTGATTGGTGGAACAGAAGCCACAGTGATTGGTCGAACAGAAGCCACAGTGATTGTTGGAACAGAAGCTACAGTGATTAATAGAACAGAAGCCACAGTGATTGGTGGAACAGAAGCCACAGTGATTGGTGGAACAGAAGCTACAGTGATTAATAGAACAGAAGCCACAGTGATTGGTGGAACAGAAGCCACAGTGATTGTTGGAACAGAAGCCGCAGTGATTGGTGGAACAGAAGCCACAGTGATTGTTGGAACAGAAGCCGCAGTGATTGGTGGAACAGAAGCCACAGTGATTGGTGGAACAGAAGCCACAGTGATTGGTGGAACAGAAGCCACAGTGATTGGTGGAACAGAAGCCACAGTGATTGGTGGAACAGAAGCCACAGTGATTGTTGGAACAGAAGCCGCAGTGATTGGTGGAACAGAAGCCACAGTGATTGTTGGAACAGAAGCCGCAGTGATTGGTGGAACAGAAGCTACAGTGATTAATAGAACAGAAGCCACAGTGATTGGTGGAACAGAAGCCACAGTGATTGGTCGAACAGAAGCCACAGTGATTGTTGGAACAGAAGCTACAGTGATTAATAGAACAGAAGCCACAGTGATTGGTGGAACAGAAGCCACAGTGATTGGTGGAACAGAAGCCACAGTGATTGTTGGAACAGAAGCCACAGTGATTGGTGGAACAGAAGCTACAGTGATTAATAGAACAGAAGCCACAGTGATTGGTGGAACAGAAGCCACAGTGATTGTTGGAACAGAAGCCACAGTGATTAATAGAACAGAAGCCACAGTGATTGGTGGAACAGAAGCCACAGTGATTGGTGGAACAGAAGCCACAGTGATTGTTGGAACAGAAGCCACAGTGATTGGTGGAACAGAAGCCACAGTGATTGGTGGAACAGAAGCCACAGTGATTGTTGGAACAGAAGCCGCAGTGATTGGTGGAACAGAAGCTACAGTGATTAATAGAACAGAAGCCACAGTGATTGGTGGAACAGAAGCCACAGTGATTGGTCGAACAGAAGCCACAGTGATTGTTGGAACAGAAGCTACAGTGATTAATAGAACAGAAGCCACAGTGATTGGTGGAACAGAAGCCACAGTGATTGGTGGAACAGAAGCCACAGTGATTGTTGGAACAGAAGCCACAGTGATTGGTGGAACAGAAGCTACAGTGATTAATAGAACAGAAGCCACAGTGATTGGTGGAACAGAAGCCACAGTGATTGTTGGAACATAAGCTACAGTGATTAATAGAACAGAAGCCACAGTGATTGGTGGAACAGAAGCCACAGTGATTGGTGGAACAGAAGCCACAGTGATTGTTGGAACAGAAGCCACAGTGATTGGTGGAACAGAAGCCACAGTGATTGTTGGAACAGAAGCTACAGTGATTAATAGAACAGAAGCCACAGTGATTGGTGGAACAGAAGCCACAGTGATTGGTGGAACAGAAGCCGCAGTGATTGGTGGAACAGAGCCACAGTGATTGTTGGAACAGAAGCCACAGTGATTGATAGAACAGAAGCCACAGTGATTGTTGGAACAGAAGCTACAGTGATTGATAGAACAGAAGCCACAGTGATTGGTGGAACAGAAGCCACAGTGATTGATAGAACAGAAGCCACAGTGATTGATAGAACAGAAGCCACAGTGATTGGTGGAACAGAAGCCACAGTGATTGGTGGAACAGAAGCCGCAGTGATTGGTGGAACAGAAGCCACAGTGATTGGTGGAACAGAAGCCACAGTGATTGGTGGAACAGAAGCCACAGTGATTGGTGGAACAGAAGCCACAGTGATTGGTGGAACAGAAGCCACAGTGATTGGTGGAACAGAAGCCACAGTGATTGTTGGAACAGAAGCTACAGTGATAAATAGAACAGAAGCCACAGTGATTGATAGAACAGAAGCCACAGTGATAAATAGAACAGAAGCCACAGTGATTGATAGAACAGAAGCCACAGTGATTGATGGAACAGAAGCCACAGTGATTGGTGGAACAGAAGCCACAGTGATTGATAGAACAGAAGCCACAGTGATTGGTGGAACAGAAGCCACAGTGATTGGTGGAACAGAAGCCGCAGTGATTGATGGAACAGAAGCCACAGTGATTGATAGAACAGAAGCCACAGTGATTGGTGGAACAGAAGCTACAGTGATTAATAGAACAGAAGCCACAGTGATTGGTGGAACAGAAGCCACAGTGATTGATAGAACAGAAGCCACAGTGATTGGTGGAACAGAAGCCACAGTGATTGGTGGAACAGAAGCCACAGTGATTGATAGAACAGAAGCCACAGTGATAAATAGAACAGAAGCCACAGTGATTGATAGAACAGAAGCCACAGTGATTGATGGAACAGAAGCCGCAGTGATTGATGGAACAGAAGCCACAGTGATTGATGGAACAGAAGCCACAGTGATTGTTGGAACAGAAGCTACAGTGATAAATAGAACAGAAGCCACAGTGATTGATAGAACAGAAGCCACAGTGATAAATAGAACAGAAGCCACAGTGATTGATAGAACAGAAGCCACAGTGATTGATGGAACAGAAGCCACAGTGATTGGTGGAACAGAAGCTACAGTGATAAATAGAACAGAAGCCACAGTGATTGATAGAACAGAAGCCACAGTGATTGATGGAACAGAAGCCGCAGTGATTGATAGAACAGAAGCCACAGTGATTGATAGAACAGAAGCCACAGTGATTGATACATTCTGTACCCATTTTACAGGGACTGCAACGGCTAGGAATTTTGGAATCTATGACCCTAACCTATAACCCTCATATGTGTGCTTGGTCAAAATTTTGTCACATGTTGAAGCTCTGAACGCATAAGTACAGGTTCCCGTTATCCTGAACAAAAGACAATGGCTAACAAAGTAACAAGCTCGAACAGAAGTTCGACAATATTTTCTACCAAATAGTTTGAAATTTGAAGCTAGAAATATTTCAGCGACAAGCATAATATTCTCGTTTATTGATCTTTTAAAGGCTCTATGATAGCACAGGCTCTGAATATTTAGTATCAGGGAATATCTAAGGTACAAAACTATTGATAAAATTGTACTTTCGACTCATAAAAAATAGAGCTATAAAATTGTTTTTCTTAGAAGGTAAATAAAAATCAGAATGCTCCGTAAAATGGACTATGCCAACAACTAGCAAAGACTCGGACGAATACTTACTCAAACTATTTACCAAGAGGTTCATATGCGCTAAAAGATAGTAAGTAGGATTATTAGGATTAGTTAAGTAGAACAAGAAAGTAGAAGCCCAATAGTGTACAAGCGTACAATTTTGTTTCTCTCAAAGAAGTTAGTAACCCTATAAATTACTCAACTAGGCTTTCAGGTAACAGCATCACAATCCATTCGTATGGTCAGCCAGCCAGGACCTCAGCGAAGGCAGATTGCTTTCCATCCACTTCACATTGATCCGCACATTCTCCAGGGCCAGCTCCAACGCTCGAGACGCAGTTCCGAGGGTGTCTTTGTGCAGCTGCTGGAACCGCTCCATCTCCTCGAGTTTCTGCTTGGTGTTGAAACTCTCCAGATTTCTCACAATGTAGGGCAACGTAAAAGAGCCAAGACCGCTATTCGAAAGAGAATCCCAATTGCGCTGCAGATAATCCCACATGATTTGCAGACCGTTGGGGTTGCCTGCAACACTTGAGAACACGGTGGAGGCATCCTGACCTCGGATCTGTTCACTGTCCAGGGCATAGTCCAGGTAGCGGTTGAGGATCCACGGCTCGCTGGTGCAGGCCAGGCTGCGGATGATGTCATTTTTGATGCCGGGGTGGGACACGGTCTTGCTGTACTCAAACAGTCGGTCCCACACGACCACAAAAGACGTGACCACTCCTTCACAGAGAACCCGGCGTCGGATGTCCGGACTGATGATCGTGGTAAAATTGGTAAAATTTGAGCTTACGAACTCGCTGAACTTTTGGGTCGCGGCCTCCTCGCAACTTCGCACACCGTACAGGCAGGCCGATGAGACGATGAGCTCTCGCTTCAGTCGGGTCAGGTGCGTATCGCTCTCCTTGTTGTCGAGTCCGACGTCCTTGAAGGCACCTTCGAGCAGGTCGCGCATGTAGGCACTCAGAGGACCGTACTCCGGAGACTGTCGGTGGAGCATCGAGTGCAGGTAGCTCATCTTCGAAAGAGCCGACTGCCACGGAACCAAGTGGGTCTCGCTCTTCAAGTACTTGGTCATGTTGAGCGGAACGCTGTAGTCCAGGTAGCCTGCGCTGGCCAGAGAGAAGCTGTCATCGAGCAGACGGGCTCTGTCCTGCGGAGTGAACACGCTGTGGTTCGACAGCAGCTGTTGGATGAGAGCTTCCCAGTTCGCTAGCTCGTAGTTCACTCTGTAGAAGCCGAGCGAGCGCAGATTGAGCAGGTACCAACTCGAGCCGGAGTCCAAGTCGAACGTTTGGCTCTTGTCGGCCATCCATTGCACGAATCCTGACACATCCTCCGGAGTACCCGAGGTGAGATTCTCCTTGGTTGCCAAGGTGACTGGGATGATCCACGTGTAGTTGTAGTCACTCTCGTAGCTGGGCTTCTGGCTGGGGTCGCTGAGGAAGTGGTTCTGGGTCAGTGTGAGCTGGTCTGCACTCCTGGAGCAGTTGAGCACGGGATATCCCATCTGCTTGATCCAGCGGTCCATCACTTGACCCACGTCGAGCGGTCTGCCCCACGTTTCGTTGTACTGTCGAGCCAGACTGTCATAGAGAGCAGTGTGGAATGTGTTGCCGTAACTGTTGTCCAACAGGTATTTTCCGACTCCTTTCCGGAACACTTCGTCACCCACGAAGCCGTGAAGCATGCGGAGAACAGTGGCACCCTTTCTGTAGGTGATGGTGTCGAAGATCTCGTTGATCTGATCTGGATTAAAGACTTCAACGTAGATGGGATGACTCGCACCTTTTGAGTCCACTTCAAAGGCTGCTCTTTGTTCTGTGGGAACGAACTGTGCATCAATATCCCATTCTGGGTGCAGATTATTTATGCCGATGTTTTGAACAAAACTCGCAAATCCTTCGTTCAGCCACAGGTCGTCCCACCAGTCCGGAGTGACCAGATTTCCGAACCACATGTGGGCGAGCTCGTGACTCACAACGCTGCCGATTAGTTGGAAAGTAGCGCTGGTGTCTTTTGTTTCATCATATACTAAAAAACTCTCTCGATAAATGATCAGTCCCCAGTTCTCCATCGCACCTGCGTTGAAGTCGGGAACTGCAGCCTGATCTGTTTTATTCAGCGGGTATGACACGTTGAAGTAGGACTCAAAGTGCTGGGTGATGTTCTTGACGGCCTCAAGCGAGTAGTTTGTGAGACTTTTGAACTCGGGTCGAACACAGTTGCGATATTCGCGACCCTTGTCGTCCTTGCTGTCTACATAGTCGAATTGAGACACAATGAACGCCAGAAGGTAAGTAGACATGAAGGGAGTAGTCTCAAAGTCCTCCTTCACTACATGAGCTGAGTCGGCCATCTCGCTAAACCACTGCTCGGCAGTCACGTTGCTTATCTGCTTTGATGGCATGTTGCTGATGGACTTGAAAGACGCAAGTCTCACGAGGCTGATGTCAAACTTTGCCTTGAATCCAGGCTCATCGAAACACGGAAATGTCTTCCTGGCGTCCGTCGGCTGCAGTTGAGAAGTGGCGAGGTACTTTGTAACTCCGTTCTCAGTGTAGGAGCTCAGATAGAGACCTCGAAGATCAGACCGAAGTGGACCTCGGAACTTATCGATCTGCAGGACGACGCTTGAGCTGTTCGCAGGCAGCTGCTCGCTCGTGTCGATGCTGTACCACTGACGCTTGTCGTCGTACACAACGCTCGTGACGGTGAAGTTTATGTTGGAGCTGTCATCGTAGATCTTTATATCCTGGACCGTCAGGTTGATCCTGTCTGCGTGCAGCTTGAGGTTGTTGGTGCTCTCGTTGACACTGAGCCTCACTCTGACGGAGCCGGTGAAGTAGAAGACCGATGCGTTCGTCCCGTAGATGTAGGGCGCCAGGGTGACGCTGTAGTGCACGGGCTTGACGCCAGCCGGCAGTCGGACGTCTTTCACGAGCGGTGGCGCAGTCGATGGTCCCGGAGTCGCCGGCGGCGGACTGCTCGGAACCGTTGTCGGAGGCGGCGTAGAGGATTGCTCGCACTTTGGAGCGGTGAAGTGCACGATGAGCCCCACCGCCACCACGGAGACCGCGAAGACGATCGCGAGCAGGACGAGAATCGGCACCGTCAGGAAGAGGCCTTTCTTGCCCGACCCGCCACTTGCAAGGTAGACGCTGTTCTCGGAGCCCTTGTAAACTGCGTAGCCGCCCATTTTCGTTGTTGAGGCAGTTAAAGAATCACTTTCTTGTTTTTTACCCTCATTTGACTTTCGGTCAGTGCTTTATATGCATTTCTTTCATATCGGGCCTGCGTGAAATGTCGTTAGCTGGCAAGAGTGAGTTTATGACGGCACTGATTTGATAAGATATGTGTTTCTGAGTAGCCTAAATGCTTTAAAGTCACTTTTCTGCGCATTCATGGGCGAATTTTACGAGTGCAAGAAGCAGTTTTATTTAGAGTCAAGTCTTTGTACGCAGTAGAATTTTACTGATTAAAGGTCTTATTTAACAAAGGATTTATTTTCTTTGTCTTTGTCAGTGCTGACAATGCAGACAGTGCTGCGATCTTCAATGTGGCTTGACAATTTTTTATCGATTCGAAGGATCAGGAAATTTTCATTTACATGTTTTTAATATTTCTGCACTGAGATAGTTTCAGAGTCCGAACAAAGACCGTCAGTGTTTCAAGAAGCTGCTGCTGCTGCTGCTGAACGAAATCGTTCACTACTTTGCACTGATCACCTTACTTGAATATTGATCTTTCGTTTATCATTAGGTTGTTAGGTCAACAGAATCATTGGAGCAAAACCTAATATAACCTGATATAGCCTAATATAGCCTAAAAGTATATCAACAGTTTGAAACAGGGGATCATAGAGACAGGGGATTATATAGACAGGAGATCATAGAGACAGGGGATCATAGAGACAGGGGATTATATAGACAGGAGATCATAGAGACAGGGGATCATAGAGACAGGGGATAATAGAGTCAGGGGATCATAGAGACAGGGGATCAGAGAAACAGGGGATCATAGAGTCAGAGGATAATAGAGTCAGGGGATCATAGAGACAGGGGATCAGAGAAACAGGGGATCATAGAGTCAGGAGATCATAGAGACAGGGGATCATAGACACAGGGGATCATAGAGTCAGGGGATCATAGAGACAGGGGATTATAGAGACAGGGGATCATAGAGACAGGGGATCATAGAGACAGGGGATCATAGAGACGGGGGATTATATAGACAGGAGATCATAGAGACGGGATTATAGAGACAGGGGATCATAGAGACAGGGATCATAGAGACAGGGGATCATAGAGTCAGGGGATCATAGAGACAGGGGATCATAGAGACAGGGATCATAGAGACAGGGGATCATAGAGACAGGGATCATAGAGACAGGGGATCATAGAGACAGGGGATCATAGAGACAGGGGATCATAGAGACAGGGGATCATAGAGACAGGGATCATAGAGACAGGGGATCATAGAGACAGGGGATCATAGAGACAGGGGATTACATAGACAGGAGATCATAGAGACGGGATCATAGAGACAGGGAATCATAGAGACAGGGATCATAGAGACAGGGGATCATAGAGACAGGGGATCATAGAGACAGGGGATCATAGAGACAGGGGATCATAGAGACAGGGGATCATAGAGACAGGGGATCATAGAGACAGGGGATCATAGAGACAGGGGATCATAGAGACAGGGGAATAAAGAGACAGATACTCGTACGAAGGATCGAACGAGAAAGCAGAATAAAACAGGTATTTCTTCCAATGAACGCAGTTGGATGAATAGTTCAATGAGTAGTTATCACAAGGTTTTTCAGAAAAACTTCTGTAACCGCCAGATCGTGTTTATTATTATCTTGACCAGTTAAAACTTCTCAAATTAGCTTCTTAACTCCAGGGCCTGCTAGCAAATCGGAGCAGTTTCTGGTAAGTGTTCACAAACGAGTCAATTAGTTTTTTCACAGCAGGTCGGCTGCCTTCACATCTGATGGCGATACAGGACTTTAGCGATCCAGTCGATGCTGGCGGACACGTTGGCGTAGATTCCAGGAAAGCCGCGTTGGGCGCAGTCGCGGCCGCGAGACACAATGCCCGACACGGTCCATCGGCCACGCTGCTGGCACATTAGCGGGCCTCCGCTGTCGAACTGAAATCAGTTGGACGGGCGCTATGCTTACAATACCATCAGCAGTTATCCCCAGTTCATCCTGTCAGCAGTTATCCCCAGTTCATCCTGTCAGCAGTTATCCCCAGCTCATTCTGTCAGCAGTTATCCCCAGCTCATCCTGTCAGCAGTTATCCCTAGCTCATCCTGTCAGCAGTTATCCCCAGCTCATTCTGTCAGCAGTTATCCCCAGCTCATCCTGTCAGCAGTTATCCCAGCTCATCCTGTCAGCAGTTATCCCAGCTCATCCTGTCAGCAGTTATCCCAGCTCATCCTGTCAGCAGTTATCCCAGCTCATCCTGTCAGCAGTTATCCCCAGCTCATTCTGTCAGCAGTTATCCCAGCTCATCCTGTCAGCAGTTATCCCCAGTTCACGCGATCAAGGACTCTAGTATCATAGTCTTAGGTATAATAGACAGTGGGGATCATATTCAGACTGGTGGCATGTGTAGCTGTGGTTGTAGGGAACCACATAGAGTTGTCACTCACATGGCAGGCATCGGTTGTGTAGTCCTCACCGGCGGCGCAGATCTCACCTGGCTGCAGGTTTACGGAGTCGTTCTGATAGGCTGCGTTACATTCAGCTTCATCGTGAATTCTCACAGTGGCATGGAGTAGCTTCTCCGAATGCTGCCGATCTGAAACAGTTAATTTGTGGAAAAATCCCGGATCGCAGATTTTTTAATTCTGTTTCGAAGTGAAACTGCAGTCAACCAGCCGCTCACCCATTGAGTTGATTTTGCCCCAGCCGGCCACTACGCATTCCGTGCCAGTCGGCAGTCGATCGGTTTCAATTGGCAGGCAGGCCGGGCGAACGTAGCGCGACAGGGCGACGGGACGGCGAAGGCGCAGCAGGGCGAGGTCCGGATCCACGGAGACTTGGCCGACTAGTAAAAACAGGTACGCGAAATTAGAGTGGCGAAGTCACAATTCATTTTTGGGCACAGACGCGACGGCTTAGGGGCAATTTAATGGCCAACCTCCAAGGCACTGGGAGAGTGTACACTGCCTGTGTGAGAGTGTGCCTGAGTACAGTATCTGTGTGAGAGTGTGCCTGAGTACAGTATCTGTGTGAGAGTGTGCCTGAGTACAGTATCTGTGTGAGAGTGTGCCTGAGTACAGTATCTGTGTGAGAGTGTGCCTGAGTACAGTATCTGTGTGAGTGTGTGCCTGAGTACAGTATCTGTGTGAGAGTGTGCCTGAGTACAGTATCTGTGTGAGAGTGTGCCTGAGTACAGTATCTGTGTGAGTGTGTGCCTGAGTACAGTATCTGTGTGAGAGTGTGCTCAGGAGTTAGCGGAATGAGCTTAAAAATTGCTTCCTGTCGCGATGTCGCCAATGGATGCGTCAGTGTATTAACATGAGCGCAGATGCTGTTGAGTTTGATTGCTTAGCAACTAGGAAATAAAGCCACTCTGTGAACTTCTTTTTTAGTGTTTTTTTTAACTGCCTAGAAACGTAAGCAGAAGTCTGGCATCAACAGGCGGAAAGCTAGGAACAATGACAATTTAAATTAAGCGAAAAGGAAAAGCTAATTTTAAACCGGCTCTCACCTGTCACACTGGGGACCGAGGCTCTCACCTGTCACATTGGGGACCGAGGCTCTCACCTGTCACATTGGGGACCGAGGCTCTCACCTGTCACACTGGGGACCGAGGCTCTCACCTGTCACACTGGGGACCGAGGCTCTCACCTGTCACACTGGGGACCGAGGCTCTCACCTGTCACACTGGGGACCGAGGCTCTCACCTGTCACACTGGGGACCGAGGCTCTCACCTGTCACACTGGGGACCGAGGCTCTCACCTGTCACACTGGGGACCGAGGCTCTCACCTGTCACACTGGGGACCGAGGCTCTCACCTGTCACACTGGGGACCGAGGCTCTCACCTGTCACACTGGGGACCGAGGCTCTCACCTGTCACATTGGGGACCGAGGCTCTCACCTGTCACATTGGGGACCGAGGCTCTCACCTGTCACACTGGGGACCGAGGCTCTCACCTGTCACACTGGGGACCGAGGCTCTCACCTGTCACACTGGGGACCGAGGCTCTCACCTGTCACACTGGGGACCGAGGCTCTCACCTGTCACACTGGGGACCGAGGCTCTCACCTGTCACACTGGGGACCGAGGCTCTCACCTGTCACACTGGGGACCGAGGCTCTCACCTGTCACATTGGGGACCGAGGCTCTCACCTGTCACACTGGGGACCGAGGCTCTCACCTGTCACACTGGGGACCGAGGCTCTCACCTGTCACACTGGGGACGGACGCTCTCACCTGTCACACTGGGGACCGAGGCTCTCACCTGTCACACTGGGGACCGAGGCTCTCACCTGTCACACTGGGGACCGAGGCTCTCACCTGTCACACTGGGGACCGAGGATCTCACCTGTCACACTGGGGACCGAGGCTCTCACCTGTCACACTGGGGACCGAGGCTCTCACCTGTCACACTGGGGACCGAGGCTCTCACCTGTCACATTGGGGACCGAGGCTCTCACCTGTCACACTGGGGACCGAGGCTCTCACCTGTCACATTGGGGACCGAGGCTCTCACCTGTCACACTGGGGGCCACGTAGATTCGCCGGATGGCCCGCTCTAGCTCCGTGTTGTCGGGCCGCCCGATCTCGTGTTCGCCAACCACGGCGGTCCAGGCGCAGGGGCTGTCGGCTTCCAAGTCGAGGAGGAGCCTGAGAGTGGGTCAGGTTTGAAAGGCGGCTTAAAGCGCAGATTGTTCAACGGGTCTTTGTACTGTATAAGCGAACTAATATATTTGCAGACAGACTCACACAATAAATTTGCATTCAACAGTTTCATGATGAGCATGGACTCACGTTCTAGATAGAAATTCCAGATTGCTATCAGAGAAGCAGTGCTTAGCAGACAGCACCCATTGTGGATGGATGAGCACGCCGCCGCAATAGTGCTTGCCGTGAACCTTCATCTGCGGGTTATTTAGCGAGGTTAGCGAGGTAAAAGACTATATAGAATTTCCAGTCAAAGAGTGTCACTGCGCCCACCTTGAAGAATTTTTTGAAAAGCTCGTGCAGCATCTGGTTGTCGTTTCTTAGCGACACCAGCCAGGGCCATTCGCCGCGTCGGGAGGCCACGCCGCCGACTATTCGCTTATTGACGGCATCGGCGCCCATGGCTGCCATGGCGTTGAAGAGGCCATTGGGAGCGGCTGTGTCCTGCCAGTCGACGAAGGCGTCTGGCATCTCGAAGTGGGACCTGCCGCAGTTGGCCAGCTGTTGCCGGATCTCTGGTGGCACCGGGAGGTCGGGTACAACACAGCTTAACTTTGTGTTAGATAAAATGCCAGTTTATTGAGTGTGTAGGCCTCTTTCATCCATTGCAGTCCTTGCTTGCTGCCTTTTCAAAGCCGACAGCACAGCCACGAAAATTGAGCGACGCACCTGATTCGCTGTGTGCGGCTGTTCAGTCCATGGACTGGAGGCGCTACGTGCACCCTCAATTACCCCAGCTGATGCTGGTACCAATTCAACAGCTGGGTGAACTGGAGCAATGCAGGCTCATATTCCAGTGGAGTAGGAATCGAAACCCCGACCTTCTAGTCGTTTGTGCGATGCTACAATCCCTTTCAGTGGCAGCAGTGAAAAGATTGCCTTTTTAACAAAAGTTAAGCGGTTGGTTAAGCATGCCGCAACGCAAAAAACAATAAATCAAGGACGCGATCTGCTTTGAAGTGCGTCATAGCGTGTCACTAGAAACAGGTAAAACTGGGCGTGCAATTTTCAACCAATCTGACACCAGGCAGAAAATTCATCAGGGATCTGGAGCCAAATCAGAAGAAACACGGCCAATCCAGCACTGATTAAGAAAGGCGATCTTGAAAAATAATTTTTCTTAATAAAACTGAAAGCAGACCAACCTTGAAAGGTTCTCCTCCTGTGAGCAGCTCTGGCGCACAGGCCGCAGAGCAAGGCGCTGCAGAGCAGGCCAAGCACAGTCACACTGGCCGCGACCTTGGCCATGGCTTCAATCTCAGACGGCAGGGGGGAAATCAAATTAGAATGAAACTGAGAAATGATTTTCAATTTCTAATCCGGCTCCCTGCCACCGTCTGTGAAAGCAGGCCCGGAGCGCCAACGAACGGAGCTGGCTTATATAGCCGCACAATGGAGGAGGTCGGCGATTCGCCTGAAATTGCTGCCCGATTGTCATTGGAAGCTGCGGATGCAGAGTTTCTGCTAGAAAATGCGCTCATTGCAGACTGGGGGAAGCGGGAGCGCCGTCGGACTTTTTTTTCGCACGGTCGAAAAAGCCAGCATGGAATCTGCGAGGAGATGGTGGCAGAAGAAAAACCCGAATAAACAAGCCCAGCAAAGTCACGGGACGCGAAACTAAGGGGATTTCAAATCTGGGAGAGTGGCACTGTTCAGGTTCGAAGCTAGGTTTATCTTTACCTGAGAAGTCTCTTTTCGTTGAGATGCAAAGAAAAAATGCTTCAGCAAAAAAGAGAAGTTACAGATTGCGACTTGCCATTTCTTTTTTCCGAGATCTAGTTAGAACAGGATTTGAGTTCTCTGCTTTCGCAGCTAAAAATAGACCAGTGCGTTGCGGCGAAGAACAAATGCAGCTGGCTGCGAACATTCGCTTAACATTTGAGATAACTTTAAACTATTGAACTCGAGTTCGCTCCCTCGAGTTAAGCAAGTACAAAATCCTATTAGAGGGATGGACAGCTTGCAGGAAGACAGCCTCGACAGAAAGAATTTCTCCTGGGAACCCGCCAGCGCCAGTTGTGAGAATGACAAAGGAAAGCACTCAGATTAGCCATGTTGAGCTTAGCCAGCCCGGTCCATTTCATCCTAGCAGCCGGGCAGCCCGCTAGTTAAATCAGCTGGGAGCAAATCCTTCCTGAGTGACATCTTTCACAAAATTCAACGCTTCGCTACTCTAAGTCACCCACGAAGAGTTGTCACCCCTTCACTCTGTCGCAATCATGTTATTCAATTTTAACTGGAGCGAAAAATTGTTAAATATGTATTTACTCATCACAAATTGTACGTTTATTTCATTTATAAGTTTGCTTTTTTAGTTTCAATTTTTCCAGTTAGTATATGTTTTAGAGCAGAATGATTCTTGCTGTATGCTCCGGATGTTCCAAAATGCATGCATAATTCAGTAGATTGCAAAGAAAGTATGGCGCCGCTTGACTAGTTATAACTATGCTCATGATTATTGACAATATCTGCAGTACTGCACGTATCTGCCTGCTAAACTAATGTACTTTTTAGCTAATGAACTTGTTAACTAATGTACTTGTTAGCTAATGTACTTGTTAACTAATGTACTTGTTAGCTAATGTACTTGTTAATAAATGTACTTGTTAACTAATGTACTTGTTAGCTAATGTACTTGTTAGCGAATGAACTTGTTAACTAATGTACTTGTTAGCTAATGTACTTGTTAACTAATGTACTTGTTAGCTAATGTACTTGTTAGCTAATGTACTTGTTAATAAATGTACTTGTTAACTAATGTACTTGTTAGCTAATGTACTTGTTAGCTAATGTACTTGTTAATAAATGTACTTGTTAGCGAATGAACTTGTTAACTAATGTACTTGTTAGCTAATGTACTTGTTAACTAATGTACTTGTTAGCTAATGTACTTGTTAACTAATGTACTTGTTAGCTAATGTACTTGTTAGCGAATGTACTTGTTAACTAATGTACTTGTTAGCGAATGCACTTGTTAACTAATGTTCTCGTTAACTAATGTACCTGTTAGCTAATGTACCTGTTAGCTAATGTACTTGTTAGCTAATGTACTTGTTAGCTAATGTACTTGTTAACTAATGCACTTGTTAACTAATGTTCTCGTTAACTAATGTACCTGTTAGCTAATGTACCTGTTAGCTAATGTATTTGTTAGCTAATGTACTTGTTAACTAATTTACTTGTTAACTAATGTACTTGTTAACTAATGTACTTGTTTACTAATGTACTTGTTAATTAATGTACTTGTTGTTCGTAGAGTCCACATGCGGCACGTTGCTCTAGTCGATTGCGCTATATTAACATTATTTTGTGGGCGGAACGTTGCCGTCAGTCATGTTTGCCCAGGTCCAGGTCCAAAGGTCCAGAGTGGCCATCATTTCGGTTTGTGTTTTTCTTATCTGAGCTTTCTCTTAAAACAAGAGTTCGCCTTGTCATTAGGATGCGACAGAAAGTTTTATAATTAATTCTGTTGATCAAAATGACTCTCCAAGATCGTGATCCAGTGAATGGACAACGAGTCAAGGCGGGAAAACTGTTGTTTTAGTTGAAAAATTGACATCAAATATGCAGAAAAACTGGCCTATTTTCTGGGACGCGATTTTCTGCGTTTCAGCTTTCAGACGAATGCGAACCTCGTGTATCCATTATTCTAGATACTCGGATAAGCTATATTTTTTGCTATATTATGTATCGCGAACTATGCAGTTATGTATCTATTAACGGCCAAACTATGTATCTAGGGGCTGGCTTTGGCTTCCGACCTAAGTCATCAGGCAGTTACTCTGAGGGACAGGTGCCACAGGTGTCATGCGCTAATATCCTTTTGAATAGCACCGCTCACACACCCACCCAACTCCACTTTTGGTATACAAGTCGGGACTTTCAATTGTTTTTAAGCAATGACTAAGTTTACTACCTTACTGTCTCTCTTACGCCATGTATATTAGCGAAGGATACAAAGTGCAAGTGCACGATTTCAACGCAATCTGGTAGTTTCACTGGCATGCTCACTTGTCCTCATAACTTGTAACTCATCCGGCAGCGTCAGCCTCAAAGCTGGGGTTCTCCTGACTTCAATTTAAATGTGCAACAGTGGACAAAATCCACTGTTGAGAGGTCAAGTCAGCTTGAGGAAAGAGACCAAAGGGGTCATGCTGGGCTTCGAAAAGTTCATTGAAGTCAAGGATTGGACTATCTGGTTGACGCGGCTGGTTCAGGACTGTTGTGACGAGTTCGTGAAGCCCCTTGGGGATACGTGGCAAGTATCAAAGAAATGACAGTATAGAAAAATATATCCGAAATAAAATAGTCGAATATGAGATCGAAATAAAACAATAAATTCCTCACAATAGACTACTGTCAGTAGAAATAGAACCAATCTCTATATGAACGTCTGAAAAACTGACGTAATAGAATAGTGACTTAACACGTAAGCATCTAAGACAGCAAGAAGGCCAGATTTCTCTACTTATCATTGACTTGCTGTATATTGACAGGTGCAAATTCAATACAGCCAAAGACTATTTCTATTGCGGGCAGGATTTCTGCTCACCTGTATATCTGTGCATTGAGACGGCATCTACTACTCATTGACTTCTCATTGAAGATTGGCTGTATGATACAGATGATACAGACACTCATTGGCTACTTGTCATTGACTTGTTCCGATTATTTGTAACTCGTTGCATTTAGGCGGATATATTGACAGGTTCAAATTCAAGTATAATAAATAATGTACTATTAATGGCAATATTGGCTTTACTTTTCTTTTATGTACGAGTGCTCGTACTGCATTCAAGGAGAAACAGTAGCAAAACAGTAGCAAAACCTATATACGAGCGTATACAGACGCGGTATTTGCAAGTCGCTGCTTTCTTTTTTTGCGATATTTCGTTCTGCAAGCCGAAATCTTAGTATTTCAACAATTTTTTGAGTCGGGACTCATTGTCCAGTTTGGCGACATGCTGAAATTTCTTAAACGCGTCCTTCATCATTTTTGACGCGTTTGGCGGAGCCGTTTCTTCGTCGTTGGCAAAGCGCCATCGATGCAGCCAGGCACTGCTGGTCGGGGTGTCGAGGAACTGCACATGCACTTTCGGCAGTGAACCAATGCCTCTGGAGCAGCTTTTGGTTTTGGCCGGCAGACTATTGCCGGCCACCCAGCTCGCCCTTGTATGGCCAGGTCGGTGCTGACTAGCACGTCGCTGCTGACTAGCACGTCGCTGCTGACTAGCACGTCGCTGCTGACTAGCACGTCGCTGCTGACTAGCACGTCGCTATTAGCCGGAGCAGAAGTAGCAGCCCGTGCAGCCAGAGCAGCCCTTGCAGCCGGAGCAGCCCTTGCAGACGGAGCAGCCCGTGCAGCCGGAGCAGCCCTTGCAGCCGGAGCAGCCATTGCAGAAGGAGCAGCCCGTGCAGAAGGAGCAGCCCTTGCAGAAGGAGCAGCCCGTGCAGAAGGAGCAGCCCTTGCAGAAGGAGCAGCCCTTGCAGAAGGAGCAGCCCGTGAAGAAGGAGCAGCCCGTGCAGAAGGAGCAGCCCTTGCAGAAGGAGCAGCCCTTGCAGAAGGAGCAGCCCTTGCAGAAGGAGCAGCCCTTGCAGAAGGAGCAGCCCTTGCAGAAGGAGCAGCCCTTGCAGCCAGAGCAGCCCTTGCAGAAGGAGCAGCCCTTGCAGCCAGAGCAGCCCTTGCAGCCGGAGCAGCCCTTGCAGCCGGAGCAGCCTTTGCAGAAGGAGCAGCCCCCATATCTGGGGCATCGCTGCTGGCTGGGGCATCGCTGATGGCTGGGGCATCGCTCCTGGCTAGGGCATCGCTCTTGGCTTTTTTTCTTGAACTCCGTATTCTCTCCGGTCATGTCGACGCGGCGCTTTTGCCAACGACAGGCCAAAGTCGTAGGCGCGGCATCTGGATCGCTTGGCGCCCCAGCTGCCGATGAGCCATCAGTCGCCGTCTCATTGATCCTGTCCAGGATGCTGTCCAGATCGTTGGCTAAAGGTAGCAAGCAGGGGTGAGTTTACTAAAATATTCAATCATTTTAATGAAGATTGGTAATCTTCTTTCTATCCTGAAACAAGTATTTTTGTGTCACAATATTTTTTAATACTATTTTTAGAGCAAGCAGTGCATTTCTTAGTATGTAGAAATTTGATAAGCATTATGGGAAGTGCATTTTTGAAGTGAAATTTAAGGCTGATTATACTTGTGTCTTGATTTCTTATGCAACAAATTGAGTCCTCGCAGTAAGAACCCGTTCATACGGCCGTGAGCCAATTCAGGCCGAGAGTCAAAATATATTTAAGTTTAACAGAGCGATAAGGATGGGGGGTTGGCGGTACGATAACAAGAGTGCGCGACTGAGGGTAGGAGAGGAGGCTAGAACGTGAGCGGCGGACCAATCAGAGAGGAGGAAAGAAAGAAAGGATAGAGAATAGAGGATAGAGATCAGCCGCAGAGATAACGAGAGAGAAAGAACTAGATTGAACTGGACGATGTAAACAAGAAAAGTGCAGAGAACGAAAGAGTGAATAGAGGACAGAAGGCAGAGACGAAAGTCGCGACAACTTGTATTTAAATATTTTAGAACACATTAATGCTTCTATAGTTGTATTCGACGATTGGCTTTATAAAATATTAGTAAATATTAAAACACGTTGTGACAAAAGTTAAAAATTTTATGTGAACTCACTATCGCCGTTTATCCGCTCGCCCAGGGTAGCAGCAGTGGTGGCGAGCTGGGCGCTGTTCAGCGGTGCTGGAGCATTCAGCAGGCCTTCGGGCACTGCGGAGCCCTGAGCCAGCAGCCTCTTCATGAGAGCTCGGCCAGCCGCACTTCTCTTCGCAGTTTGGGCCTAAGATGGTTTAAAAGATGGTGTAAAATTTTTTTGCTGATTCGCTGTATTCGCTCAGAGAAAACTTTGTATTGAAATAGTAATACTAGGTCAGGCGGAATTACTATTCAATAAGGCTGCGAGAACGAATCTAAATATAAGATGCTCATTATTAGTATACCAGAAGTTTTATTAAAAAATACATTATCATGCTTTCAAAAAAATTATTGCAGTTTAACAGTTGCAGTAGTAAAGAATAAACTACCTGGTAAAATTGCCTTTGAACACCTTCAGTGTGGCCTTGATGGTCTGTCATCAGTCGCTGCTCCTCGGCTGTGGGGTTTTCGAAGCCCATGGTCTCCAGCCACTTTCTGAACTTAGAGACCGTAACATTGGCGAGCAACGGCGAGTAGCGCTGGCGATATTGATAAAATAGCCGATCGAATGACCCATAGGGAAATTCGAGCGCCAAATGTTCGTCAGCGGGTCTGTCAGCAAAGCGCTGGGCAAATACCTGCATGAGCAGGTCGGTGCAGCATGTCACACTGGCCCAGGCTTGTCCGTACTTTCCTGAGCTCTTGTGCGACTTGACTTTAAGTGGCTCGTTCGGGTTCTTCAACCAGCGGCGTGCATCCGATATTTTGCAGAACGAAGCAACGCCCTGGCGGTTCGCATTGCCATCACCGAAGCAGATGGCCATTCCAATGGCGAGGAAAATTACAGTCCTGTGTAGGTTTAGACAAAAAAGTATGAGTGCCAGTTCTAAATCGAGTGCCAGTTCTAATCGAGTGCCAGTTCTAATCGAGTGCCAGTTCTAATCGAGTGCCAGTTCTAATCGAGTGCCAGTTCAATCGAGTGCCACTTAAGACAAGTGGCATTTAGCTCGTACTAATTAGTAATATATTTTAATTCAGAAAAAATTTACATGTCTTTTGTTGATCTCGCTTCTTCCAAGACCTTTCCTTCATTAAAAAAACCGCCTTTATTTGCTCTCCGGTGAGCAATTTTTCTTCTTGGCGGTCGTAGAGGTCGGCATAATATGCTGCCTTTGCACCCATCGAGCTTGCTGTCCAATTTTTTGTCGCCTGTCTGTATGAAGTCAGCTGGTCGACTAGGCCATTGTCGACGATCAGCTGGTACCTTCTGGTAACAAGGAAGTTACCAACTTTTTCCAGTGCCGACACGGATTGCTTCAGAATAGAGTACGTAAGCGCGTCTAGGTAGGCGCTGATGCTGTCTCGCAATTCTTCTCTTACTAGCTGTTCGAATGACCGAATATCTAGGGCCCTCATCAGTCGCCGAAGATAGCATCGAATCTCGCGCACCGTTGCTGGCTTCTTCCTTCCGCCGAGGGAGCTGGCAAGAATCAGGCACAGTGCTTCGATGTCCGCACTCGACGGATGCTCTTCAATAGGCGGTCTGGCAGTTTTCGCCACCGCTTTGGCCCTAGCTTCGGTCAGCCTTTTCTGCTTCTCCGCCTGCGCTTCCTCGGCGTGGCTGTTGCGGATATGGCTGGATAGCAGATTGGCACTGTTGCGCCATTCACCGCAGAATGGGCACTGCTTGGCGCTTTCGGATAACGGGCCAGCGGTTTTTGAATGCGTACGCATCTTCACCGCAGCGCGCAGTGCTTTAAGTGCCTTCTTTGCACTTGCATGAGCCGGAATGCCATCTTCCTCCAGCTTGCGCTTAGTTGATTCTAAAAGACTGGCGAGCACTTTGCGCAGGTTGTCGGCGAAGCGCGATTTGTTAATCGGATGGCAATCGCCGAAGGGGCTGCTGCCCAGCACGCGGCTTCTTGCTTGTTACGACTTCTGCAGCAGCCGATTGATGTAACTGGACTGCAGGAGCAGATGGCTCCTCCGATGCCATGCCGTCTTCAGCAGCCGAATTCGGCAGATCGGCTTGAGGAGCAGGCGGCTCAATACGCTGGCCGAGCAGACTTTCAATAAAAGCTTTATTCATTTTTGAGAATTCTAAAATTTTATTTATTTTATTTCAACTCAGTGGGGGTTCACTGGGATTTTAATAAGAAAATAAAAGCAAATAAAAAATGTTCCCATTGGTCCATAAAATAAATAAAACTAATTACTCATCAGATTGTAAGGACATTCAACTTGGTACACCAGTAAAATTTTACTTTCAAACAAAAACTGCGCAACCATCAGTTTTTCGCCAACGCATCATTAAGGTGCGAAAATGGAAACTCAAGCTAAGATATTTTCAAAAACAATATCCTTTTTGCTAAAATTTGCGAATTACTGTCTTAAATCCCAATGCACAGATATACAGATGAGCAGAAATCCTGCCCGCAATAGCAGTGTCTTTGGCTGTATTTCAAAATAAAAATTCTATTTGTCCAGCGGGATGCTTTCTTGTTTGCTTAATTCATGAGCATACAATGTCCTTTGTTTGCGAATAGTGATTTTCGAGTAGTAAGTTTGGTTTGTGTAATCTTGATTTAATTGTGGTAGAGAATTGTGTTCCCGTCTACTGGTCTTTGTTGCACACTGGATATTTCTATTCTAGTATTTCTAGTTCATTTCTACACTTGGCGCGATCGCCCCTTTTTGTGAAAAAAGGCAGGGAAGGAGGGGAGGAGGGTCAGTGAAAGAAAGGATGTGGTCCTATTGGTCCAGTCCGACTCGTAGCCACGAACATAGTTTTTGTGCCTAGCCCAAGCAGTGCTCGAACTCGACGATGAATTCTAGTTAAGGAGAAACTAGATATACCCATAATTGGCAAAAGCAAGGCAAAACTGTCTACTGTCGTAAGTAGCGTAGTTGACTCCGGGCTTTGGCAGCAGTGGATGGAACAGTCCAGCCTCCTATCCGATAATTGCGGAAATGCTATGAGGCGAAGCGGTGGTTGCGCCACCACCCAGTGCGCTTGCGTTGCCGCCGCAGACATTTGGAGACGTGGCTGCCCGGAGTTTACCGCTCGAAATTTATTATTTAGTTCCTGACAAGCCTTAATCGATTCTTAATAATATTAAGTCTTAAAGTCTGAGGTCTTAAGTCAAGTCTTAAGCCAAAGTGCAATAGTCTTAATCAAATTTTAGTCCTAATATATTTGCAGTTCGTTAATTCATGCCCACTCTGCATAATTCATACTTTTCTACCATTATTCATGCTTCACCTTGATAATTCATGCTACCCCTTCGGTAAAAAATGATACCCTCTTTAATAATTCATTATGTTGTCTTGTAAAAATAGCTTTAGCCTCAAAGTATTGTTATTCCCTGAAAATCTCATACTATCTCTTCAAGACAATACAAAACTTCCTAGATATCTAATGCTTTCCCACAAAAACTCCTTGCAATTTAGTTGATATCTCATGCTGCTATCCATTGATATCTAGCTCCATATTCCTTAGTTTCATTTTCTCCTCCGAATTATTATGCTTTCAAAATATAAAACAACACAGATTGCTTCCATGCTCGAAAAAACGTATATTTAAAAAATAATGTAATACTATAGCATGGTTTCCGAGGTCTTTAATGTCATGGCCGAGGGCGCGAAGCGCCTCGAGGCCATAGACATTAAAAACCGAGGAAACCGTGCTATAGGGTTATTGTAGTACGATAATAGTTTCCCATCTATTTTAAAGATTTCTCTAAAAATGGATCAGTCCGAGGACGCGAAAGACCGCCTGACTGGGGAAACACCCATTAAAGACCGATGTCTATATTTCTTATGTCTATTCTTATATGAGTTTAACCATTTTTTGGAATACCCTAGGGAAATCCCAGGGACGCGAAAGACCGCTTTTATCGTACTACAATGCTATTAGCTAGGATTAAAATATATTATCTCCTAGTTTTTAATCTAATAACGATTTCAGCTATGCTCGAAACACTTTTCTGAAGTTTCGAAAAATGCTAACAGCTACACATGCTTAAACAGTCTTCATTTAGTTTGGAATCGAAAAACATTTGAAGAAAATACTCGAAAAATGTTAGAACTTAAAATAAATACCGCTTTTAGCTGTGCTCAACATATTTTCATCTAGTTGTGAATCTGATAACGCTTGCAGCTATGCTCAAAAAACCTTTCCTTAGTTAGTATCGAAAATCACATACTGCTACACTCGAAAAAATTTCAATTCTCTTCTCACAACGAGTAGAGTAATGATTAAGCTGACTAATATTTGCTTTCACAGTATCTAATTAAAAGCGCTTAAACCTAAAATGTCTAATAAAGAAAAACAAAAAAATAATATTTTGTTTTTACAGTTCAAAGAAAAGAGAAAAAAGAAACATTATCAAAACAGATGCAGTAAATTGACCTGCATTCGGCAAAATAATAAAAGTACGAGTACTTTGCTTCGAAGCTAGATTACAAGAAAGCGGAACAATAGGATAGATAGGAGAAGGAGAGTTCTCGCTTGCATTGAGCATCATAAAAGCCCAATCATTGAAATCAGCAACGAGCTTACGTGCGTTTTACTTGTTCAAATCTAAACGCTAAATCAGCTAAGAGACCTATACCACTATCGCAGTGACAGCAGTGACACAATCCCATTCAACTGGCGGTATCGGGCCATCTGTTCTGTGCTACTAACGCACGCGCGGACGAGAAAAAGCACCGATGCAATCTCAAGACAACTGAGAGTTTTGAACCCTATTATAAAAGATGAAAAACTAACCTTAAAAGTATAGCAGAAAATGACAGCTTTTTCGAATATTTAATGCCTTTAGAATGAAGCAAATGATTAGAAATTTAACGTGTACCATCTCGAAAAGAATGCATATCTTGTAGAGAAAAAATCGCAAAAATCGCACAACGCGTTCGCTAGAACAACGACAAGACTTCTTTTTTACATTGATTGAATGGGCATGTATATAAATAGTTTTAAATTCATTATAAATGACGAATAGGAATTTTATGCCCGCCTCTGGCGCTTTCTACTCAAAATTACAATTTTCTTTAAAATAAATTCTACAGAAACAATGGCACGAAAATGCCAAAGCTGTCATTATGCTCTTGTAATTATTTTAGTCATTTAAGGAAATTAATGTTAAGGAAATCACAAATTATTCACAGTGTTCGTTAGTAAATCATATTTTTCTGCTCTAATTTTATCATTACGGTTAGTGTTACGCATTTGTAATACAAGCGGAACTCCTCCTTCGGAGGAGATTGAAGGGATAAAACTCCCATCGCCTGAATTCCAGCAAAGATAACAATACTAAGAGAAAATCCAGACCTTTAAATCAGCTGAACTCAATGCATATTACATTTCAAGACAACGATTCTCCAGTCCAGCTCAACTTAATTCGTATGAGCACATTACTCTCTCCGCCAAGTCAGAATTACCTACACTATAAAAAGCAACATCATTGAAATGTAAACGTTTTATATTTTCAAATCCAATCGCTTGTAGTGGCCTTAATTCGCGAAACTTCTGTACGATATTCAATCAGCCAAAGGACCAATATCACTATCTCCATATATAGACGCACGTATGGGTAATAAAAGCAGTGCCGCAATCCTATTCAATTGGCGGTATATGGCCTTCTGTTCTACTAACGCACGCGCGGACGAGAAAAGGCACTGATGAAATCAATTAAAACTGAGTGTCGGGCCCTATTCTAAAGATGATAAACTATCTTTAAAATTATTGCAGAAAATAACAGCTTTTTTAATATTTAATGCCTTTGGGATAAGGCAAATGCTTAGAAATTTAACATGTACCAACTCGATAAGAAGGCGTATCTTCTAGAGAAAGAATCGTGAAAATCGGACAACGCGTTCGCTACCGAGTTTGAGTCAGAAGTGACACTTTTGGCAGCACTGACGTCAGTTGCTATTTAAAAAACAACTTGATTACATCAAGTTCGGTTCTGGCTAAGTCCCGAAACTGACCTAGCCTTCCCTCCCGTTCAAAGTACAAAAAACGACACAAAGTACAAACCTGCACTTGCGGCTAAGCTGCCATGTACAGCAGCATCCACTCATGCAATCTGGCTGTCGTAGCCGTGCCGCCGAAGAACAGCTTCATGCAGAATCGGACAATCTGGAAGTCCGTGTAGGTGTCAAAGTCGCCCGCCGCCTCAGCCTCCGCCTTGGACGCGTTGTAAGCGTCGGCGAGGTACATTGCCGTACGGACCAACTCATATGTTCTCCAATATCGATTCGTTTAATAATTTTTCTACTTTTCTTGTTAACCAATTACACATATTTATTCGCAAAGTTTTATGTTTTCTCCTGGAAATCTCATTCTTTCTCCTGGAAATCTCATGCTAGATATTGATGAAATCGTGATATTCCCTAGATATCTCAAGCTTTTCTCCACGTATTCCATACCATTTTCCTGGTGTCTCATGCATGCTATCCATTGATATCTAGCGCTATATTTTTAATTTCATGTCTTCATTCGAGCTAATATGCTTTTAAAATAGAAAAAAATGACGATTGCTTCCCTGCTAAAAACGCTTAATTAACAAGGAACTAAATACGAATTCCGCGATTCGTCACGATATTTTTTTCTCCTAGCTTTGAATCTAATAACGATTGCAGGAATGCTCAAAAATGTGAAAATTTATAATGAATAACGCTTTTAGCTGTGCTCAACACATTTTTCTAGTTCTGAATCTGAAAAAACTTGCAGCAATGCTCAAAATGCTCAATCTTTCCTAGTATCGAATAAAAATTGCTCCTACACTCATAAAACGTATAATATTTTCATACAGCGAGAAGAGCAATAACAAAACTAACTAATATTTGCCTTTTTCGGAAGCTAATCTAAAGCGCTTACTATTATATTAATACTCGAACAAGAATTTCCACTAAAAATAATAAACAAGAACTTAAATTTTCAACTGTTGATGACACAAGATTAAGAGAAAAGGAAGCAGCAAGAAAAATGAAGCTGAAATTGGACCTGCATTCTGCAAACTAATAAAAACACCTTAGCTAGATGATAATAAAGCGACACAATGATCGAAGTCGAGACAAGGTTTCACAATATCTAGGCTGCAGTTTTCATGGATAGAAATGAGGAGAGGTCTTGCTAGCATTGAGCATCATAAAAGCCCAATCATTGAAATCAGCTATGTACGCTTTACTTATTCAATTCAATCGCCTGATCAGCAAAGAGACCAATATCACTATCGCAATATACGAGAGTATAAACGTACGTACGGTTGCTAAAAGCAGTGACGGGCAAGAAAGGCACCCATGTAATCTAATAAGACTGACAGTGTCGGGCCACATTCTATAGATGACTTTAAAAAGTATAGAGTACTAAAATATCTTT
Source organism: Macrostomum hystrix (assembly GCA_950097015.1). NCBI lineage: Eukaryota > Metazoa > Platyhelminthes > Macrostomidae > Macrostomum > Macrostomum hystrix. The sequence goes on from CATNEN010000001.1 coordinate 15,422,880, forward strand.
AAAGTTTATGTTTTCAAATATCATAAACCTTTAGAATGGAGGAAATTAGTAAACTTGTACCATGTAAATAGATCATCTTGTTTAGAAGGCGCATCTTTTAGATAAAGAATCGCAAAAAATCAGATAACGCCTTCGCTAGAGCAAGGATAAGACAATTTTTAATTGATTGAATCAATTTTATTATAAATGACGACTAGCAATTTTATGCCACCTTTAAATCAGCTGAACTCAATGCATTCAATTTTAGGACAACGAATTTCCAGGCAACGACTTCCCGATTTGTAAGCACATTACTCTCTCCGCCTAGTCAGAGGTGCGAGTGAAAATAAATTAATTTTGCGTCCCCTGCGCCGAGAAAGTTGATGCTGTCATTCATCACATCAACTGACCCTCCTTAGTAATACAGCACAGCATATTGCTCTCTTCGCCCAGTCAGAGGTGCGAATTTCAATAAATAAAATATGAGCACTCCTCTCCTCTCCTCTCCCCCCAATCAGCGCTAATTTTTTACATTACGCTCGAAAAGGCGACTGCAAATTCAGCCACTGCTAATCAGTATTTATATATTACAAATAACTTTGTCGCAAACATTCAACTGACTCACTGACTATCTCGCTAAAAATAAATCTAAACTCTACACAATTCTACACAAAAAACTTGTATATATATCTAACAACGTTCTAATTTTCGTGCACGTAAATCATTGCGAAAAAATGGGCGGCTACGTAGTTTACATGGGCTCCGAGACTAGCGTCTACATCGGGGCAAATGGCGGCTCGGGCAAGAAAGGTCTTTTCCTGACGATGGAGATTCTCGTCCTGCTCGCGCTCGTCTTCCTGGACCCCGTGGTAGCATTGACGACGGTTCCGACAACGGTTCCGAGCACTCCAGGACCATCGACGGCGCCGCCGCTTGTGAAAGACGTCCGACTGCCGGCTGGGGTCAAGCCCGTGCACTACAGCGTCACGCTGGCGCCCTACATCTACGGGACGAACGCATCGGCCTTCTACTTCACCGGCTCCGTCAGGGTGAGGCTCAGTGTCAACGAGAGCACCAACAACCTCAAGCTGCACGCAGACAGGATCAACCTGACGGTCCAAGATATATTTATCTACGATAAGAACTCCTATGAAAGATTCACCGTCTCGAGCGTAGTGTACGACGACAAGCGTCAGTGGTACAGCATCAACATGAGAGAGCCGCTGCCTGCGAACAGCTCAAGCGTCGTCCTGCAGATCGACAAGTTCCGAGGTCCACTTCGGTCCGATCTTCGAGGTCTCTATCTGAGCTCCTACACTGAGAACGGAGTTACAAAGTACCTCGCCACTTCTCAACTGCAGCCGACGGACGCCAGGAAGACGTTCCCGTGTTTCGATGAGCCAGGATTCAAAGCAAAGTTTGACATCAGCCTCGTCAGACTTGCGTCTTTCAAGTCCATCAGCAACATGCCGTCAAAGCAGGAAAGCAAAGTGGCTGCCAAGCAGTGGTTTAGCGAGATGGCCGACTCAGATCTTGTAGTTAAGGAGGACTTTGAGACTACTCCCATCATGTCTACTTACCTTCTGGCGTTCATTGTGTCTCAATTCGACTATGTAGACAGCAAGGACGACAAGGGTCGCGAATATCGCAACTGGGTTCGACCCGAGTTCAAAGGTCTCACAAACTACTCGCTTGAGGCCGTCAAGAACATCACCCAGCACTTTGAGTCCTACTTCAACGTGTCATTCCCGCTGAATAAAACGGATCAGGCTGCAGTTCCCGACTTCATCGCAGGTGCGATGGAGAACTGGGGACTGATCATTTATCAAGAGAGTTTTTTAGTATATGATGAAACAAAAGACTCTAGCGCAATTTTACAAGAGATCGCCATCACTGTGAGCCACGAGCTCGCCCACATGTGGTTCGGAAATCTGGTCACTCCGGACTGGTGGGACGACATCTGGCTCAATGAGGGATTCGCCAGTTTTGTAGAAAACATCGGAGTGCACAATCTGCATCCCGACTGGGAGATCGATGCTCAATTCGTGTCAAAAAAGCAGAGTGCGGCCTTCGATCTCGATTCAAAAGGCTCGAGCCATCCAATTTATCTTCAAGTTTATAATCCGAGTCAAATCAACGAGATCTTCGACACCATCACCTACAAAAAGGGCGCCACCGTTCTCCGTATGCTTCACGGCTTCGTGGGTGACGAAGTGTTCCGAAAAGGAGTCGGAAAATACATGTTGGACAACAGTTACGGCAACACATTCCACACTGCTCTCTATGACAGTCTGACTCGACAGTACAACGAAACGTGGGGCAGACCGCTCGACGTGGGTCAAGTGATGGACCGTTGGATCAAGCAGATGGGATATCCTGTGCTCAACTGCTCCAGGAGTGCAGGCCAGCTCACACTGACCCAGAACCACTTCCTCAGCGACCCCAGCCAGAAGCCCAGCTACGAGAGTGACTACAACTACACGTGGATCATCCCAGTCACCTTGGCCACCAAGGAGAATCTCACCTCGGGAACTCCGGAGGATGTGTCACGATTCGTGGAATGGATGGCCGACAAGAGCCAGACGTTCGACTTGGACGCCGGCTCGAGTTGGTACCTGCTCAATCTGCGCTCGCTCGGCTTCTACAGAGTGAACTACGAGCCAGCGAACTGGGAAGCTCTCATCCAACAGCTGCTGTCGAACCACAGCGTGTTCACTCCGCAGGACAGAGCCCGTCTGCTCGATGACAGCTTCTCTCTGGCCAGCGCAGGCTACCTGGACTACAGCGTTCCGCTCAACATGACCAAGTACTTGAAGAGCGAGACCCACTTGGTTCCGTGGCAGTCGGCTCTGTCGAAGATAAGCTACCTGCACTCGATGTTCCACCGACAGTCTCCGGAGTACGGTCCTCTGAGTGCCTACATGCGCGACCTGCTCGAAGGTGCTTTCAAGGACGTCGGACTCGACAATAAGGACAACGAGACGCACCTGACCCGACTGAAGCGAGAGCTCATCGTCTCATCGGCCTGCCTGTACGGTGTGCGAAGTTGCAAGGAGGCTGTAACGGAAAAGTTCAGGGAGTTCGTGAACTCAAATTTTACCAAGACCATCAGTCCTGACATCAGACACCGAGTTCTCTGTGAAGGAGTGGTCACATTTATGGACGTGTGGGACCGACTGTTTGAGTACAGCAAGACCGTGTCCCACCCCGGCATCAAAAACGACATTATCCGTAGCCTGGCCTGCATTCAGGAAAAGATCCCTGGCTCCTTCAATTTTTCGACATTTATTAACAACCTGGCCGACTTAAACATCGAGCAGAAGGTTTTGGAGATAGAGAGGTTCAAGGCGCAGCACAAGGACGACCTGGGCGCTGCGACGCGGGCCATGGACCTCGCCCTGGAGAACGTGCGCATCAACGTCAAGTGGATGGAGCGCAACCTTCTGGCTGTTCGCAGCTGGCTGGCCGATAATGTGAAACAGTTTGAAGAGGGGCGCACGATGTGAACTTTGTGTGCGAGAACTGCGAGAAGAGTCCCGACGACCAGTAATTATGATTTGCAATTATCGTGAAAACTGTTAAGGAACTGGGACAGAAGAAGAATCTGCTTCATTGTAGCTACGTGTTACGTGTAGAGCTACGTGTAGTTTTAATCCTTTTTTGCGTAGTTGAACCGTAGTCTGAACTGGGCTTCAGGTGCTGCATATTGAACGTGTGAAATTAATCACGTTAGGACTGCAAGGTCAATGTGGTTTTGTTGCCTCGAGGAAGTTTTGTTGCCTTAAATTTTAATTTCAAGGTTACTTCGTTAATTTTATTGGAATGTTAGATGGCTCATTTATAATAAAAAAATTCGATTTATGTCCAGATATGCAGCGATTCTTGTCGAAGACCGTGGCGACAGGAACATTGCTCTGCATAAACCTTACTAAAATAGCCTACATGAGTTTCTTGATGATAATTTGCCCGTACCTACTTCGTATATTGGTGGCTTTCGCCACCCAGCAGAAACCTCTACAAGAATCGTTCAACATCACGACGATGCGGATGCTTTGTGATTCTGTCTGGCTTTTTCTGGATTTTTCTGACGAATGAAAAAATGAATAATGCGGATATTTGAAATTTCATTGTTAAGCATTGTTAAGCTGTTCATTGTTAAGCTCTAAATAAAGAATGGCGTCTGGGTTCCAATATTTCTGAGTAAATATTGCTGCAAGCTTTGGATTGCGAGCTAGCACAATGGTCCATCTTCTTGCAGGATAGAGTTAATTGCAACGCATCAATTGTCTCGATGCATTGCACTATAATAATAAAATCCTATGACAGGTTCATGGAGACAGACTCGCACGCTAGCCGCCTGCCTCAGACCAATTTGCATGCCTCACCAATTATATTTAGCCATTTTTGCTCCTGTCGTGCTGTGGAGCCTCCAGAGACTGACAGAAAACGAAAAAAAGTCAGCTACTTGAAAAAGCAGAAACAAGTAACAAAATTCTCTTGTCGCTGGAAAGTAGTTTAATTAATTAATTAGTTCTACATTCTACAACACTTTGATCCTTGTAGTACAGGGCGGCTAGTTTAAAGTATCTGCAGGATTGGCAGAATTTTATAAAACACACGCACACACACACACACACACACACAAATTTGCCTTATCTTTCCTGCCTAGAGTTCCAATTACATCGCCGAAATTTCGGGCACCTAAAAACAATAACAGGCGACGGTTGCATCACACCAAAGGAGCTTGACGAGTGATGAAAGCACTGGGTCAGAATCTAACGGAGTGTCACTGAGCTGTCACTGCTCAACTACAAGTGAGTGTCACTGAGCACAATTGCTGCTGTTTGAACTAAATTTAAAACAAATTCTGTGCCTGTTAGACAGGAATCTGCTAATCTGTAAGACAGGAATCTGCTAATCTGTTAGACAGGAATCTGCTAATCTGTGAGACAGGAATCTGCTAATCTGTCAGACAGGAATCTGCTAATCTGTCAGACAGGAATCTGCTAATCTGTTAGATAGGAATCTTCTAATCTGTTAGACAGGAATCTGCTAATCTGTCAGACAGGAATCTGCTAATCTGTCAGACAGGAATCTGCTAATCTGTTAGATAGGAATCTTCTAATCTGTCAGACAGGAATCTGCTAATCTGTCAGACAGGAATCTTCTAATCTGTCAGACAGGAATCTGCTAATCTGTCAGACAGGAATCTTCTAATCTGTCAGACAGGAATCTGCTAATCTGTCAGACAGGAATCTGCTAATCTGTTCGACGGGAATCTGCTATCCTGTTAGACAAGAACCAGTGTCATTGCTGTCAGTGTTTGGACTAAATTGCAGAATCGACTTGCAGATTCTAAGCTTCCCATCCCAAGTACATCAGTTTCTAGGAGACTAAAGCTCCCCAGGCTTTTTATGCATGGAGAACTATGATTTCAATTATTGTGCTAAAGAAGATGAGCTTGTAGAGGATCAGAACTCTAGCATATATTTGTGGGTAGCTCTTTAGCTTGCGAGCAGAAAGTTAAACAACAAAACTCGCGCGACAAGTGCCTTCATCTAAGTCGCAACTGTGCGTCAGACTAAGGACCATAGACGATAACTAAGTCAACAAGGGTTTGGGGAAACGATGGCGATCAAGTGGCCTGGCAAAGTACTGGCCGAAATCTTAGCTTTTAGGTCCGCTACATCACCCTCCCCCAGCACGGCGCTACGATGAGAAGTGCGTCGGGCGACAACGACGGGGCGGCAGGAAACGGCGGTCCGCCGGTTCGCCTGTCACTAGGTGGGTCCTTGGCGGTCTGGCAAACGGGTGGTGCTCCGTAGTGGTCTCCATCCCCGGGTCAGGTAGAGGGTGCGTTGACGGAACGGACGAGCGGGTGGGTCGACCTCTGCGCCGGATGTCCGGCGGTGGGACGGGATCGGACGGGTCTAGGACCGCTGGCTTTAGCCGGTCCACGGAAACATGGTCCTGACTCGTGCCGAGATCGAGAAGGAAAGTCTTGGTGTAGCGCTGAAGGTCTCGGAAAGGTCCGGTGTATGGTTTCTGGAAAGGCGCGCGGTAGCCATCCCGGCGGATGAACACAAAGGTGCATGTAGCCAGGGCGCCCAACTCCGATGCCTGTCGGTTGCCATGTGGGACGGTCGGCTGAGGACGGAAAGCTTGAATGGCGGCGCGCAGGTTGGTGAGGAACGTGCTGTGCAGTGCTGTTGGTGGGCCAACCTGTATGCACTCGCCAGGCAAAAGCAACGGGGCGCCATACACCAACTCGGCCGACGACGAGTGAAGGTCCTCTTTGGGTGCCGTCCGGATGCCCAACAGGACCCACGGCAACTCGTCCGTCCAGTTCGGACTGGAGAGGCGTGCCATGAGTGACGCTTTGAGCTGGCGATGGAAACGCTCGACTAAACCGTTGGACTGCGGGTGAAACGCTGTGGTGTGATGCACGTGCATGCCGAGCAGTTTGGAAACGGCGGTCCACAGTTCGGAGGTAAAATTCGGGCCCCTGTCGGTGGTGATGTCACTGGGGACTCCGAATCGAGCGATCCAGGTAGAAATGAAAACGGATGCACAGGCGCTGGCGGACGTGTCAGTGATGGGTATTGCCTCAGGCCAGCGCGTAAAACGGTCGACCATCGTCAGCAGGTGCGTGAACCCGTGGGACTGCGGCAGGGGACCAACAAGGTCGATGTGGACGTGGGCGAAACGGCTGGTCGGTACCGGGATTATGTCCGGCGTTGTCGTGTTATGCCGATGGACCTTGGCTTGTTGGCACGGAAGGCAACAGCGAGCCCACTGGCTCACGTCTCGGTTGAGACCTGGCCAGACGAATTTAGCTGCGATGAGGCGACGAGTGCTGCGGATGGAGGGATGGGCTAATCCGTGGACCGCATCGAAAACGGCACGACGGAAACTCACTGGCACCAACGGGCGCGGGCGCCCGGTCGACATGTCACAAAGCAATTCCAAATCAGGATGCATGGTGACGAGCTCGAGCTTGAGACTGGGAGTCGCCGTCGGCATTACCAGCTGGTGCTGCTCTTTCGCCAATGCCGCATAGTCCACTCCTGGCAACAATGTGTGCACACTTGCTACTGTGCAACGGGATAGAGCGTCTGCAACTGAGTTGTCCTTACCGGCGACGTGTCGAATGTCCGTGCTGAACTCCGACACTGACGCTAGATGCCGCTGTTGTCGTGCGGACCAAGGATCCGATAACTTGGACATCGCGGATGTCAGCGGCTTGTGATCCGTGTAGATTGTGAAAACGCGTCCTTCGGGGAAATAACGGAAATGCCGTGTGGCCAAATATAGCGCCAGTAACTCCCGGTCGAACGCACTGTATTTCTGTTCCGCGGGACGCAATTGTCGGCTGAAAAAGGCGAGTGGTTGCCACCCGCCAGCAATTCGCTGTTCCAAGACCGCGCCAACGGCCGTGTCCGAGGCGTCGACGGTCAGGGCCGTCTGCGCAGTGGGCCTAGGGTGTGCCAGAAAAGTGGACTGAGCTAGGGCCTGTTTGGTGGCGGTGAAAGCATCGAGTAGACTCGTACTGGCAATGGCGGCGTAAATGGGGCGTAGCAACTGGGCGGCATGTGGAACAAATCGGTGGTAGAAGTTCACCATACCGGCGAATTCTTGCAAGCCTTTGATTGTGGTCGGAGGTGCAAACCTGACGACCGCATCGACCTTGTCTGGCAGAGGCCAGGCGCCGCTTTGATTGATTCTGTGGCCCAAGAAATCGATCTCGGTACGTCCGAACTGGCATTTGGCCGGATTCAACAGCAGACCGTTGTCGACTAGTCGGCGGAACAAGGTGCGCAGGTGCTCCACGTGCTGCGTTTGGTCGCTGCTAGCCACTAGGAAATCGTCCAAGTAGGCGAAAACGAAAGGCAAATCCTGGCTGATAGAGTCCACGAGTCGCTGGAATGTCTGTGCAGCGTTCTTGAGTCCGAAAGGCATGCGGAGGAACTCAAAGAGTCCAAACGGTGTGATGATAGCCGTTTTAGGGATGTCAATTTCCGCCACTGGTATCTGGTGGTAGCCTCGGACAAGGTCAATCTTTGAGAAAATGGTACTGCCGGCCAGGTGCGCGGAAAAATCCTGAATGTTCGGTACCGGGTAACGATCGGGTACAGTGGCGCCATTGAGCCGTCGGAAATCGCCGCAGGGACGCCAGCCTCCAGACGACTTCGGCACCATGTGGAGCGGTGATGACCAGGGGCTGTCGGACCGACGAATGATGCCGAGCTGTTCCAGGGTACGGAATTCCGCTTTAGCTATGGCCAACTTGTCGGGTGCTAGGCGGCGTGCGCGGGCATGGGTTTGGGGGCCTTGCGTCTGAATGAAATGTTCGACGCCGTGGCGTGGTTGTGCCCGTTGAAAACTCGGCTCCGTGAGCGACGGAAACTCCGCCAGCAATGTACTGTACGGGTCGCGGGCGACGGCGGCCGCCAGCCGAGGTGCTGTGCCGCAACCGAGGAGCAGATGTGTGCTGGCCAGTGAGTGGGAGTCCAGTAGGCGGCGGTTAGGTAAGTCGACCAACAGTCCGTGGTGTAACAGGAAATCAGCGCCGATGAGGGGGCGCGACACTTCGGCAAGAATGAAAGGCCAGGTGCAGGTTCGAACGCCAAGGTCGAGAGTGATGGTGCGACTGCCAAATGTACGGATCGGGCTGCTGTTGGCGGCGAGGAGCGGTGGTCCAGGGGTGATTGTACGCGCATCGACCCCGGATGCAGTAAAAAGACTCACTTCTGCACCGGTATCCACTAGAAAACGCCGACCTGTGTGTATAAGCAAATAAGCAAAATATTGTTGTTCTCGCCGGTCGTCGAGGTGTTTATTGACGACCGGCCTGGCCGTTTCCCTGGAACTTGCAGGGTGGCTCGCAACGGCGGGCCTTGGCACCAAACTTGCGATGGAAGAAACACAAGTCCTGTTGCTCGTCAGAGGGTGGATGTCGGATGGGTCGACGTCTGTCGTCGCGGCGGTGTTGCGCAGCAGCGACTAAGGGCAGTTGTTCAGCCAGCTGGGCGGTGGCGATCACCGGCTGGGGGCGGCAGGCCCACAGCTCGTCGGCACGTTGTGCGACCGCCCTTGGATCGGCGAAATCGGCGGACACCAGCGCCAATCGGATGTCGCTTGGAAGCTGTTGGCGGAACAACTCCTCAAACAGCAAGCAGGGCCGGTGGTCGCCGAGCAAAGCGAGCATTTCGTCCATGAGCTGGGACGGTTTCCTGTCGCCCAACCCCGACACGCTCAATAACTGGCTGGCACGCTGCTGTCGTGAAAGGCTGTAGGTGTTGAGAAGGCGGGCCTTTAGCTTTTCGTATTTCTGGGCATCGGGGGCGTTCTCGAGCACATCTAGGAGACGCTCTGCTGTTTGCTGGTCCAATGCCGCCACTAGATGGCAGTACTTAGTCGTATCTAGGGTGACGTTCCGGAGGCTAAACTGCGCCTCGGCTTGGATGAACCAGGCGCGTGGTTGTGAAGTCCAAAACGCTGGAAGCTTCACGGTGACAGCAGATTCGGTCATCCTCAAGCAGTCGGTTGAGGACGTCGGGCTCATCAATGTAGAGGATCAGAACTCTAGCATATATTTGTGGGTAGCTCTCTAGCTTGCGAGCAGAAAGTTAAACAACAAAACTCGCGCGACAAGTGCCTTCATCTAAGTCGCAACTGTTCGTCAGACTAAGGACCATAGACGATAACTAAGTCAACAAGGGTTTGGGGAAACGATGGCGATCAAGTGGCCTGGCAAAGTACTGGCCGAAATCTTCGCTTTTAGGTCCGCTACAAGCTTGTGTTTTTGTGTTTGTGTTTTACTCTCTAAAATCCCGCCAACTTTCTCAGAAGCGTTATTGGATATCCACTTTTTTACCTAGTTCTATGGCATGAGTATCTATTGTACCCTTCTCGTTCATGTAAAACGTAATATTTCCACTGCTGTACGGGTTCAACCAGTTGACCATGTAAAAACTGTCTATGAAACAGCGCTTGAGTGGAGATTGCTGCTCAGAAGCTTTATCTTCTCAATATTCATCTCAATAATATTCTCAAAATTATTCTCAAAGTCTTCTCAATCTTCTCAATATTAACATTACGTTGTGGGCGGAACGTTGCCGCCAGTCATGTTTGTCCAGGTCCAGGTCCAAAGGTCCGAAATTCTAAAGTTATATTTTTTGCTATATTATGTATCGCGAATTATGCAATTATGTATTTATGAACGGCAAAACTATGTATCTAGGGGCTTGCTTTGGCTTCCGACCTAAGTCATCAGGCAGTTACTCTGAGGGATGACTCAGCGCTCACACACCCACCCAACTCCACTTTTGGTATACAAGTCGGGACTTTCAATTGTTTTTAAGCAATGACTAAGTTTACTACCTTACTGTCTCACTTACGCCATGTATATTAGCGAAGGATACAAAGTGCAAGTGCACGATTTCAACGCAATCTGGTAGTTTCACTGGCATGCTCACTTGTCCTCATAACTTGTAACTCATCCGGCAGCGTCAGCCTCAAAGCTGGGGTTCTCCTGACTTCAATTTAAATGTGCAACAGTGGACAAAATCCACTGTTGAGAGGTCAAGTCAGCGTGAGGAAAGAGACCAAAGGGGTTATGCTAGGCTTCGAAAAGTTCATTAAAGTCAAGGTTGACTGATCTGGTTGACGCGGCTGGTTCAGGACTGTTGTGACGACTTAGTGAAGAAGCCCAATGGGAAGAAGGCAGGGAAGGAGGGGAGGAGGATCAGTGAAAGAAAGGATGTGGTTCTATTGGTCCCAGAGTAGCCAGTCCGACTCGTAGCCACGAGCATGCCTAGTTTTTGTGCCTAGCCCAAGCAGTGCTCGAACTCGACGATGAATTCTAGTTAAGGAGAAACTAGATGTACCCATAATCGGCAAAAGCAAGGTAAAACTGCATACTATCGTAAGAAGCGTAGTTGACTCCGGGCTTTGGCAGCAGTGGATGGAACAGTCCAGCCTCCTATCCGATAATTGCGGAAAGGCTATGAGGCGAAGCGGTGGTTGCGCCACCACTCAGTGCGCCTGCGTTGCCGCAGACATTTGGAGACGTGGCTACCCGGAGTTTACCGCTCCAAGTTTAGTACTCAGTTCCTGACAAGGCTTAATCGATTCTTAATAAGTCTCAAAGTCTGAGGTCTTGAGTCTAAAGTCTTAAGCCATAGTGCAATAGTCTTAATCTACGAGATTTGCAGTCTTAATCTATTTGCAGTCTTATTCTATTTGCAGTCTTAATCTATTTGCAGTCTTAATCTATTTGCAGTCTTAATCTATTTGCAGTCTTAATCTATTTGCAGTCTTAATCTATTTGCAGTCTGTATCTATTTGCAGTCTTAATCTATTTGCAGTCTTAATCTATTTGCAGTCTTAATCTATTTGCAGTCTTAATCTATTTGCAGTCTGTATCTATTTGCAGTCTTAATCTATTTGCAGTCTTAATCTATCTGCAGTCTTAATCTATTTGCAGTCTTAATCTATTTGCAGTCTTAATCTATCTGCAGTCTTAATCTATTTGCAGTCTTAATCTATTTGCAGTCTGTATCTATTTGCAGTCTTAATCTATTTGCAGTCTTAATCTATCTGCAGTCTTAATCTATTTGCAGTCTTAATCTATTTGCAGTCTTAATCTATTTGCAGCCTTAATCTATTTGCAGTCTTAATCTATTTGCAGTCTTAATCTACCCATCTACCCGGGTGGCCCATGCGTTTAAGGACAACCTTAAAAATAAAAGAAAACAAAGCCAGCGGTAGCTAGAGCATAATAGTTTTGGTCATAGACAAAATAGTATCTATATAGTCTGTAGCTGCCGCGAAAATTTTCGGCAACTTAGCATTAGCCATGAATCGCGCTAAACGTTTGATGGTGGTAGACCAGCTCGCGCGGGGGGTATAAGCCCAGCACAGATAGCAGAGAACCTCAATGTTGCAAGGTCGTTTGTTTACGCCGTCAAGAGCGACATTGAAGAAGTTGGAGCTGCTGCGGCAGTTGAAAGGAGACTCCAGCTCTGCTGCGGAGGAACACCGCTTCATGCCTCGCCAGCAACATGCCAAAGGTGCCATGTTTCTCGGTGTCGTGGCTTCGGACGGCAGGGTGGCTCCCCCGATCTGGAGTGAAAATCAACTCAGCCGAGTACATCCGCATGCTGCAGGATCATGTACTGCCATGGATTCGACACAACTTTGCCCCAGGTACGTTTGTTTTTCAGCAGGACGGCGCTCCTGCCCACACGGCTGTCGCTACTCAAGAATTTCTTCGCCGGGAGCTCGGCGAGGACTTCTGGGATGCGACCACTTGGCCACCATCGAGTCCAGACTGTTCCCCTCTCGATTACTTTGTGTGGAACAACGTGGCCCGCGTTGCATGTTTAACAAATTATGCTACCGTGGAGACTCTCCAAGTTGCTGTTAGTGCTGCCTGGTCAGCTCAGGGCCCTGCCGTCATCAGAGGTGCCTGTACCAAGTTTCGGTCTCGAATTGAAGCCGTGTATGCAGCGGAGGGGGGCTACATTGAGTAAATGTTATTTTTAGTTGCCATCTAGACATTATGGCGGTCAGTTAAAATGTTAAAGTTTTCGTTTGTTGGTTGTTTTTATATTAAAAATGTATATACATTTGATCATTTTTAAGTTGTCCTTAAACGCATGGGCCACCCGGGTACCCGGGTACCGGGTATTTGCAGTCTTAATCTATTTGCAGTCTTTATCCATTTGCAGCCTTAATCTATTTTCAGTCCTAATATATTTGCAGTCTTACTTTATTTGCAGCTCGGTAGTTCATGCCTACCGTTCGATAATTTATGCCCTCTCTGTATAATTAATACTTTTCTACAATTTTTCATGCTTCACCTTGATAATCCATGCTACCCCTTCGATAAATCATGAAACCCTCTCAAATAAATCATCCAGTCGTCTTGTAAAAATAGCTTTAGCCTCAAAGTACTGTTATTCCCTGGAAATCGCATCCCTTGTGCTGGAAAATCTTATGCTATCTCTTTAAGACAAGACGATAATCCCTAGATATCAAATGCTTTCTCACAAAAATTCCTTGCAAATTAGTTGATATCTCATACTTCTATCCATTAATATCTAGTTCCAAATTCCTTAGTTTCATGTTCTCCTTCGAATTATTATGCTTCCAGAATATGAAACAACACAGATTGCTTCCATGCTCGAAAAAACGTAGATTAAAAAGCAATAATAATGCTATTGGCCAGGATTAAAATATATATTTTCTCCTAGTTTTGAATCTAATAACGATTTCAGCTATGCTCGAAACACTTTTCTAAGCTTTCGAAAAATGCAAACAGCTACGCATGCTTGCTTAACTAACCTTCATTTAGTTTGGAATTGAAAACGCTTGAAGAAAATACTCGAAAAATGTTAGAACTTAAAATAAATACCGCTTTTAGCTGTGCTCAACATTTTTTCATTTAGTTGTGAATCTGATAACGCTTGCAGCTATGCTCAAAGAACCTTTCCCTAGTCTTCGTATCGAAAATCACATACTGCTACACTCGAGAAAAACCCAATTCTCTTCTCACAGCGAGTAGAGTAATGATTAAGCTGACTAATATTTGCTTTTACAGTATCTAATTAAAAGCGCTTAAACCTTATTATGTCTAAAAAAACTAAAAATTGATATATTATTTTTTCTGTTCAAAGACAGATAAAAGAAACAGTATCAAAACAGATGCAGTAAATTGACCTGCATTCGGCAAAAAATAAAAGTACGAGTACTTTGCTTCGAAGCTAGATTACAAGAAAGCGGAACAATGATTGAAGTCGAGACAAGGTTTGACAACATATAGGCTGCAGTTTTCAGCGACAGATAGGAGGAGGAGAGGTCTCGCTTGCATTGAGCATCATAAAAGCCCAATCATTGAAATCAGCAACGAGCTTACGTGCGTTTTACTTGTTCAAATCGAAACGCTAAATCAGCTAAGAGACCTATACCACTATCGCAGTGACAGCAGTGACACAATCCCATTCAACTGGCGGTATCGGGCCCTCTGTTCTGTGCTACTAACGCACGCGCGGAAGAGAAAAAGCACCGATGCAATCTCAAAGCAACTGAGAGTTTTTAGCCTTATTATAAAAGAAGAAAAACTGACTTTAAAAGTATAGCAGAAAATGACTGCTTTTTCGAATATTTAATGCCTTTAGAATGAAGCAAATGATTAGAAATTTAACGTGTACCATCTTGAAAAGAATGCATATCTTGTATATTATTAAATAATAGATTAGTATTTAATTAATTAAAATGCTCAGTTATTCAACTCAAATCACCAGGATGGACAGGTTGGAAGAGAATATTTAAATACTAAATTATTTTATAATTAAAAGTTGCGTTACTTCAGTACGTAGGATATAATTAATGGGACCGAACATATCCACAAAGTCGCCCTTAAACCCAATTACCGTGTGCAGTTCAAAAGCTGCATTCCATAAAAAACTTTGGTTTTCACAGAGAGCGGCCAAAGTCGAAAGCTGCTGTCAGCGACGACTCCGAACGGGGGGCGGCTGCTGCTAGCGCGGCAAGCGACTTTTGCAACCCCAACCAACGGGCGGCTGCTGCTAGCGCGGCGAGCGACTTTTGCAACCCCAACCAAGGGGCGGCTGCTGCTAGCGCGGCGAGCGACTTTTGAGAGGGGGCTGGTCGGGAAGGCCAGTAGCTTCAGCTGACTGTTAAACGGGACTTCATCTCGCTGCTTTTATATATTTTTATTAATTAAAACTAAAGTACTTGTCTTCGTTCCTCGAACCCAGTTTCTGTTTAAGGCAGTGTTTTCACACTGTACTCTTTAAGCACTCTTAAGTACTCTGGTACTCTTTAAGGGCGTAGCAATAGAGTACTCTGGTATTCTTTTAAACTGCGTACTTTAAAGTAGGCAAGTACTTTTTAAAGTGCAACGCATTTCATCATCAATCCTAATTTTGTACTATATGAAAGTCTCAATAATCGCTGGTACAACGTAAAATTATTATATTTATTATATGTAGTCTTCGGCAAAGGTCTCGCGCCGATAAAAAAGTAATAATGTTTCGAAGTCTGAAACTTAGATATCCATAAGCTTTTTTTTCCAATTACAGATGCAGCCCTAAACGAAATACTGTAGAAAGCAAACAGTTTTGCAACACATAAAAACCCTAAAAATTCTAAACTATTGTAAACTACTTAGACGCTAAGTTTTTTTGTTACAGATGTCCTGTGCAACTAAGTAGTTATAATTTACTATTCATTAATTTTTTTATCATAAAGTTCCACTAAATAGACTTGAAAATCGAAGCCAGTAACATGAATTACCACTGTATGCAAAGGTCTCAGAAAAAATACTAATAATACTATACTCGTAATAGAAAATCTTAGACATTCTGTATATTCGGATTACAAATTTTAAAGAGAAAAATCGGAAAAAAATACAATATATGCTATTGGTGGAAAAATACCATGTAATCAATATATTTAGAATTCGATAAAAAAACAATAAAATCTTGTTTATTAATTCTTGTGCAACTGGGCTAAGTAGCATAGCTGGCAATGGTAATAATTACAAAGTTGAAAGTGAACATGCTACCTCAATTAATTAAACATTTACGTAAAAATAATCTTAAAAGTAAGAACAGTTCTGTTCACTATAATTTAAAAAGAGATTTTCCAAGACATTAAGCATTTCAAATGTATAGTTTAATACCCACAGGTACGTAAAACCACCTGCAACTTTGCAGTGAAATGCATTGCCATTCAATACAAGTTACCCAACATTAGGTAGGCCTAGCCGGATCATTTAGCTAAGTCCAAAATTAGACACTGCAGCTTTAAAAAAATGCAAAACAAAACAAATCAACCAATCAATATCAAAATCAATGTTGAGAGAAAAATACTGCTGTGTCAAAAACAAAAAGCGTTGAAAATTTAACTAACCTCATGGTACAATGAGACTTACAAAGCAAACAACAATATTTTTATAGAAATTTTACACAGTAAAAATATTTTACACTGTGGAGGTTAATCAATGCTACTCACATTTTTAAGGACTTTCACTGCACAGTTCACTGCTATGAGCCAGACAATTATGCTCACCAGTTGTACAAGACCCTAGTTGAAACTTCAGTTAGCGCGCGTGTCACTAGAGAAAAAGCCCAACGTAGACAGAAACGCTACTATGACCGGTCCGTGTTTCAATCCAGTTACGAAATAGGTGAATTGGTGTGGGTGCTGAATCCCAACCACAAAGGAATTAGACCCGTCAGTTTGGCATGGACCGTACCGTGTAGTCCAGAAAATTTCGGAGAGAAACTACCGGTTAGTTCCCGAAATCAACTGTGCCAGTTTGCAATATAAGCTACCGAATCCGAGTCACAATATTTATAATGTTGACAAACCGAAGCGCTGCATGCGCTAGCTGAATAATCCTAAGTCATGTCATGTTAACTGACCAACAACGTTAAGGGCCAGTGCCAACAACAGCGGTCTATTTATTAGGCACAGACTTGTCTATGGAAGTACTTATGCCTCGGTGGTGATTAAACACTGCTAGAGAGAGAGACAGCACACGAGGGATAGGAAGAACGATATCATAGAATGTAACGAGGTCTAAAACATAAAAGTGCAACCGCAAATCCAACACTGCCCCCCTCAAACAGACAGACAAATATTGTTGTAATACCTAGCAATTTCATTTAGCAATTACAGTACCCCATTACAATTACAGTACGATGTCGTAGTCATACGCCGATAACCGAAGTGCCCACCGAGTCAGTCTGGCAGACACAGTCTTAGGCAGATTTTTGCTCGGGTTCAGGATGTACCTTAGGGGTTCGTGGTCGGTTTGGATAGTGAACTTCTTCCTCAGCAACATCTTCCTGGCTCTGATTTCAACATCTTCCTGATTAGGATTGTAGTATAGGCCTAGCTGGCGCAGTCGGTCGGAGAGCCCAGGAGGCAGACGGAAGAGCGGCGTGCCGAGCAGTCCTACGAGCGTAGTAGCGAGGAGGTACAGTCACCAACCCGTCGGCTGCGAGGCGCCCCGGTTGATCTCAGCCTTACGCCACGGGACGCTGGCAGTGACGATTCGACGGCAGTTGACTGCGGCCAGTTTAGTGCAACCAGTAGAGCATCGTGAAGAGACCTGATTGACAGCGGGTGAAGCCGGGTCCGTAGGCGCGTCATTAGGCGGGAAGTAGTGGCGAAGTGCTAAAATACAGTCTACTAATGCTAAATACTAAATGCGTTTACGCAACGAAAATATTTAAACTTTCTAAATGCATTTCTGCGCAAAAAAGTGTTCTTTTTTATTTATTGCGACCGGGCGTTACATATATTTGCCGGTATTGTGTGAACGATAGGCTATTCTTCATGCGTATGACGGACAGTCTCCTTGTTTCATCTTTCATGGTGCATTGTGCTTTTATTCCCATTGACAAATATAGTTAAATTTGTTGTTCGGCCAGTGAATTGTGTCATTTAGACTTTTTCGTTGCCAGTTTTTGGACTTTGATTTCGAGACTATTTGAACTTTTGTCGCGCTTGTTTCGTCTGCTCGGTGTTGCTGAATAATTGCCTAATGTTTTTATTTCTCGTGCTAATAGTAATTGCTGTAGTTCGTGATCGCCAATATTCAGTCAATATGTTTCTATTCATGTGAAATCGTCAGTCCCAGGGCGTCGGCCAAAGATCCAATTAACTTTCTTTTTGAGAAGAGGCGAGTGTGACCATGTCATTTATTTCGTTATTGTATTTTGTCGTTATTTGTCTAGGAATTTTTAGTTTCTATGTGAATTACATTTTTGTATTCTTAGTGAATTTTGTCTGTGTAAGGTCTCCTGTTTATCTATATTAAATCTATTACAGTACATATTATTCATTATTTATGCAAGTATTGGAAGTCCGGCTGTCGCATACTATATTCCATGTATCTGCGCGCCATATTTAACATCTAATTCGCTGCGTATTTCACGCCACGGCCTAGCCAGTGGTGTTAGACGCATATTGGACGCTAGAGTGTAAATAGAGACTTCTACTAGACAAGGCAATCTAAATAAATTTCGCAGGTTAGGACCGAGATAATAATAATAACTAGACAGTCCACCGCCGCTACTCAAATCCAACCATATTCTTGTCTTACTCTTATTAAGTTAATTGAGCCATCCAGTCCTTGAGTGTTACAACGCAATGCTCGATAAAAAATTGCGACCGCTTCGAAAATACATTCTAACCAATTCCGACAAATATTGATATCCCTCGATAGTTTACGTTTTTATCAAGAATTCAATGCTTTCTCCATAAAAATACGATTTTCTCATAATTTTGATTCCCTAAATCATTCATGCACCCCTTGTGACGATGTGACTATTTATTTTTTGTTTAATTTAACTTTCTTAGAAACCTGGCGCAAAATTTAAATATAACTTGAAAGACGGTTTGTGGCCGAAGTGCGAGCGTCGTCAGGGAGAAATATAGCTAAAGTCTAAGGAGTACAGACATTTTAAATAATTAGGTCATTTTAATTAGCTGGAGACTAACCACATTGGAGTCGAGAACAAGTAACCGGGACCCTGGTGCTGCCGCTGACAAGGCGTGGTTGACTTTAGGAAATCGTTTTTGGTCTTGTATAATTTTTTCTTCTGACTTCTGGGAAAACTCGTCTGCACACGAACTCTAGTTCGTCACACCCTATCAATGATTTTGATTTCCCATTGATGCACCCCCATCGATAATTCATGCTTTTCCATCGATAATTCATACTTCCCCTCGATACTTATTGCTTTCTAATACTAATGGACGTCGAATAATGCATGCTACCACTTCGGTAAATTATCTTTTTCTTTAATAATTCGTGCTACATCGCCAATATTCAATGCTTTCCCTCGATAACTAATGCTCCATTTTCATGACATGTATTTTCCTTGATACTTCAGGCTTCCCCCTCGATAATTCCTGCAAGCCAGTTGATCAATTATACGAACCCCTTGATAATTTTCTTTCTCGCGGGTGTTCATGCTTTTTCGTCGATATTTCACTATTTATAATTCATGCTCCTTCCTCCATAATTAATTCTACCCCTCGATAATTCATGCTTTTCCCAACTGAATTCATGCTTCCCTCGATAAATCCTACTCTTCATCGAAAATTCATGCTTCTTCCTTGAAAAAATAGTCTTCCACCAAGATATTTCATGCTTTCCCTTTCAATAATTCATGCTAATTCACTCAATAAATCATTCTATCCCCTAAAAAATGCTCTATACTCTCAAAGTTTTATGTTTTCCCCTGGAAATCTCATTCTTTCTCCTGGAAATATCATGCTATATCTTAAAGAAATCGTGATATCCCCTAGATATCTCAAGCTTTTCTCCACATATTCCATACCATTTTCCTGGTGTCTCATGCATTCTATCCATTGATATCTAGCACTATATTTCTAGTTTTATGTTTTCATTCGAGTTAATATGCCTTCGAAATATGAAAAAAAAAATAACGATTGCTGCCCTGCTAAAAACGCTTAATTAAAAAGGAACTAAATAGGAATTTTGCAATTCGTTACGAAAATTTTTTCTCCTAGTTTTGAATCTAATAATGATTGCAGGAATGCTCCATAATGCGAACAATTTTAATGAATAACGCTTTTAGCTGTGCTCAACACATTTTTCTAGTTCTGAATCTGATAAAACTTGCAGCAATGCTCAAAATGCTCAATCTTTCCTTAGTCTTAGTATCAAATAAAACTTGCTCCTACACTCATAAAACGTATAACATTTTCCTACAGCGAGAAAAGCCATAAGAAAGCTAACTAATATTTTCTTTTTTCGGAAGCTTATCTAAAGCGCTTACTATTAATACTCGAACTAAAATTCCCAATAAAAATAATGATAAACACAACTTAAATTTTCAACTGCTGATGACACAAGATGAGGAGAAAGAAAGCAGCAACAAAACTGAAGCTGAAATTGGACCTGCATCCTGCAAACTAATAAAAACACTCTAGCTAGATGAAAGTAAAGCGGCACAATGATCGAAGTCGAGACAAGGTTTCACAATATCTAGGCTGCAGTTTTCATGGATAGAAATGAGGAGAGGTCTCGCTAGCATTGAGCATCATAAAAGCTCAATCATTGATATCAGCTATGTACGCTTTGCTTATTCAAATCGAATCGCTCAATCAGTAAAGAGACCAATATCACCATCGCAATATATAAACGTACGTACGGTTGCTAAAAGCAGTGACGCAATTCTAGTCGCTTGGTGGTATCGGGCTTGCTAACACACTCGCCGCCCAGAAAAGGAGTGACGCAATCACATTCAACTGAGAGTATCGGCCCTCTGTGCTACCGATGCACACACGGGCGAGAAAACACACCCATGTAATCTAATAAAACTGACGGGCACTATTGCATAGATGACCTTAAAAGCATAGAGCATTAAAAATCCCTTTGAAGTTTATGTTTTTCCAATATCATATGCCTTTAGAATGAAGGAAATAACTAAACTTGTACCATAATACATAATACATAATAAATACATATTCTTGTTTAGAAAGCGCATCTTTTAGAGAAAGAATCGCAAAAATCAGATAAAGCCTTCGCTAGAACAACGATAAGACCTAATTGCTTGAATCAATTTTATTATAACTGACGACTAGCAATTTTATGCCACCTTTAAATCAGCTGAACTCAATGCATTCAATTTTAGGACAACGACTTTCCAGGCAAGTCCGATTTACAAGCACATTACTCTCTCCGCCGAGTCAAAGGTGCAAGTGAAAATAAATTAATCTTGAACAGCGTGCGTTTCCTCCGCCATGCAGCCGCACCCAAAACCCCTCAACCTCAGTCTAGTTGAGGTGGGGGTTGGTGCACCCAGCCAGCCGGCTCGCTAAGCCGGGGTGTGAGAAGTCACGCCACCATTTAGCACCTCCCTAGGCCCCTCTATCTCGCTCTCGCCTTTGCTGTGAATATAAATATACGTGCAATGCAGCACACTAACTTCGCTGCCACGCCAACTCGAAAACAAAAGGCCTTCCGCCTTACTGTCATTTATCGAATCAAACTGACGCTCCTTAGTAATACAGCACAGCACATTCTTCTCTTCGCCCAGTCAGAGGTGCGAATTTCAATAAAAAAAATTTAGAGCACAACTCCTCGCCGCCCAGTCAGCGCTCATTTTTACATTACGCTTGTAAAAGCGACTGCAAATTCAGCCACTGCTAATCAGAATTTCTATATTTCAAATAACTTCGTCGCAAACATTCATCTGACTCACTGACTATCTTGCTAAAAATAAACCTACACTTAGCAAAAACGTATATATATATCGAACAAAGTCCTAAAATTCGTGGTCGAAAAGCATTGCGAAAAAATGGGCGGCTATGCAGTTTACAAAGGATCCGAAAACAGCGTCAACATCGGGGCAAGTGGCGGCTTGGGCAAGAGAGGCCTCCTGCTGACGGTGACGATTCTCGTCCTGTTCGCGCTTGTCTTCGCGGAATCCGTGGTGGCAGTGACGACGGTTCCGACAACGGTTCCGAGCACTCCAGAACCATCGACGGAGCCGCCGCTCGTGAAAGACATCCGACTGCCGGCTGGCGTCAAGCCCGTGCACTACAGCGTCACCCTGGCGCCCTACATCTACGGGACGAACCCATCGGTCTTCTACTTCACCGGCTCCGTCAGGGTGAGGCTCAGTCTCAACGAGAGCACCAACAACCTCAAGCTGCACGCAGAAAGGATCAACCTGACGGTCCAGGATATATTTATCTACGATAAGAACTCCTATGAAAGATTCACCGTGTCGAGCGTAGTGTACGACGACAAGCGTCAGTGGTACAGCATCAACATGAGAGAGCCGCTGCCTGCGAACAGCTCAAGCGTCGTCCTGCAGATCGAAAAGTTCCGAGGTCCACTTCGGTCTGATGTTCGAGGTCTCTATCTGAGCTCCTACACTGAGAACGGAGTTACAAAGTACCTCGCCACTTCTCAACTGCAGCCGACGGACGCCAGGAAGACGTTCCCGTGTTTTGATGAGCCAGGATTCAAGGCAAAGTTTGACATCAGCCTCGTCAGACTTGCGTCTTTCAAGTCCATCAGCAACATGCCTTCAAAGCAGGAAAGCAACGTGACTGCCAAGCAGTGGTTTAGTGAGATGGCCGACTCAGATCTTGTAGTGAAGGAGGACTTTGAGACTACTCCCATCATGTCTACTTACCTTCTGGCGTTCATTGTGTCTCAATTCGACTATGTAGACAGCAAGGACGACAAGGGTCGCGAATATCGCAACTGGGTTCGACCCGAGTTCAAAAGTCTCACGAACTACTCGCTTAAGGCCGTCAAGAACATCACCCAGCACTTTGAGTCCTACTTCAACGTGTCATACCCGCTGAATAAAACGGATCAGGCTGCAGTTCCCGACTTCAACGGAGCTGGGATGGAGAACTGGGGAGTGATAATTTATCGAGAGAATTATTTAGTATATGATGAAACAAAAGACTCCAGAGCCAGTTTACAAGAGATCGCCATCACTGTGAGCCACGAGCTCGCCCACATGTGGTTCGGAAATCTGGTCACTCCGGACTGGTGGGACGACATCTGGCTCAATGAGGGATTCGCCAGTTTTGTAGAAAACATCGGAGTGCACAATCTGCATCCCGACTGGGAGATCGATGCTCAATTCGTGTCAAAACTGCAGAGTGCGGTTTTCGATGTCGATTCAAAAGGCGCGAGCCGCCCAATTTATGTTAAGGTTTTTAATCCGAGTGAAATCAACGAGATCTTCGACACCATCACCTACAAAAAGGGCGCCACCGTTCTCCGTATGCTTCACGGCTTCGTGGGTGACGAAGTGTTCCGAAAAGGAGTCGGAAAATACCTGTTGGACAACAGTTACGGCAACACATTCCACACTGCTCTCTATGACAGTCTGGCTCGACAGTACAACGAAACGTGGGGCACGCCGCTCGACGTGGGTCGAGTGATGGACCGCTGGATCAAGCAGATGGGATATCCCGTGCTCAACTGCTCCAGGAGTGCAGGCCAGCTCACACTGACCCAGAAACACTTCCTCAGCGACCCCAGCCAGAAGCCCAGCTACGAGAGTGACTACAACTACACGTGGATCATCCCAGTCACCTTGGCCACCAAGGAGAATCTCACCTCGGGTACTGCAGAGGATGTGTCACGATTCGTGGAATGGATGGCCGACAAGAGCCAGACGTTCGACTTGGACGCTGGCTCGAGTTGGTACCTGCTGAATCTGCGCTCGCTCGGCCTCTACAGAGTGAACTACGAGCCAGCGAACTGGGATGCTCTCATCAAACAGCTGCTGTCGGACCACAGCGTGTTCACTCCGCAGGACAGAGCCCGCCTGCTCGATGACAGCTTCTCTCTGGCCAGCGCAGGCTACCTGGACTACAGCGTTCCGCTCAACATGACCAAGTACTTGAAGAACGAGACCCACTTAGTTCCGTGGGAGTCGGCTCTTTCGAAGATGAGCTACCTGCACTCGATGCTCCACCGACAGTCTCCGGAGTACGGTCCTCTGAGTGCCTACATGCGCGACCTGCTCGAAGGTGCCTTCAACGAGGTCGGAATCGACAACAAGGAGAACGATACGCACCTGACCCGACTGAAGCGAGAGCTCATCGTCTCATCGGCCTGTCTGTACGGTGTGCGACGTTGCAAGCAGGCTGCAACGGAAAAGTTCAGGGAGTTCGTGAACTCAAATTTTACCAAGACCATCAGTCCGGACATCAGACGCCGGGTTCTCTGTGAAGGAGTGTTCGCATCTTCTATGGGCGTGTGGGACCGACTTTTTGAGTACGGCAAGACTGAATCACATCCTGTAATTCTTAACGACATCATCCGCAGCCTGGCCTGCACAAGCGAGCCGCGAATTCTCAACCGCTACCTGGACTATGCTCTCGACGAGTTAAGAGCCCGGACGGAGGACTTATTCACGGTGTTGTTTAGCGTTTCCGCGTACCCTCCAAACGGTCTCCAGTTAATGTGGGACTATATGCAGAGGAACTGGAAGAGAATTCATAAAAATAAATTAGGCTACTTGACTGTTTATTTGTTTGTAAAAAACCTGCACGACTTCAACAGCGAGCAGAAGCTTGTGGAGATGGAGAGGTTCAAGGCGCAGCACAACGACACCCTGGGCGCTGTGACGTGGGCCATGGACCTCGCCCTGGGGAACGTGCGCATCAACGTCAAGTGGATGGAGCGCAACCTTCCGGCAGTTCGCAGCTGGCTGGCCGATAATGTGAAGCGGTTTGAAGAGCGGCGCGCGGTGTGAAATTGGTGTGCGAGAACTGCGAGAAATGCCCCGCTGACTGGTAATTATAAGTAGCAATTATCGTGAAAACTGTTAAGGATCTGGGACAGAAGAAAATCAGCTTTATTGTAGATTCGTTTTTTACTTATAATCCTGATTGATTTAGCTTAGTTGAACCGTAGTCTGTACTGGGCTTCAGGTGTTCCATATATAATGTGTGCAATTAACTTATCGTTGTGACTGCAAGGTCAATGTGGTTTTGTTGCCTCAAGGTAGTTTTGTTGCCTCAAATTTCATTTTGTTCAAGGTTTCTTCTTTAATTTTATTGGAATGTTTGATGGCTCATTAATATATTAAACTTTTTTCTTTGGCTTGATGGCTCATTTATATATTAAACCTCACAAATAATAGCCGACATGGTTTCTTGATGAAATTTTACCCATACCTATATTGGTGGTTTTCACCACCCAGCAGAAACCTCTACAAGAATCGTTCAACATCTCGACGATGCGGATGCTTTGCGATTCTGTCTAGCTTTTTCTATATTTTTCAGTCGAATGGAAAAATGAAAATTCCGGATATTTGAAATATATCACTCAGTGAGTGTCGCTGGGCACAATTGCTGATGTTGGAACTGATAATCTATCTGATGTTCGTTTAAAACTAATTCTGTACCTGTTAGACAGGAATCTGCAAATCTGTGAGACAGGAATCTGCTAATCTGTTAGACAGTAATCTGCTAATCTGTCAGACAGGAATCTGCAAATCTGTTAGACAGGAATCTTCTAATCTGTTAGACAGGAATCTGCTAATCTATCAGACAGGAATCTGCTAATCTGTGAGACAGGAATCTGCTAATCTATCAGACAGAAATCTGCTAATCTGTGAGACAGTAATCTGCTAATCTGTTAGACAGGAATCTGCTAATCTCACAGACAGGAATCTGCTAATCTGTCAGACAGGAATCTGCTAATCTGTAAGACAGGAAACTGCTAATCTGTGAGATAAGAATCTGCTAATCTGTTAGACCGGAATATGCTAATCTGTTAGACAGGAATCTGCTAATCTGTCAGACAGGAATCTGCTAATCTGTTAGACAGGAATCTGCTAATCTGTCAGACAGGAATCTGCTAATCTGTTAGACAGGAATCTGCTATCCTGTTAGACAGGAATCTGCTATCCTGTTAGACAGGAACCTGTCAGACAGAAACCGAACTCACTCTCAGGACATGGTCAGCGAGGTGGACAGTGACGGCAACGGTTCCATCCGGTTCTCTGAATTTAGCAATGATGCAGCGAAGAAAAATGGAAGACGAATTTGCTGAGAAAATCGAGGAGACTTTTAAAGTTTTCAACCGAGATCAGAAGAGGTGAGAAAAAACTGAATTGATTGTTCAATTGCCTGATTAATAAATCAACAGTCTGATTAATTAATCAACGGCCTGCTCAATCAATGAACGGCCTGATTAATCAAATAAAATGCCTGATCAATAAATCAACGGCGTAATCAATCAATTAATGGGCTAATCGATTAATCAACGCTCTAATCGATGAATTAACGCTTTAGTTTATCAATCAACGCTCTAATAGATCAATCAACTCTTTAATGTGTTGTAATGTAATAGTTTTCTCTGTACTGTACTAGGACATTTGTCAGTGCTTTGTTGTTGCCGTGAGATTTTTTATCTTGTGATTCGAGGATTTTGTTGTCGTCATGGGAGACGAAGGAGTGAATCGCCTCGTGGAGCTGATGACTGCTTCGGTGCGTCGGACCTTGCAGCAGGAGATAAATGCAGCGCAGAATGTCCAGAGGCCAGCGAAGCCGCCGAAGTATTCTAGTGGAGACAACTTTCGCCTGTGGTTGCAGAAGTTCAACGCTTATTGTGATGCTGCGCAGATTGCGGAGGCCGCTCGAAGGCCGCACCTGCTTAGCTTCTTGGATTTGAATACAGCATTTGCAGCGGTGGAGAATCTACAGCTGGGTGAGGATCTGGAATATCAGGAGTTTACGGACGCTCTGTTGGAAAGGTTTCAGCAGCATCGCACGACTGAAGATTACCGGATGGAGCTGGAGTCACGAGTGCAGAAGGAGGGCGAGACCTACGAGGCATACGCCGATGCACTGCTGGAGCTGGCGAGGAATGCCTACTCTGAAGACGAGCTGCCCGCTGAGATTGTCAACAGTTTTGCAAGGGACAGATTCAAGAAGGGCATCAAGGCTGCTGAGAGCGTCAAGGAGTACGTGATCCTTCAACAGCCTGCTACTCTCGCTGAGGCTGTGCACTGCGTTCGACGAAAGGAGGCAGCTACTCTACCCGCCAAGCCGTCAGGCTCGGACCAGATCTCCAGGAAGACGACATCAGGTGTGGCTGCCGTGGACACCAGAGCCGCCAGTTCAGAAGGTTTTGGAGCGCTTCAGCAGCGGATCCGTGAGCTGGAAGACCAACTGAAGCGGCTGAGTCAGACGCCGCCTCCTCGACAGTCTGCTGCACCGTCGCCTGCTGGGTCTGCGCGTCCGCGCTGCCCGGGGCCCGGGTTGCTAGGCGACAGGGGGGCCTGCGCGTATGCCGCGACCCCTAGTCGTCTAGCAGAGCAGCAGCAGAGGCAGCATGGTGCTTGCTTTCAGTGCGGAGACGTCGGCCACCTAGCGCGTGAGTGTCCTAGTCGCTTCGGAAGGATGCGGCAACCGCCACTGAGCACAGCAGCGATGACTGTTGGTCCAAGGCGTTGCTACGCGTGCAACCAGCCAGGTCATCTGGCCAAGAATTGTCGGTTGGGAAACTTCAGCAGGGGTCCTGGAAAGGGGAGCCAGGGCCTCTGATTCAGTCGGCCGAACCTCCCCTGTCCAGCGAGCAGCCAGTCGAAAGTCAAATTCTATCGATGCAGCCCACCAGTGTGTACGTGTCCTGTCAACTCGGTGGCCAGGTGGTGTCTGCATGCGTCGACTCGGGTGCTGCTGTGACGATTATTAATGAAGCTATGCTTCAGAGAATAACAAAGACTTGAACTAAATCGCCACCGACCACTCAACCTTATAAGTCAACACTCCACGCTGCTAATGGCAGCCCCATCAATATCAGCGCGATCTGCCAGTTTCCGATTGTCATAGGCGGGAGCGAATTGAGTATGACAGCTCTAGTGTCGTCGTCCGTCTCCTACGACTTGTTAATGGGAGCTTATTTCCTGTTCAAGCACAACTGTCGCGTCGATTTTCAAGATGGCGTCCTGCACATCGCAGATACCTGTGTCCCTCTACGCCTTCATCAGCGACCGGCGGCTGTGTGCCGCATCCTAGCATCGGAGCGAATCGTAGTCCCGCCCGGATCAGAGAAGATTGCATCCGGTCGATTAATGATGAAGGGTGGAAGAGGACGGTTTACCAGAAGCCCAGGAGTAATCGAGGAAAGTCTAAACCGGAAGCGCGCGGGCTCGGCAGTACTAGCGAGGTCCTTGGTAATGCCTACGGATGGAGCCCGAGTCCCCATACGACTTGCAAACTTCTCGGATGAGCCGGTCGCCATCCGCAAAGGCGAGACTGTGGCCTGGTACTACCCGCTCGATCCGCTGCAGCCCATCGCGCTGGCGACAATGAGTGAACAGAAAAGTGCAGCTGAGACATCAGAACAGGACCGTCAAGAAGTTAGTGCAGCTTCAGAGGAGCTCCTGGAAGACCTGAAGAGGTGGGGAAACTGTGGTTTGTCGGCAGAGCAAGAGACGCAGTTCAAGGTGCTAATCCAGCGCAACCGTGATGTCTTTGCGACCGACCTGGCGGAAGTCACAGTCACGAATGTCAGCGAGCATCGAATCGACACAGAAATGGCAAGGCCGATCAAGCAGGCGCCACGGCGACTACCACCACATCTTCGAGCGGAAGTCGACCAGCAGCTTGACGAGCTTCTAGCGCAAGGAAAGATCGAGGAGGCAACATCTCCATGGAGCTCACCGATTGTCTGCGTGCGAAAGAAAGATAATTCTCTGCGTATGTGCGTAGACTATCGCCGGGTCAATGACGTGACGGTCAAGGACGCCATTCCGCTGCCTCGTGTCGATGAAGCTCTAGAAGCACTGCATGGAACAGCCGTTTACAGCTCCCTGGATCTGCGATCAGGCTACCATCAAGTCCCTGTAGCGAGGGAGGACCGAGATAAGACCGCCTTTGTCGTGCCGCACCGCGGACAATTCCGATGGCTAGTGATGCCATTTGGAGTAACAAACGGCCCTGCTACATTTAGCCGCATCATGCAGACGGTGCTGCACCCCCTGGCCTGGAAGACATGCCTGGTGTATCTGGACGACATCTTGGTTTTTTCGAAGACTGTAGAGGAGCACTTGGCTAGGTTGGATGAGATTTTTCAGCGGCTGAGGAGTGCCAATTTGAAGCTGAATCCGAAAAAGTGTGAGCTGCTCAGTTCTGAAGTAAGTTTTTTGGGTCACAGAGTCTCAGCAGACGGCATCGGAACCGATCCAGAGAAAGTCAGAGCGATTCGCGAGTGGCCAACACCATGCACCATCAAAGAGGTGCAGGCATTTCTTGGCACTGTTGGCTACTACCGTCGGTTCATTCAAAATTTTTCGCGCACAGCCGAACCGCTGACGGAACTGACGAGATCTACGTCACCGTTTCAGTGGGGAGCGGCCCAAGAAGAAGCGTTTCAGCAGCTGAAGGAGGCGCTGACTGGAGAACAGGTCATGGCGTATCCGAACTTCGCTCCTGATGCGCCGTCGTTCATTCTGGATACCGACGGAAGTTCATCGGTTGGAATCGGAGGTTTACTGTCTCAGCTGCAACCGGACGGATCCGAGAAGGTCATTGCGTACGGATCACGGACCCTGTCATCTGCAGAACGCAATTACTGCACCACCCGTGTTGAGCTCCTAGCTGTAGTCACGTTTATTCGCCAGTTTAAGTATTTTCTGCTCGGGAAGCACTTCGTTCTTCGAACTGATCACAATAGTCTGCGCTGGCTGCACTCGTTCAAGAACGTCGAAGGTCAAGCTGCGAGATGGCTGGAGCAGCTAGCCTGTTTCAACTACACGATCGTCCATCGAGCAGGCCGGGACCACGGGAACGCTGATGGATTGTCACGAAGACCACGGAGTCATTTTGGGGCAACCACGTGTCCATCCTGCAACCAGCAGCCTGAGGTCAGCGCCGTCATGTTTGAGTCAAGACTGCAGCAACGCATCCGCGAAGCACAGCTAGAACATGCGGAACTGCGTCCACTGAGGCAGGCAGTTCAGTTAGGGCAACTGGACTCGCTCGGGAACGGACACCGGACGCCCCTCTGGAAGGCTTTGATGGCCAGAAAGGATGAGCTGTGCATGATCAACGACCTCCTGTGCGTGCGGACAGAAAAGAAGTTGAAAGTTGTTCTGACTGCGGAAACTGCAGATGCAGTTATCGCCGAGCTGCATGGAGGAGTTAGCGGAGCGCACAGCGGATTTTTCAAGACTAAGAAAAAGGTGACCTCGCGATTTTGGTTTCCCGGACTCGGTAGACTGGTCGAGGAGTTTATTCGGCGCTGTGTGACCTGTGGAAAGTCCAAGACAAAGCAACGAAGTCGTGCACCCCTGGAGCCAATTCAGACAGGCGCTCCATTTGAACGCGTCATGGTTGACATTGTCGGGCCACTCCCACGATCGAAGAGAGGAAACATGTATGTCCTAACCATTCAAGACGCCTTCACCAAATGGCCAGATGCGTACCCGCTTCGGAACCAGAAGGCTGCCAGTTGTGCCAGGGTTTTTGTCGAGCGCTGGATCAGTCAGCACGGATGCCCACAGTTTCTGCATTCGGATCAAGGCCGAAACTTCGAGTCAAAATTAACTGCAGAGCTGTGCTCGCTGCTAGGCATCAAGAAGACAAGGACCACGCCGTACCATCCGATGGGGAACGGCCAAGTCGAAAGTTTCAACCGTACGCTGGGTAGCAGCTTGAGAAGCCTGATGGTCGAAAGCGGGGCAGCGCAGTCAGGTTGGGAAGAATTCCTGCCCGCCGTGCTCATGGCGTACCGGTCAAGTGTGCATAGAGGAACCGGCTACACACCGCATTATCTGGTGTACGGCGAAGAGATTAGACTGCCTGTCGACCTGATGAACAGACCACCTCAAGTGCAGCAAAGTGGAACCACCGAGTATGTCGCCGAACTTCGTCGTAAAATGCAAGCGGCTGGCGACGCAGTGCGGAAGAATTTGTCGACTTACCAGAGACAGCAAAAAGATCAATACGACACAGGAGCCCGCGGCTCAGCATTCGAAGAAGGCGATCTGGTCTATGTGTACCAGCCTGTCTGGAGACTGGAGAGGCAAAAAAGTTCCACGTGTATTGGACCGGACCGGTGAAAGTGTTTCAGCGTGAGAGTGCGACTCGGTACCAGATTGGACATCCGACGAACAACCGGAAGAGAAGAACCGTGCACTTCAACAATTTACACCTGTATCGTCGAGCTGCTGAGAGCAATCAGGATGTGCAGCAGCCGGTGCCGCCGGTCCCTGAGCAGCAGGTGTCTGCGGAATACAACGAGGACGATGAAGACGATGACGACGATGTGTGGGTGCAACTGCCCAGACCTGAAGTTCCGGATGCCGAGGTTCCGGGCAGTCCAGTGAGGCATCCTACCCCAGAGCGTCGGTACCCCGCGAGAAATAGAGTGCAGACGCAGTTGTTTGGCAACCCAGCTGAGCTGGAAACAGAGGGTGGAAAGGGAAGATGAATCGGTAGACACAGCGGTCCGCAATCAGCTGAAGCGTGCTTGTTTACGCGGTCGCTCATCAGAGATCGCAAGGTTGATGGCGGAGATTCAACAGTTATATTCGGCGCGTCAGGCAGTGGTTGAGGTCAAGAAGGCGCTGATGAATGCCCTGAAGGATCTGGTGCAGAAGAAAAGCGGCCGTTCGAGAAATGTGATGAGTGTCGCCGAATATAAGGCAACGTCTAGGGCAGTGCGAGAAGCTGCACAGTCGCTGGAATTCTGCCAGGTAGGAGTGCTGGTAGCATCAGTTCGTCGCTTTAGGCCCTTCCTGGTCGATCAGGTTCATAGGCGGGCACCAATGGCACCCGGGACGGGAAAACCCAGCCGTTCCAGCCCTTCTGTGGACGCGGATGTCCTGGTGCTGGACGCCGAGGAGGATGACCTGAACGACCTTGGCGAGGCGGCGACGCGTGGCAGCATGGACTGGTCGATGTAAGAGGACGACGGATCGCAGTGGCAGCTTTCGTTGAGGACCCAGGCCAGGATTCAGCCTTAGCGACTGCCACGGAGACGATGCCAGCGCCTTCATCGAAGTCCATTACCGCATCTGACCTACAGCGCACCTGCCCTAGACCTGCCCTAGACCTGCCCTACAACTGCCCTACACCGGCCCGACACCTGCCCTACAGCGAGTATACCACAAGCTTCGTGCTGACTGCGGATTGCTGCGTGCACCTGGAAATGCAAATCAGTTACTGTCGTTCACGTTTTTCGGTAGTTTTTTTTGTTTTATCCCATCGCTGTCGTTCGTGCCATTTGGTGTTAAGTTCGTTTTTGTTTCTGTGTGACTTCGTCAAGAAGGGGAGAATGTTGTAATGTACGAGCGTAATAGTTTTCTCTGTACTGTATTTTTCTATGTACTTTCACTATCGCGTTGCACTTTGAGTCGCCCCCCCTGCCCCTTTCTTGCTCTGCGCCTGCCTGCCTATCAATTTCTCTCACCCCCTGGCGTCTGATTGGTTGAGCTAAAATGCTTGCGTACCCCCCCTGTTATTGTCATCTCCCGTTCCTGCCCTCTCATTGGTTCGCGGCTCGCCCAGTTGTCTTACTTTCTCTCTCTACCCTGCAGCTTAGCCGTGATCGGGTATTACCCCGCTCACCCTGGGTGAGCAGGTTTTATTTATTGGCGTGCGCGCGCTCGTCCCCCTCTAACGTGACTGTTTGTTTTGTTGAGCACCCCAACCACCGCCTACCAGAAAAAATACAACAACTCAGCCAGCTCTCCCGAGCGCAAACAAGACTGCTAGCCTACGTAAGTGTCGTTCTGCCTTTGTCTTTTCGGGTTCAGTCACTAGGACTTTGTCACCAGGGCCTGTGCATTCGTTGCGACCTTTGTTGCCGGCTTACTGCCTGTGCGTCTAGTGCGACAGTAGGCCGACACATAGTAGGACGGAAGTGAAGTGCTGAACCTCCCTGCTCGTCCTGAGCGAGAGGCGAAGCCGGCTGGCCCGTCTCGGGACACAACAAATGGATCACAGAACAGAAGCTAAAGTGATTGATAGATTCTGTACCTATTTTACAGGGACTGCAACGGCTAGGAACTTTGGAATCCTATAACCGATGACCCTAATATGTGTGCTTGGTCAAACTTTTGTCACATGTTGAAGCTTTGAACGCATATGTACAGGTTCCCGTTATCCTGAACAAAAGACAATAGGGTAAGACAAAGTAAAGACAAAGTAAAGACAAAGTAACGAGCACGGACAGAAGTTCGACAATATTTTCTACCAAATAAGCTGGAAATATTTCAGTGACAAGCATTATGTTCTCGTTTATGGATCTTGTAAAGGCCCTCTGATAGCACAGGCTCTGAATATTTAGTATCAGGGAATATCTAAGGTACAAACTGTTGAGAAAATTGTTCTTTCGATGCATGAAATAGTGAAGCTCGAAGAAAGCTTTAAAATTGTTTCTCTTAGAAGGTAAATAAAAATCAGAATGCTTCGTAAAATGGACTATGCCAACAACTAGCAAGGACTCGGACGAATACTTACTCAAACTATTTACCAAGAGGTTCATATGCGCTACAAGAGAGTAATCTTAGTAGGATTGGGTTAAGTAGAACAAGATAAGGAACAAGAAAGTAGAAGCCCAATCGTGTACAAGCGTACAATTTAGTTACTCTTGAGAACACGGTGGAGTGACTTTTTATCGTTATCTGCAATTAGCCTCACACTGTGAGAAGCAAGTCCACTTTGTTTTGTCTCGCCCCGCCCGACCACGCTCCGCTTGTTCAGTTAGGTAGCTTTTGGCGCTATGCATCTTCAGAGCTCGCCGCTGACAATGGTGGTCTAGATAGGCGCTTGTTGTCGAAGTCAGTAAGCGCTCTCTTTGGAGACTCCAACGTCAGGCAGAAGGAGTACCAACCGATAGGATCTGTCGGGGCAGCGATGAAAGCAGAGACAACCGGAGCCTCTCGGGAAGAGTAGGGCGCGGATTAGGCCCGTTTAAGTAAAATTGTTATATCCAATTTCCCCCAACCAAATTTTACTTTTCACTGTGAGTGCGCTATATTTTCTTCTCGAAAGAAATTCGTCCTCATTCTGGCGGTGTAACTTTTTATTCAAGTTAAGTAAGTAAACGAGAGTCAAATCTATTCCTATTCTTATCTGGAGTCGGCGAGTCATAAAATAGATTAAATCACTCCCCAATTAAACATTTCGAGTCTTCGTGTTCATACTGTGCTATTATCATTTTCATTGGGAGTTTCGCCGGGCCAGAGAACGACACGTGGGTCTCGTCGCTAATCTATTCCGCTTCGCTCGATACCCCCAGTCCATAAGCGCTATTTATTTGCAGATTTACCCTGCTGCTATTGAAACGATTGGTAGAACACCGACACCGGTGAATAGTGAATAGTCGCTAGCTTTAAATTCCTCACGCTCCAGCTAGGACATTCAATGATTTCACCAACACTGATTCTGGCCTCCACGCAATTCAGTCTGCATCTCTCGGCCTCTATCTTATTGTCACCCCTTCACTCTGTCGCAATCGTGTTATTCAATTTTAACTGGAGCGAAAAAATGTTAGAAATGTATTTCTCATGACAAATTGTACGGTTATTTGGTTTTTTTAAGTTAGCTTTTTGAGTTTCAATTTTTCCAGCTAGTAGATACTTTAAAGCTGAATGATTCTTGCGGTATGCTCAGGATGTTCCAAAATGCATTATCTGCAATGTCATAGACAATATCTGCGGTACTGCGCGTATCTGTCTGCTAAACTAAAGTACTTTTTAGCTTATGCACTTGTTAACTTATGTTCTTGTTATCTAATCTACTTGTTAACAAATTTTCTTGTTTTCTAATGTACTTGTACTTGTTAACTAATATGTTTGTTAACTAATGTACTAGTTAGCTAATGTACTTGTTGTTGGTAGCGTCCACATGCAGCACGTTGCTCTAGTTGATTGCTCTATATTATTATTATTTTTATTTTTATTGAGGAGCGCATGCCGAATGGATGCTGATTTTTTTGTTTATTTGATGTTAAAGGCTGAACAATTCGATTTTTTTTAAAGAAGGCGATAGAATGACAGTAGCGTGCATAATATTAATTTTATTAATTGAAAAAACAAATATTTGAAATAAACAAAGACATTAAAAAAAAATAAAATATTGAAATTTAAACAGAAATTAAAACTGTTCTCCTGAAAGGAGAATAGCTATTGTGCTTTTGCATTTTAAGTATGCGCCTCAGCGCAGTGTTTTTTATCTAGCTTTAAGTATGCTTTCTATGAAGTTCACAATTTTTTTTGTTAATTCTGTGCTTTCCTGTGTCATTTAATACACAATTATGTCATCAGCTGTTAGGCTTTCGAAATTTCGAACAGTACAGCTGCCACTTTCTCTATGAATTTATTTCTAATTGGAACATAAACGGACCAATCGCATCTAAAGAGAATATGAGTTTCGTTCTCTACCTCGACTCTACATTTTGGACATGTTCTGTTTTTATAGGCGATCTTCGGTCTTACAGTGCGCAATGTCTCACGGGCCAGTTTGTGGTTTCCTAGACGAAATCGGCACATTGTGCGCATTTGTTCTGGGTTAGTGATTATTGTTAGGTACTTTCACTGGAGAAATCTTTCCTAAACGTGTAAAAGAAGTGGCTGAGCTTGGCTGATTTTCCCATCCTCTGAGTCCAGTGCCTTCGGAAATCTGACTCAAAGTTCTCTCTGTGTGTTTTGATGGACTTTGTTTTTTTAGTCTGTTGACAATTCCGCATTAGTTCACTATTCATTTTTTCCCCCAATGCCAACATCGCTGTATTCTGTATGTGCCACCAATTTCACGATGATGGAGTCTGGTCGGTCCGAACTGAGGACCGGTATTGAAGGCTTCTTTTTTGAATACTATAATAGTGGTAGTCTTCCTAATTCGGACCGAGCACCATTGCTGTCAGTGTTTGGACTAACTTGCAGAATCGACTTGCAGATTCTAAAATTAATTCTCTCTATAAGGTTCCGATCCCAAGTACCCAGTTTCCAGGAGACAAAAGCTCTCCAGGCCTCTGATGCATAGAGAACTATGATTTCAATTATAGTTGTGCTAAACAAGATGAGCTGTTTGTGTTTTACTCTCTGAAATCCCGTCAACTTTCTCAGAAGCGTTATTGGATGTCCACTTTTTTACCTAGTTCTATGGCATGAGTATCTGGCATTGTACCCTTCACGTTCATGTGAAAGCCGAGATATTTCCACTGCTGTACGGGTTCAACCAGTTGACCATGTAAAAACAGTCTATGTGCCGCCCTTAAGTGGAGATTGCAGCTCAGAAGCTTTGTCTTCTCAATATTCTTCTCAGTATTATTCTTAAAATGATTCTCTGTCTTCTCAATCTTTTCAATATTAACATTATAATGTGGGCGGAACGTTGCCGTCAGTCATGTTTTAAAGGTTTAAAATGTATAAAGGATCAGAGTGGCCATCAGTTTGGTTTCTCGAAAACAAAAGTTCGCCTTGTTATTACGGTACGACAGAAAGTTTCCTAATTAGTCGTAATTTTGTTGATCCAAATGACTCTCCAAGATCGAGATCCAGTGAACAACGAGTCAAGGCGGGAAAACTGGAACGTCATCAAATATGAAAAAATGGCCTGTTTTCTGGGACGCGATTTTCTGCGTTTCAGCTTTCTTACGAATGCGAACCTCGTGTGTCCATTATACTAGATACTCGGATAAGCTATATTTTTGCATTGCGAATTATGCAATTATGGATCTATGAACAGCCAAACTATGTATCTAGGGGCTTCCAACGTAAGTCATCAGGCAGTAACTCTGAGGGAGAGGTGCTACAGGTGTAATGCGTTAATATCCTTATATCCTTATCCTTAATGTAAAATATATTATCTCCTAGTTTTGAATCTAATAACACCCACCCAACTCCACTTTTGGTATAAAAGCCGGGACTTTCAATTGTTTTTAAAGCAATGACTAAGTTTACTACTTACTGCCTCACTCACCCCATGTATATTTGCGAAGCATACAAAGTGCAAGTGCAACGCAATCTGGTAGTTTCACCGCATTTTCACTTGTCCTCATAACTTGTAACTCACCCGGCAGCGCTAGCCTCAAAGCTGGTGTTCTCCTGGCTTCAATTTAAATGTGCAACAGTTAACAAAATCAGAAAGAGGTCTAGCACTCTTGAGAGGTCAAGTCAGCTTGAGGAACGAGACCAAAGGGGTCATGCTGGGCTTCGAAAAGTTCATTGAAGTCAAGGATTAGACTTTCTGGTTGACGCAGCTTGTTCAGGACTGTTGCGACGAGTTCGTGAAAAAGCCCAAGGGGAAGAAGGCAGGGGAGGAGGCGACGGTCGGTGAAACAAAGGATGTGGTCCTAATGGTCCCAGAGTAGCCAGTCCTACTCGTAGCCATGAACATAGCTTTGTGCCTATCCCAAGCACTGCTCAAACTCGACGATGAATTCTAGCTGACAGTCAAAGAGAAACATATTTTTGTGCCTAGCCCAAGCACTGCTCAAACTCGACGATGAATTCTAGCTGACAGCCAAAGAGAAACTAGATATAATACCCATAATCGTCAAAAGCAAGGCAAAACTGCCTACCGCCGTAAGTAGCGTAGTTGACTCCGGGCTTTGGCAGCAGTGGATGGAACAGTCCAGCCTCTAATCCGATAATTGCAGAAATGCTATGAGGCGAAGCGGTGGTTGCGCCACCACCCAGTGCGCCTGCGTTGCGTTGATATTTGGAGACGTGTCTGCCCGGAGTTTACCGCTCCAAGTTTAGTAATCAGTTCCTAACAAGCCATAAAATCCGATTTCGTCGTTAATGGACGTTTAATGGGCGCATTCTGAGCCACGAATCAATCGTCTATGGTTGGAAAATGCGAAGTCTTGAACCAGTGTGCCATATAATGGTCCCGAACACGGGGCCCATTAAACCGTATAATGGGCGCCAAACCAAATCGAATTTCATATAAAATAGTGGCCGCTCAATTTGCAGTCTATGGTTAAAAAGTCCTCGGCCACGCTCAATAGTGCTCGGCTCGCTTCGCTCGCCTCGGACCATTAAACGCAGCCTCAGACTTTCTAACCACAGAATGCCAATTAAGCAGCCACTATCATATACTTAATCGATTCTTAATAATATTAAGTCAAAAAGTCTGAGGTCTTAAGTCAAGTCTTAAGCCAAAGTGCTATAGTCTTAATCTATTTGCAGCCTTAATCTATTTGTACTACCTAATACTAATCTATTTGCAGTCCTAATCTATTTGCAGTCCTAATCTATTTGCAGCCATAATCTATTTGTAGTACTAATATATTTGTAGTTCGATAGCTCATGCCCACTCTGTATAATTCATACTTTTCTACCATAAATCATGCTTCACCTTGATAATTTATGCTACCCCTTCAATAAACCATGATACCCTCTTTAATAAATCATTCTGTCGTCTTGTAAAAATAGCTCTACCCTCAAAGTATTGTTACTCCCTGAAAATCCCATGCTATCTCTTCAATATAATACAAAAATTCTTAGATATATTTTGCTTTCCCACAAAAACTCCTTGCAATTTAGTTGATATCTCATGCTGATATCCATTGATATCTAGCTCCATATTCCTTAGTTTCATGTTCTCCTCCGAATTATTATGTTTTCAGAATATAAAACAACACTGATTGCTTCCATGCTCGAAAAAAACGAAGATTAAAAAATATTGCTATTAGCAAGGATTAAAATATATTATCTTCTAATTTTGAATCTAAAATCGATTTCAGCTATGCTCGCAAACTTTTCTACAGTTTCGAAAAATTCTAACAGCTACGCATGCTTAAACAGTCTTCATTTAGTTTGGAATCGGAAAAAATTGAAGAAAATACTCGAAAAATGTTACAACTTAAAATAAATACCGCTTTTAGCTGTGCTCAACATATTTTCATCTAGTTGTGAATCTGATAACGCTTGCAGCTATGCTCAAAGAACATTTCCTTAGTCTTAGTATCGAAAGTCACATACTGCTACACTTGAAAAAAAATTTAAATTATTTTCTCATAGCGAGTAGAGTAATGATTGAGCTGACTAATATTTGCTTTCACAGTAGCTAATTGAAAGCGCTTAAACTTGTAGTGTCTAAAAAAGGAAAAATGTCATTTTTTACTGTTCAAAGAAAAGAGATAAAAAACAGTTTTAAAACAGATGCAGTAAATTGACCTGCATTCGGAAAAAAATAAAAGTACAAGTACTTTGCTTCGAGTCTAGATTAAAAGAAAGCGGAACAATGATTGAAGTCGAGACAAGGTTTGACAACATATAGGCTGCAGTTTTCAGCGACAGTTAGGAGGAGAGTTCTCGCTTTCATTGAGCATCAAAAAAGCCAAATCATTGCAATCAGCCACGAGCATTCGTGCGTTTTAATTATTAAAATCAAAACGCTAAATCAGCCAAGAGACCTATACCACTATTGCAGTACAGCAGGGACACGATCCTATTCAAATGGCGGTATCGGGCCCGCAATTCTATTCAACATGTGATTTCGGCACTTTTGTTCTACTAACGCACGCTCGGACGAAAAATGCACAGATGAAATCAATTAAAACTGACAGTGTCGGGCCTTATTCTAAGATGATAAACTAACCTTTATTGTATAGCACAAAATGACTGCTTTTTCTAATATTTAATGCCATTAGGATAAGGCAAATGCTTAGAAATTTAACGTGTACCAAAAGGCGTATCGTCTAGAGAAATAATCGTGAAAATCGGACGACGCGTTCGCTACCGAGTATGAGTCAGAAGTGATGCTTTTGGCGGCACTGACGTCAGTTGCTATTTAAAAACATCGTGATTACATTAAGTTCGGCTGGGCGACTTTGTATTTAATTTAAGAGTACAGTTGAGGCTGGGGGTGTCTATGGGTAAACAAGGTGTAAAAAGGAGCTAAATTTAGCGCAGTAGGGCAAACTTGAATTAACGTGGAGGATTGCCAGATGAATCCGACAGATTGGGGGGGCTGTACGGATGGCTAGGATACGGCGTAGGAAATTAGGAAGCGGAAGATAGAACATCAGTTTTAGTCTCTTTGAGATAAACTCTAGGTTCATAGTGTACGAAGTAACACTCAGGGAATGTCAAACAGGGCGTCTCGGACTCCCTGCCGCTTACGGGCGCGAAGAGAGCGGACCGAAGTCGGTACAGCCGTGACATTAGTTGCCGTTGGCGACTGCGGTGAGCTGTCCTGGGTCTTCGCCCTGGCGCCGATTTCTGGATCCGGCTCCACAACTTCGGCCTCCAGCGGGACGAGATGCTCGACAGGACGCCGGGATTCGTAACCGGCACTGGTGCGGATTGTGACGTAGCGCACGACGCCTTGTGCATCCGGGTGCAGGGCTAGGATGCGACAAGTCTTCCAACTGGCACGAGGTGTGCTCTCAACGAGAAGGCAGAGTTGATCCTGACGAGGCTGCTGGGTAA
The DNA here is from genome assembly GCA_950097015.1 of Macrostomum hystrix. Classification (NCBI taxonomy): domain Eukaryota; kingdom Metazoa; phylum Platyhelminthes; family Macrostomidae; genus Macrostomum; species Macrostomum hystrix. The sequence goes on from CATNEN010000001.1 coordinate 15,462,818, forward strand.
CCCCTGGATTGCGTCGTCGTTCTGCCAGATGGATTGATCGCAGATGCTGGAGGTATTCGCGGCGCCAGCGATCCCAAAAGGCGTCGATAATCTGTTCCCTGCGGTAGTAGAGCGCCCGTAGTACGTTGCCGGTTGACGAGTCCGCCGGTGGTAGGAGACTCTCTGAAGCGGCTGGCAGGTCGAGGCAGACGTTTGGGGCTATAAGATGTGCCGGTGTCAGTGGGCGCATATCCCTTGGGTCGTTGCTGAGAGCCGTGAGGGGGCGTGTGTTGAGTACGGCTTCAACCCTGCAGAGTAGAGTCCGCAGTTCATCGTCATCGATCCGACGACGCCAGAGTGCCGGCCGTAGGCTGGCTTTGGTAAGAGCGACAAGCCTTTCCACCGCACCCTGGTGCCAAGGGGAACGGACCGGTGCGAACTTGAAACGGAGTCTACGGGTGGTGGCAAAAGGTTGAAGATCCGTGAAGATCTTGTGCTGGAACGTCGGCGCCAGGAGGGTATCTACCAGCTTGGCGGTGGCCTGGAATGCCGTCGCCTGATCGAGGAAGATTGTACCTTCCGTGAGGCCTCGCCGGGCCCAAAATCTCTCAAACGCGTGGAGCACCGCGTCCGCGGAGTAGTCCGTCAGAGGTTCTAGGTGCACAGCACGACTGGTCGCGCAGGAGAGGATGAGGACCCAGCGCTTGGCTGACGTCCTTGTCGTGGCGCCCATGTATATATCGGTCCTAACTGATCGATGAGAATTGAGCGGAAAGCGGGCTGCGTGAAGTCCAAACGTTCAGGTGGCAGCTGACCATGATGTGGGCGAGTCATGGGTGGCGCTTTGGAGGCGCGGCAAACAAGGCAGCCACGTAGAGCGTTGCGCACAGTGGCAAGGCCACGGACAATCCAGAAGCGCTCCCTCAGTCGACTAAGAACTGTGGAGGCAGTCGCGTGTACCTCCTGCTCGTGGATATGTCGGATCAATAGATAACTGAGGTGACTCCTCGAGGGCAGGAGCAACGGGTTTAGTGCATCAGCGTCCAAATTGGCGTTGGCCATGCGTGAGCTCAAGCGGACGAAACCGTCGGTATCAAGATACAAGGCAAGCTGATTCACCAGCCGACAATTCCCAGGGTTGCCCGATTCAAGAGCGATCATGTCCTTGAGGTAATGTAAACGCTGTGTGTACCGGACCCAGAGAAGGAGGGCGGCGTTGCGCGCGTTTAAGCCTGGGACTCCGCGGGTCCTGTCCCTCGTGACGAAGCGGACGACATATGCGGTTGCACCGAGCAGGGTGTTGAGGCATCCGAAACGAGTGATATCCATGTCTCCAGGTGGGGGCTCAGCAACGCCTTTGGTAGCGTGCAGAAGCGAAATAGACGGGGGTGCATTGGCAATCCCAAGAGGCAGATGGGCGAGGGTTGTTAGAATATCTTTCGGAAGTTGTAGCGCCTGTAAGTGAATGGCTGGAGCAATCCTCTCGACTGAGAGCACCTTCAGCGGCATGCGTCGACCATCCAGTGTGGCTAATTCCAGGCGAACAATGTTGGCGTGCACGCGACGGCGAGATTCGGCATGACACGCAGAGCTGTCGAGGCTGATTGTACCGAGGGACTGGAGGCCGATTCGCCGGGCTATGTCGCCTCGAAGGTAGGTGTAGCTGCAACCGCCATCGATAAGGGCCGTGATCGGAGCCGAATCCCCAGTTGCCGGGTTCACAGCTGGAGCAGAGAAGGTGGCCATCACTATGGGCTGAAGGAGGCTATCCTGCGCGGACGAGACGCAGGAGATGGCGTTAACAGGGCCGGATGAATCCTCCGTCGATTCCACAAGGGGGGAGGTGTCACTGAGATGCGAATTGACTATCGGCTGATGCGGCCTTCGCGAGTGCGCCGAGGGGCCTGCTCCAGTTTGGATGGCGGGTTCCCTCGGGTAAGCGCCATGAAGAGAGGTATGGTGCTTGGAGCCGCACTTGCGGCACCGGCTGGAAGAGGGGCAATGCCGTGCCTCGTGATCCCCAAGGCAATTGAAACACAGTTTCTTCCGTCGGACAGCACTGAATCGGTCCTCGGGCTGGGTGACACGGTCACAGCGAGACGCATTGTGACCGCTCTGGTCGCAGTAGACGCATCCGGCGATATCCTGACAGCGGATGGTGTTTTTGCGACTAGGGCCATGCTGATGTCTGCCGGCGGCGTAGCTGCGTCCTGAGTTCTGCGCGGCCGGTGGGCAAGAGTTTGATGCCGCGCCGAGGAGATTGGCACCGGAGTAGGGTGCTTCGGCTGGAGCTTCGTTTGTCACAGTCCTGGCGGCACGGAGAACGCGTAGCTTCGCGTCCAAGTGTCCTTGCAAGTCGGTCATAGTGGGCATGGGCGACTGAGTGGCTTTAATGCGGGCGTCCTGAATGTCTGTCCGGAGCGCGATAGGTAACTTCGGCCACAAGGCGTGGATGTATGCGTCCATCGCCGCTTCCGGCTCCTGCAGCCGGGCAAGCTGACCCACAGTGAGACGAAGTGCGTCCGCGAAGGGTTCCAGCGTTCGGAAGTCGACGTCGTTGAGATGCGGCATGTCCAGGAGGCGTTTGTAGCATGCGCTCTTCTGCTCTTGCAAATCGCCGTAGTTATATTCCAGAATCCGCCGCGCCTCCTCGTACGCGCCGGGCTGGCAAGCGTCCAGACCTCCGAGCTTCCGTGAGGCCCCCGTGAGGAGACCTCGAAGGACCTCAAACTTGTCGACGGGAGACATTTCTAGGGCATGAATTCGATGATCGAACGCGCCCCAGAACGCTGGGAATGCGGCGGGGTCCTCACCATCGAATGTCGGTAGTCGTGCGTTGCGCAGGACGCTGTCGCCGACGAAGGAAGCCGGGCGGCGGGCCGTGGGCAGTGGGTTCGCATCTGGCACCGCCGCTGGCGCCGGTGGGGCTGCCGCTGTCTGGCTTTGAAGCTGAGTAAGTAGTTGCTGGTTTTGGTTAACATAAAGCCTTTGTCTCAGTCAGTTGACGACAAATTGGTAGCAGAGCGTGGTTTGTTTGGCACCAAGGCAATGGTCAACACTCGCGCGACCTCAGCCGAGACTGGGGATACAACCGACCCGATTACTGGGGATCATGCAGGACAGGAGCAAGCAACGGGAGGGGCGACCGCTGGACCATCGGCACCACTGCTTCAGCCGACAGTTGCCGGCCAGCCGCCAGCCAACCAGAACATGCTTCAGCACCTACTCGGCGTCATGGTCACCATGATGCAGCAAAACCACGCTCTGCTACCAATTTGTCGTCAACTGACTGAGACAGAGGCTTTATGTTAAGCTTAAGTTGCTAGAACGAACTATGCGTGAGTGTAGTTTCTTTTGGGGAACGGCTGGGCGACTTTGTATTTAATTTAAGAGTACAGTTGAGGCTGGGGGTGTCTATGGGTAAACAAGGTGTAACAAGGAGCTAAATTTAGCGCAGTAGGGCAAACTTGAATTAACGTGGAGGATTGCCAGATGAATCCGACAATGGCCAAGGGCGCGAGTACTATTAAGACTGAGGCTATGTCAAGCTAGATAAAAATAAAGCGGCACAATGATCGAAGTTAAGACAAGGTTTCACAATACTCGTATCTAGGCTGCAGTTTTCATGGATTTAAATGAGGAGGTCTCGCTAGCATTGAGCATCATAAAAGCTCAATCATTGATATCAGCTATGTACGCTTTACTTATTAAAAACAAATCGCTCAATCTGCAAAGTGACCAATATCACTATCGCAATATATAAACGTACGTACGGGTGCTAAAAGCAGTAACGCAATCCTATTCGATTGGCGGTATCGGGCGCTCTATTTTGCTAACACACTCGCCGCCGAGAAAAGGAGTGACGCAACCACATTCAACTGAGAGTATCGGCCTTCTGTGCTACTAACGCACGCAAGGGCGAGAAAACGCACCCATGCAATCTAATAGAACTGACAGTGCCAGGCACTATTCTATAGATAAAAAAACCTAAAAAGTATGGCAAAAATACGTAAAGCATACCATCAGGGGTCGGTGACAGAGCGGTTATCGTGTTTGCCTCACGCACCACGGTCCCTAAGTTCGATTCCGCGGGGAAGCCACATTTATTTGAATCACAGTAAATCGTGCCACTCTCCGTCAAAATTAATTCCTGTTTCTTCGAAAACTTATGCTATCCATAAATAATGTAAGCTACACCCTCAATTAATCATGCTACCACCTTAAAAAATGCTACCGTCTTTATATATTCTGCTATCCCTCGATAAATAATTGCAACACCTTCGAAAATACATTCCAACCAATTCTGACAAGAATTGTTATCCCCTCGATAATTCAAGTTTTTTAAGGTTGCGATTTCAGGGGCCGGTTTCAGCCGACTAGGCCGTCCCTCCGCCTGTCTGTGCGTGCGGCTCGCGCGTGTTCATCCCTGCTGCAAGGTGGGGTGCTGGGTGCCGGCCGGCCGGCAGGTGGGGTGGTTTGATTGGGGGCTGGTGGCGTCGGCCCCACTTTATTTGTGTGCTCACGCTCTCTCGTGCGTGCTGCGTGAGCGCCTTGGCTCGTAAATTTTTTGTATTGCTTTTTTCTGTTGCTTCGGGACTTCCATTTTCAGTCCTTCCTTCGTGACTCCCCAAATCCTAAAATATATTCGCTATCGTAGGACTCGTTCGTCCACTGCCTTTGTCGCCACGCCTGTGCCTTCCCTCTTGCTGCTTTTGGCCCTGTTGGCTAAATCAATAATTCATGCTTTCCCATAAAAATTGAGATTTTCTAACTAGATAATTTTGGTTTCCCTAAATGCATGCATGTTAGTTGATTAATTTTTACTATCACCTCGATAATTTTGCTTTCCGTCAATAGTTTATGCTTTCCTTGATAACTTCATTCTTCCGCTCAATATTTCGCGCTTTTCCTTTCAATAATCCATGCTTCCTTTCGATAATTTTTATTTTCCGTCTATGATCGACGTCGATATATCGTGCGCTCTTTTAACAAAGCATGCTACGCTCGAAATCTCCTAGCAAAACTTGGTTCCCCTCGACAAAGCTTGGTTATCCCTCGATAATTATGCTACCGCCCATATTAAATCAGGCTCCTCTCCCTCACTAATACTTGCTGTTTTCTCAATAACTTATGCTGTCTGGTAAATTGCAAAATCATGCTAATTAAAAATATTCAAATGAATTATGGTACTTTTTTCTTGAGATACATCCTCAATAAATCATGCTACCACGTTGATATACCATGATTTCTCTCGTCAAATATTGCTACTACCTTGAAAATTCATGGTACAACATTGATAATTAATTATTTCCCTTACTTAATTCATGCTTTACCCTACTCAAATCAGGCAGACTCCTTGATTCATGCTCTCGCCCTAATTCCCCATATTCCCCATTCGATAATTCATGATCCCACTTTGAAAGTCCATGCTTCACCCACGATAATTCATGCTTTCTTTGTCGCTAATACATGCTTCCCCTCGATAACGCTTGCTACCTCCACAAACATTTTTGCCACCCCTCGATAATTTGTATCACACCTCAAATAATCTTGCCTCTTCTCGACAATTTATGTTTCTTCCTTGATAATTAATTTTACTACCTCGCTAAATTATTCTACTACCTAAATCATGCTACCATCTTTATAATTCATGCTTCCTCGCGATAATTCATTTTACCCCTGGAAAAATCACATAGCCCCAGAAAATTTGGACTATACCTGTATAAATCGATCTACAACAAGATAGTTCATCCTACCCTCTCGATACCTCGTGCTTCCCTTCGATGATTAATGTTTCCCATCGATAATTCTTGCTTTTCCTCTGATAATTCAGGCTACCCAATCTATAATTAATGCTTTTGCCTCGATAATTCTGATTTAGATAAGTCAAGCTAAACGCTTCCCCTCAAGAATTTATTCTGCCCTCTCGATAATGCATGCTTCCTTTCGATGATTAGGTTTACCCTTCGATAATTTATGCTGTTTTCATTGATACTCATGATGCCTCTGGTAAATTAATTTTTCTTTTGAAACTCATGTTATTTTGTCGAAAATTGATGCTATGCGCTTAATGATTCATGACCATTCCTCGAAAATTCATGCTACTCCCTCTATAATGTAAAATACAGCACAGCACATTCCTCTCTTCGCCCAGTCAGAGGTGCGAATTTCAATAAATAAAATTTAAGAGCACAACTCCTCTCCACCCAATCAGCGCTCATTTTTTACATAAGCGAAAAGGCGACTGCAAATTCAGCCAATGTTAATCTGTATTTCTATATTTCAAATAACTTCGTCGCAAACATTCAAATGACTCACTGACTATCTCGCTAAAAATAAATCTACGCCTAAAAAATAAACACTGAGTACACTAAAAAACGTGTATATATTTCTAACAACGTCCTAAAATTCGTGCTCGTAAACCATTGCTAAAAATGGTCCGCGACGTAGTTTACAAGGGCTCCGAGACCAGCGTCTACATAGGGGCAAGGGGTAGCTTAGGCAAGAAAGGCCTCTTCCTGACGGTGGCGATTCTCGTCCTGCTCGAAATCCTCTTCGCGGACTCCGTAGTGGCAGTGACGACGGTTCCGACAACGGTTCCGAGCAGTCCGCCGCCGGTGACTCCGGGACCATCGACTGCGCCGCCGCTCGTAAAAGACGTCCGACTGCCGGCTGGCGTCAAGCCCATGCACTACAGTCTCACCCTGGCGCCCTACATCTACGGGACGAACGCATCAGCCTTCTACTTCACCGGCTCCGTCAGGGTGAGGCTCAGTGTCAGCCAGAGCACCAACAACCTCAAGCTGCACGCAGACAGGATCAAACTGACGGTCCAGGATATAAAGATCTACGATAACAGCTCCAAAAAAAACTTCACCGTCACGAGCGTTGTGTACGACGACAAGCGTCAGTGGTACAGCATCAACATGAGCGAGCCGCTGCCTGCGAACAGCTCAAGCGTCGTCCTGCAGATCGACAAGTTCCGAGGTCCACTTCGGCCTGATCTTAAAGGTTTCTATCTGAGCTCCTACACTGAGAACGGAGTTACAAAGTACCTCGCCACTTCTCAACTGCAGCCGACGGACGCCAGGAAGACATTTCCGTGTTTCGATGAGCCTGGATTCAAGGCAAAGTTTGACATTAGCCTCGTGAGACTTGCGACTTTCAAGTCCATCAGCAACATGCCATCAAAGCAGGAAAGCAACGTGACTGCCAAGCAGTGGTTTAGCGAGATGGCCGACTCAGATCTTGTAGTTAAGGAGGACTTTGAGACTACTCCCATCATGTCTACTTACCTTCTGGCGTTCATTGTGTCTCAATTCGACTATGTAGACAGCAAGGACGACAAGGGTCGCGAATATCGCAACTGGGTTCGACCCGAGTTCAAAGGTCTCACAAACTACTCGCTTGAGGCCGTCATGAACATCACCCAGCACTTTGAGTCCTACTTCAACGTGTCATACCCGCTGAATAAAACGGATCAGGCTGCAGTTCCCGACTTCATCGCAGGTGCGATGGAGAACTGGGGACTGATCATTTATCGGGAGAGCCGCCTCGTTTTCGATGCATCAAAAGACACTAGCGCCATTTTACAAGCCATCGGCAGCATTATGAGCCACGAGCTCGCCCACATGTGGTTCGGAAATCTGGTCACTCCGGACTGGTGGGACGACATCTGGCTCAATGAGGGATTCGCCAGTTTCGTGCAAATCATCGGAGTGCACAATCTGCATCCCGACTGGGAGATCGATGCTCAATTCGTGTCAAAACTGCAGAGTGCGGCCCTCGATCTCGATTCAAAAGGCTCGAGCCACCCAATTTATATTCAGGTTTATAATCCGAGTCAAATCATGGAGATCTTCGACACCATCAGCTACAAAAAGGGCGCCACCGTTCTTCGCATGCTTCACGGCTTCGTGGGTGACGAAGTGTTCCGGAAAGGAGTCGGAAAATACCTATTGGACAACAGTTACGGCAACACATTCCACACTGCTCTCTATGACAGTCTGGCTCGACAGTACAACGAAACGTGGGGCAGACCGCTCGACGTGGGTCAAGTGATGGACCGCTGGATAAAGCAGATGGGATATCCCGTGCTCAACTGCTCCAGGAGTGCAGGCCAGCTCACACTGACCCAGAATCACTTCCTCAGCGACCCCAGCCAGAAGCCCAGCTACGAGAGTGACTACAACTACACGTGGATCATCCCAGTCACCTTGGGCACGAAGGAGAATCTCACATTGGGTACTCCGGAGGATGTGTCACGATTCGTGCAATGGATGGCCGACAAGAGCCAGGCGTTCGACTTGGACGCCGGCTCGAGTTGGTACCTGCTCAATCTGCGCTCGCTCGGCTTCTACAGAGTGAACTACGAGCTAGCGAACTGGGAAGCTCTCATCAAACAGCTGCTGTCGGACCACAGCGTGTTTACTCCGCAGGACAGAGCCCGTCTGCTCGATGATAGCTTCTCTCTAGCCAGCGCAGGCTACCTGGACTACAGCGTTCCGCTCAACATGACCAAGTACTTGAAGAACGAGACCCACTTAGTTCCGTGGGAGTCGGCTCTTTCGAAGATGAGCTACCTGCACTCGATGTTCCACCGACAGTCTCCGGAGTACGGTCCTCTGAGTGCCTACATGCGCGACCTGCTCGAAGGTGCCTTCAAGGACGTCGGACTCGACAACAAGGAGAGCGATACGCACCTGACCCGACTGAAGCGAGAGCTCATCGTCTCATCGGCCTGCCTGTACGGTGTGCGACGTTGCAAGGAGGCTGCAAGGGAAAAGTTCAACGACTTCGTGAACTCAAATTTTACCAAGAGCATCAGTCCGGACATCAGATTTCGAGTTCTTTGTGAAGGAGTGTTCACATCTTCTATGGACGTGTGGGACCGACTGTTTGAGTACAGCAAGACCGTGTCCCACCCCGGCATCAAAAACGACATCATCCGCAGCCTGGCCTGCACAAGCGAGCCGTGGATCCTCAACCGCTACCTGGACTATGCTCTCAACGAATCCAGAGTCCGGAGGCAGGACTCCTCCACGGTGTTCTCGAGCGTTTCCGCGAACCCACACGGTCTAAAAATCGTGTGGGACTGTCTGCAGAGGAAATGGGAGAGCATTCAGGAAAAGATCTCTGGCTTAATTGTTAAGAAATTTATTGAAAACCTGGCCGACTTCAACAGCGAGCAGAAGGTTTTGGAGATGGAGAAGTTCAAGGCGCAGCACAAGAAAAGCCTGGGTGCTGCGACGCGGGCCATGGACATCGCCCTGGAGAACGTGCGCATCAACGTCAAGTGGATGGAGCGCAAACTTCCGGCTGTTCGCATCTGGCTGGCCGATAATGTGAAGCGGTTTGAAGAGGGGCGCGCGGTGTGAAATTTGTGTGCGAGAACTGCGAGAAATGCCCCGCTGACTGGTAATTATAAGTAGCAATTATCGTGAAAACTGTTAAGGATCTGGGACAGAAGAAAATCAGCTTTATTGTAGATTTGTTTTTTACTTATAATCCTGATTGATTTAGCTTAGTTGAACCGTAGTCTGTACTGGGCTTCAGGTGTTCCATATATAAAGTGTGCAATTAACTTATCGTTGCGACTGCAAGGTCAATGTGGTTTTGTTGCCTCAAGGTAGTTTTGTTGCCTCAAATTTCATTTTGTTCAAGGTTTCTTCTTTAATTTTATTGGAATGTTTGACGGCTCATTAATATATTAAACTTTTTTCTTTGGCTTGATGGCTCATTTATATATTAAACCTCACAAATAATAGCCGACATGGTTTCTTGATGAAATTTTACCCATACCTATATTGGTGGTTTTCACCACCCAGCAGAAACCTCTACAAGAATCGTTCAACATCTCGACGATGCGGATGCTTTGCGATTCTGTCTAGCTTTTTCTGTATTTTTCAGTAGAATGGAAAAATGAAAATTCCGGATATTTGAAATATATCACTCAGTGAGTGTCGCTGGGCACAATTGCTGATGTTGGAACTGATAATCGATCTGATGTTCGTTTAAAACTAATTCTGTACCTGTTAGACAGGAATCTGCAAATCTGTGAGACAGGAATCTGCTAATCTGTTAGACAGGAATCTGCTAATCTGTTAGACAGGAATCCGCTATTCTATCAGACAGGAATCTTCTAATCTGTTAGACAGTAATCTGCTAATCTGTCAGACAGGAATCTGTTAGACAGGAACCTGTTAGACAAGAACCTGTTAGACAGGAACCTGTAAGACAGGAACCTGTTAGACAGGAACCTGTTTGACAGGAAACTTTCAGACAGAAACCGTTTAGACAAAATCCCAATAGCTTTTCGAACTCACTCTCAGGACATGGTCAGCGAGGTGGACAGTGACGGAAACGGTTCCATCGGGTTCTCCGAATTTAGCAATGATGGAGCGAATAAAGACGGAAGACGAATTCGCTGCGGAAATCGAAGAGAGTTTCAAAGTTTTCAATCGAGATCAGAACGGGTGAGAAAAAAATAATTGGTTGTTGAATTGTCTGATCAATAAATTAAAAGTCTGATCAATAAATCAACAGTCTGGTCGATAAATCAACAGTCTGGTAAGTTAATCAACCGCCTGATCAATAAATCAAGGGTATGATAAAAAATCAACGGCCTTATCAATCAATAAACGGCCAAATTAATAAAATGAAATGCCTGATCAATAAATCACGGCCTAATTATTTAAAGCATCAGCGTGATCAATAAATCAATGGCGTAATCAATCAATTAATGGGCTAATTGATCAATCAACGCTCTAATGGATCAATGGATCAATCAATTAATGGGCTAATTGATCAATCAATCAATCAACGCTCTAATGGATCAAAAAACCCTCTAATCGATCAATCAATCAAAAACCCGCAGATCCACCAGTCCCGCAGAGCTCCATCACGTTCTATGCGAAATTGGCGTGAAACTCACCGACCAAGAAGCCGCAGAAATTATTGCTCAGGCCGACTATAACAAAGACGGCATGGTTGACTTTGGCGAATTCTACAAAATGATCAAGACTAGAAACCCGCCAAAGTTGCGCCGGTGACCAAATTTTACAGGTAAAGTGATGGAACAGAAGCTAAAGTGATTGATAGATTCTGTAACCCATTTTAAGGGACTGCAAAGGCTAGGAATTTCGGAATCCTATAACCTATGACCCTAATATGTGTGCTTGGTCAAACTTTTGTCACATGTTGAAGCTCTGAACGCATATGTACTTGACTTACTTGAATTAGCTGCAGGGGGCATCCTTCGGATGCAGCGAGGAGGCGTTTCCGCCCATTCCGCTAGCCCCTGGCGACCACGGGCAAAGCTGCGGTGTCGCGCAGGGGGATCCGGTGATGCCGGCGTCCGCAGCGCGGTCCTCTTTCGGAGAGTCCAGGAGGTGGAAAGTTGCTCTTCGGTAAGGTGGCCCTTAGGTAACGGATGAGCTGGCAGATGTTCTCAGGCCTGAAAACGTCGGCGAGATCCGGGTTTGGGCCGAGATAGGTGAGCCTGTCCTGAGTGAAGGCGGGGCAGTCGCAAATAAAATGCTCTGCATCCTCAACGTAGGAGAAGCAGAAGGAGCATTCCTCACTGCGGCTTTTGCCTTGCAGGAAGCGGTGCCTGGCGAAACAGCCATGGCCAGAGAGGCCCATGGTAACTGCCCTGATGTCCCTGCGGTTAAGTCCAAGAAAGGCTTTGCGAAGGGCAGTAAAGGGACAAGGGACAGCAGCGCGAGACTGCCGACAATCGGCGGTATTGATCCATCTGTCCTTGTGCTTTGAGGCCACCCACTGGTTAATCCGAGTGTTGACGACGGCGGTAGGGGTGGAAACTGCAGGCACGGGGCCAAAAAGCGAACCCGTCGAACCGGCCTTGGCGAGGCTGTCGGCCAATTCGTTACCGGGGTGGCCAGAGTGCCTTGGAATCCACCTTAGGGACACCTTGTTGTGGGTCCCTAAACGGTTGAGTTGCGCGACGCAGTCGAGGACTGTTCGCGAGCAGGTGTGCGTGCGTCCAAGGGCATGGATTGCCGCCTGGCTGTCCGAGTGGAGGAAGATTTCTGCTCCGTGGACATTTTGGTTGATCAGCTCCAGGGCGCAGGAGCTGATGGCGAGAACTTCGTTCTGGAAAACGGTAGAGTTTGTGCCGGTGTGCTGAGAGAAGGTCGGTACAGTTTTCCCTCCGGACATAATGCAGTAGCCGAAACCAGAGACCGAGTTGATTTGCGAACCGTCGGTGAAGCAGTGAATTTCACGGGGTTGGCCGTGGTCACGTACTTCCTGGCGAGGCGGAATCAAGGACCACTAGTAGATAGTTAAGTAGTCCTTGGGGGGAATGTTGGTTTTGAATTTGAGCGGTGGGCACAGCGTCGACTGAATTCCGTCTGAGAGAAATTTGAGACCTGCTGCGTCCAGGTCCCGTAGGCTGAGGTCGCCATGGGGCTGGAGGTTCCGCTTGCTGAAGGCAAGTTGCTTCCGGATGGAGACGCCCGCGTCCAGAAGACGACGAGCCGTTTTCATCGCTTCCCCTTTGATAAAAAGATCTAAAGGGGGAAGGTCCAGGAAGGCAATTATGCCAGCGAAGGGAGTGGAGGGTGCCACACTCATGATGGCTCCACAAGCACGGCCCTGCACCTTGTTTAGGGCCTCCAAGACCCCTTTAGTCTCCAGGGCACAATTCCAGATGAAGTCGGCAAAAGAAATGGCCGGTCTTACAATGGTAGTGTAAATCCACCAGAGAAGGCAGGGGGGTGAGGCCCCAGGTGGCGCCGAAGGCTCTGCGGATCTGCGTGAGCGTCGCAAGAGCTTTGCGGGTTTTGAATTTGACGTGAGGTGTCCAGCTCAACCTGTGGTCGAGGATGACACCTAAGCATCTGGTTTGCTTCTCCATGGCGATGGGTTTGTCATAGAGAAGGAGAGGCTCAATCCTCCAGTTTCGTTTGCTGGTGAACATAATGGCGACGGTCTTGGACTCAGAGAGTTTGAGGCCGCAGCTATGAGCCCAGCGCTCGGCACGGTGGATGAAAGCTTGCAAAAGTTCTCTAAGGACCGGGGGAGACGGTCCGGCCTCGGTGGCGGTGACGTCGTCAGCATAGCCAATTTTTTGGATCAGGGCTGCAGAGCAGCTCGTCCATGACAAGGTTCCAAAGGATCGGACTGAGAACACCACCTTGCGGGCCTCCCTTCTGGACTTTAACAGAACGGGAGTGGCCAAGCAGGTGCGAGGTGGCAGTTCGGTGAGAGATCATATACATGATCCAGCGGGTGAGGTGCTCGTGCGCAGCCTGGCTTTCCAGGGCTCGGCTAAAGGCTCGGAATAGCACATTGTCGAAGGCACCAAATCAATGTCGAGGAAAAGCGAGAGAGCAAAACCGGTGCCAAGCACGGCGCGCTCAAGCTTGTCAACAATGGCATGCAGAGCACTTTCGATGGAGCGTCCGGATCGAAAGGCGTGCTGGTTGGCGGAGAGCGGGGAGTTCCTCAGCTCAACGTGAAGGAGGCGCCAAAGAACTAGCCTTTTAAGCAGCTTAAGAAAGAAAGATGTTAAGCTGATGTGGCGGAAGGCTTTGGCGGAATGGTAGTCTCCCTTAGGGATGAAGACGATGATGGCTTCCTGCCAAGACCTGGGTACGTACCCGAGGGTGATACAGGCCTGGAACAGGTTGCAGAGGAGGCCGAGGAACCTGTAATTTTTGCCGCTTCATGTAGGAAGGCGGGGTAAATGTTGTCAGGTCCAGGCGACTTAAAAGGTGAGAAGAAATTAGAAGCGCGAGCTGTCTGTTCTCTAGTGATAATGGTGGTCGCAAGGATGTGTCCACCCGGAGTGTGGTCCGGCGGGTCCTGAAGCGGTGCGGTCCGGGGGAAAGCGCTGGCGAGCATGATGTCCAGCGATTCGCCAGGATTTTCAGCAAGCCGGCCGTCCGGTCTTTTGATCACTGAGAGCTTCGAATTTTGTCAAGAGTGAGCGCTTTTATAACGCGAGACACCCTTCGACGTGCGACGCACCCTTCAGCTCGGCGCAGTATTGGCGCCACTTTTCGGACTTCGCTTTCCTGGTGTCACGCTTAAAGTCACGAATCGCATTCTGGTAGGCGGTCAGGTCAGCTGGGTCCTTGCTTTTTCGTGCAATCTGCTGGAGGGATTTGGCCTTGCGCCGGAGGGTTCCAAGCGCTGGGTTCCACCAGGGAGCGGATTTTTTGCCTTTGTAGGCTTTAAGGGGGCAAGAGGTTTCATGAGCTGTCAGGATGGTCGTACTGAGTAGATCAGCCAGATCGTCCACTTCTTGACAGGTGGCAGGAACAACGGATTCTAACTGGTTGGTCTGACGCTTCACGGATTCCGCAAAGGCCGTCCAGTGAGTATTTCGGGCGTTCCTTTTCCACAGAATACCAGGCTTGGAGTAGGAACTTTTGCAACCGGAAGCGAATGAAACGATGGTCAGACAGAGATTCTTCTTCGTCCCACACCTGCCAGTTCCTGATCAGAGGGATAAGGCCCTGAGAGGCGAGGGTGGCGTCAAGGACCTCCGTCCAACGCCCATTGCCAAAGGTGGGTGTGCCACCCGAGTTGCAGAACTCAATATTGGTGGTGCAGATGTAGGCAAGGAGATCCTCGCCTCTGCAGTTTGATGTAACACTGCTCCAGTGGGTGTGGTGGGCGTTAATGTCGCCTGCCACCAGCAGCTCAAAGTCGTGGTCTGAGCAGTAGTCCACGAGGGAAGTGAGACTGGGCGGAACCGCAGGACCGTCACCAGGAAAGTAGATAGAGGCGATTATGACGGTGCGGTTCGGGAAAATGTGGTTGGTTTGGATGACACAGAGGTCTTTGTCAGAGAGGTCTGGTCTATGCCAAGCTTTGAGGTCGGTAGTCGCGAACACAGCAGCCCTGGGGTTTTGGGGCATGAAAAAACAGTCATAACCTGCCGGAATGTTCGGAATCTTACCCTTTCTTCGTCCAGGGCTCCTTGTAGACGATGATGCCCGGTTTTACAAAGTCCACCACACGCGCCAGGTTGGTCGATGCCGCGATGCAGTGGTGCGGGTTCAGCGGCAGGAAGCTCACCCCAGAAGGGGCGGTCCGTGCGGCTACCTGCTGGCTTACGGCGAGTTGTTCAGGAGAGATTCCTCGTAATCGCCGGTGTTTTGCCCGAGCTCCATCGGTTCCTCCTGAATCGGATCCAGAGCCGAGGCCGGGGCTGCCGCAACAGGGGCGTCCGTATCCTCAGCCCGGTTTTCCGCCGGGGGTTCCGATGAGACATTGGGCCGGATGGTGCTGCGGTGGCGTCCCCTGTTGGGGTCCGGCAGCTGTTTGGCGCGCTGAGTCAGGACAGTGCGGATGGTGTTGCGGGCGGGTTTCCGGCCCTTATCACGTCCGCCTGTCGATGCGGCTCTCGCGGCTTTGCCCCTGATAGGATCCGCATCCTCGGAGTGTCGTGACGGTCAGGGAGTCTGTGTTCCAGGGCGCAGGGGCCCGGCAGAGCTCTGATTCGTCCGTTTCCGCTTTTCCGAGGGCGGCGGGCGAGTGGCGTCGGACTCGAAGCTGAAGATCTGCATTCGAGTGAGACCTGCACTGATGCAGGACATGTCTGGGCAGCGGAGCATCTAGCTGTCCGACAGTCCTAGAATGGTCGAGTTGGTCGAGTCGAGTTGGTCGATCTGGTCGAGTTGCGCTGTCGAGAGGGGCGTCTCGGATAACCAAGGCCGGCTGCCCCTTTGCCATAGCAGCGTAAGTGCGCTTTGGCTTTGTGGTTTGGCTGGCGCCTCCCGCAACGGGCCCCCCCAGCAGTCGTCGGAGCTGCCGGATGACTGTGAGAGTTTCCGCCACGAGAGGAACCGGACGCCCCAGAGGCCTGGGCGGCACTTTTCCTCGCTTCCGGGTTTTCCGGACGACGGGAGGAGTCCGCCTACTTGTTGGGTGCCGGTCCCTCCGCGATGTTTGCAGAGTTGCCGGCCCCCCTCCTCGGAGGCGGTGGTTGGCGCGGATTTCGCAGCCAAACGTGCTTCCTGTTTGCGCCGCCGGAATTCCTGGAAGCGGGCGAAGCTGCGGGCCTGCGTGGCAGGGGAGCCTTTGCTCTTAGATCCAGCCGCTCTGGTGTTTTCCTGAGTGGCGGAGGAGCAAAATAGGTTTTGGGCGCCGGTGGAACCGGTGTCGCCCTGTCGCTGTCCTGAGGATCTGCGTCGCCGGCCGGGGTCAGCGTTTCAGCAGGGTCCTGGGACGTGCTGGAGCTAAAGTTGGACTCCATAGGTCGCTGGAATGACAGAAAAATTTTAGATGAAAAATAAAAACCGCTAACGGCCGGATATACTCCCCGGACCTTTCAGCCCCTCAGCGCGGTGAGACCTTAGGCATAAGAGGGCACCTAGAGCAGTGCCAGGCCCGCAGACTGGCTGCGTACCCTGTTGAGGTCGAAGGGTGACACCTTTCCCTCCAGCCAGGGCTAGAGGTACCCAGTTTTGGATGGGTCATCCAGCGCTGTTGCCAATTCTGTCCGGCTGCCCTAGGGTCAGCCTTGAACACTCGCGGGACGTGTACCCATGGGTCAGCTGACGGGACAGCGTGGAGGGATTCCTGCACCCGAAGGCACAGGGGTCCTTCCTGCCAAGCCTGCTCAAAAAGCGTCTGCAGGCGTGAGGCATCGCAGACCTTAGCCCGTGGGCCAGGACTGACTCATACCTCACAGGCGTGTCCCGCCGGTGCGAGCAACGCATATGTACAGGTTACCGTCATCCTGAACAAAAGAGAAAGCTTCGTAAAATGGACTATGCCAACAACTAGCAAAGACTCGGACGAATACTTACTCAAACTATTTACCATGAGGTTCATATGCTCTACAAGAGAGTAATCTTAGTAGGATTAGGTTAAGTAGAACAAGATAAGGAACAAGAAAGTAGAAGCCCAATAGTGTACAAGCGTACAATTTAGTTTCTCTCAAAGTTAGTAACCCTATAAATTACTCAACTAGGCTTTCGGGTAATAGCATCACAATCAATTCGTATGGTCAGCCAGCCAGGACCTCAGCGAAGGCAGATTGCTTTCCATCCACTTCACATTGATCCGCACATTCTCCAGGGCCAGCTCCAACGCTCGAGACGCAGTTCCGATGGTGTCTTTGTGCAGCTGCTGGAACCGCTCCATCTCCTCGAGTTTCTGCTTGGTGTTAAAACTCTCCAGATTTCTCACAATGAAGGGCAACGTAAAAAAGCCAAGACCGCTATTCAAAAGAGAATCCCAATTGCGCTGCAGAAAATCACGCATGATTTGCAGACCGTTGGGGTTGCCTGCAACACTTGAGAACACGGTGGAGTGACATTTTATCGTTCTCCGCAATTCGCCTCACACTGTGAGAAGTAAGCGCAAGCTAGTCCACTTTGTTTTGTCCCCCTAGATGAATTCTAGCCGACAGCTAAGGAGAAACTAGATATACCCATAATCGGCAAAAGCAAGGCAAAACTGCCTACTGCCGTAAGTAGCGTAGTTGACTCCGGCTTTCGCAGCAGTGGATGGAACAGTCGAGCCTCTAATCCGATAATGGCGGAAATGCTTTGAGGCAAAGCGGTGGTTGCGCCACCACCCAGTACGCCTGCGTTGCCGCCGCAGACATTTGGAGACGTGGCTCCCCGGAGTTTACCGCTCTAAGTATATTATTCAGTTCCTGACAAGCCATAATCGATTCTTAATATATTCTTAAATTCTTAAAGTCTGAGCTCTGAGGTTAACCTCTTCCTGCATGGCTTGAACCTCCTGCAAGCATGGCTTAAACTGATACACTAGACGGGAAGGAAATGAGCAGCACTACTGCCTTTAGCCAGTAAAGCAGTCTCACTTGCTGCCTGCTTGGTATGCGCTGCTTACCATAGAAATCTGTGCGCAGCAAGTCCCCTTTACAGTAGGACAAGCTTTCTTACAATAATATTCTGACCATCTTGTTTGTTAGTATTTTCTCACTAAATTTCTCAGTACGAGCGTACTAACTGAAAACCTGCAGTAAATGGCTTCTCTCTCTGGGATCGAATACATGACCTCAGACAGTGAAGTGAGCCTCGACTCCTACTTAACAATAGACGAGGAGCCTGGTGAGGAGGTTGGTATCGAAGACGCACTGAATGGCAATCCTTCAATCATGGAAGAGCCTGAAGGCGAGGAAGGACAGGAGTTCGCAGATGGCGAAGCGGCTGAAGTTGAGAATGTTTGGCGGCTTGTCGAGCCTGGGTCCGATGAAGGGACAGAAAGTTTTGAATTTACCGGAACTGCTGGCCTAAATCCTAACGTTTTAATTCCTGACAATGTTGAGCAGAATAAGTCTTTATTTTTACAAATATTCCTTTCTGATGAGCTTTTCCAACGTCTCGCTGAATGGACGAACGCCAAGGTGGCCACCATGCTGATGGAGCTGGATCCTGAGACGGACGTCCTTCCACCTATCTTGACTAGCTGGCGGGACTGCGCCGCAAGCGAGATGAAAAAGCTTACCATCAGTCTTCTCGTGGTTAATCCTTAAAGTCTCAAGCCATAGTGCAATAGTCTTAATCTATTTGCAGTCTTAATCTATTTGCAGTCTTAATCTATTTGCAGTCTTAATCTATTTGCAGTTCGATAACTCGAACTGCCCACTCTGCATAATTCATACTTTTCTACCATTATTCATGCTTCATCTTGATAATTCATGCTACCCCTTCGGTAAAAAATGATACCCTCTTTAATAATTCATTCTGTCGTCTTGTAAAAATAGCTTTAGCCTCAAAGTATTGTTATTCTCTGAAAATCTCATACCTTGTGCTGGAAAATCTCATTCTATCTCTTCAAGACAATACAAAACTCCCTAGATATCTAATGCTTTCCCACAAAAACTCCTTGCAATTTAGTTGATATCTCATGCTGCTATCCATTGATATCTAGCTCCATATTCCTTAGTTTCATGTTCTCCTCCGAATTATTATGCTTTCAAAATATAAAACAACACAGACTGCTTCCATGCTCGAAAAAACGTAGATTTAAAAAATAATGCTATTAGCTAGGATTAATATATATTATCTTCTAATTTTGAATCTAAAATCGATTTCAGCAATGCTCGCAAACTTTTCTACAGTTTCGAAAAATTCTAACAGCTACGCATGCTTAAACAGTCTTCATTTAGTTTGGAATTGAAACACGCTTGAAGAAAATACGCGAAAAATGTTAGAACTTAAAATAAATGCCGCTTTTAGCTGTGCTCAACATATTTTCATCTAGTTCTGAATCTGATAACGCTTGCAGCTATGCTCAAAGAATCTTTCCTTAGTTAGTATCGAAAATCACACACTGCTACACTCGAAAAAATGTCAATTCTCTTCTCACAGCGAGTAGAGTAATGATTAAGCTGACTAATATTTGCGTTCACTGTATCTAATTAAAAGCGCTTAAACCTAAAATGTCTAAAAAAACAAATCCCTCTACAAAGCATGCTAACCTCTCGACAAAGCTTGCTACCCCTCGATAATGTATGCTAATCAACACAGTAACTCTCAACATTTGATGAAGTTCCCATACTAATAATAGCTGTTTCCTCGAAAACTTATGCTATCCGAAAATAATTTATGCTACACTCTTAATTAATCATGCTACCGCTTCAAAAAATGCTACAGTCTTTATATATAATGCTATCCCTCGATAAAAATTGCGACCGCTTCAAAAATACATTCTAACCAATTCCGACAAATATTGATACCCCTCGATAATTTACGTTTTTTATCAAGAATTCATGCTTTCTCCTAAAAAATTACGATTTTCTCACTGCATACTTTTGATTCCCTAAATCATTCATGCACTCCTATCGATGATTTTGATTTCACTAAGTCATTGATGCACCCCCATCGATAATTCATGCTTTTCCTTCGATAATTCATACTTTCCCTCGATACTTATTGCTTTCCATCAATAATGGACGTCGATAATGCATGCTACCCCCTCGGTAAATTATATTTTTCTTTAATAATTCGTGCTACATCGCCAATATTTAATGCTTTCCCCTCGATAATTAATGCTCCATCTTCCATAACTTATGCTTTTCCCTTGATACTTCAGGCTTTCCCCTCGATAGTTCCTGCAAGCCAGGTGATCCATTCATTATGTTAACCCCATGAAAATTTTTCTTCCTGTGGGAGTTCATGCTT
This sequence comes from Macrostomum hystrix, assembly GCA_950097015.1. Taxonomy (NCBI): domain Eukaryota; kingdom Metazoa; phylum Platyhelminthes; family Macrostomidae; genus Macrostomum; species Macrostomum hystrix. The sequence goes on from CATNEN010000001.1 coordinate 15,482,935, forward strand.
TTTCGTCGATAGTTCACCCTTGATAATGCATGCTCCTTCCTCCATAATTAATTCTACCCCTCGATAATTCATGCTCCTTCCTCCATAATTAATTCTACCCCTCGATAATTCATGCTCCTTCCTCCACAATTAATTCTACCCCTCGATAATTCATGCTCCTTCCTCCATAATTAATTCTACCCCTCGATAATTCATGCTCCTTCCTCCATAATTAATTCTACCCCTCGATAATTCATGCTCCTTCCTCAATAATTAATTCTACCCCTCGATAATTCATGCTCCTTCCTCCACAATTAATTCTACCCCTCGATAATTCATGCTCCTTCCTCCATAATTAATTCTACCCCTCGATAATTCATGCTCCTTCCTCCATAATTAATTCTACCCCTCGATAATTCATGCTCCTTCCTCAATAATTAATTCTACCCCTCGATAATTCATGCTCCTTCCTCCATAATTAATTCTACCCCTCGATAATTCATGCTCCTTCCTCCATAATTAATTCTACCCCTCGATAATTCATGCTTTTCCCTAGATGGATCGGGCTTTTTTCGACTGAATTCACGCTTCCGTCGATAATTCCTTCATCTGATCGATAATTCATGCTCTCTATCGATAATCAATGCTTCCCCATAATAATTCATGCTTTTCTATCGATAATTCATGCTTCTTCCCTGAAAAATCAGGCTTCCACCAAGCTTTTTCATGCTACTCTCTCGATAATGCAAGCTTTTCCCTCTCTACACATGTTTTCCTCTCGATAACTCATGCTCCCCCTACGATATAAAAAACGATTGCTTCCCTGCTAAAAAAGGCTGAATTCGAAAGGAACTCAATAGGAATTTCGCCATTTGTTACGATAATTTTTTCTCCTAGTTTTGAATCTAATAACGATTGCAGGAATGCTCAAAATCGCGAAAAAATTTTATGAATAACGCTTTTAGCTGTGCTCAACACATTTTTCTAGTTTTGAATCTGATAAAACTTGCAGCAATGCTCAAAATATCTTTCCTTTGTCTTAGTATCGAATAAAACTTGCTCCTACACTCAAAAAACGTATAATATTTTCCTACAGCGAGAAGAGCAATAAGAAAGCTTATATTTTTTCAGAAGCTAATCTAAAGCGCATAGTACGAGTAATAATACTCGAACAAAAATTCCCGATAAAAAATATTCATAAACAAGAACTTAAACTTAACTGTTGATTGCAGAAGACTAAGATAAATGGAAGCAGCAACAAAACTGAAGCTGAAATTGGACCTGCATTCTGCAAAATAATAAAAACACCTTAGCTAGATGAAAATAAAGCGACACAATGATCGTAGTCGAGACAAGGTTTCACAATATCTAGGCTGCAGTTTTCATGGATAGAAATGAGGAGAGGTCTCGCTAGCATTGAGCATCATCAAAGCCCAATCATTGAAATCAGCTATGTACGCTTTACGTATTCAAAACAATCGCCTAATCAGCAAAGAGACCAATATCACCATCGCAATCTATAAACGTACGTACGGTTGCTAAAAGCAGTGACGCAATCCTATTCGATTGGCGGTATCGGGCACTCTGCTTTGCTAACACACTCACCGCCTAGAAAAGGAGTGACGCAATCACATTCAACTGAGAGTATCGGCCTTCTGTGCTACCAACGCACACACGGGGAGAAAACGCACCCATGTAATCTAATAAAACTGACGGGCACTATTGCATAGATGACCTGAAAAGTAAAGAGGACTAAAATCTCTTTAGAGTTTTGTTTTTCGAATATCAAATGCCTTAAGCATGAAGAAGATTAATAGACGTGTACCATGTAAATGAACGTGTACCACATTGTTTTGAAGACGCATCTCCTAAAGAAAGAATCGCAAAAATCTGATAACGCCTTCGCTAGAGCAAGGATAAGACAATTTTTATATTGATTGAATCAATTTTATTATAACTGACAACTAGCAATTTTATGCCACCTTTAAATCAGCTGAAATCAATGCATTCAATTTTAGGACAACGACTTTCCAAGCAAGTCCGATTTACAAGCACATTACTCTCTCCGCCGAGTCAGAGGTGCGAGTGAAAATAAACTAATTTTGAACAGCCTGCCTGCCCTATATGCCTATCCTATGCACTGCTCATATAGAAAAAGATAACTTTAAAAGTATAGCAAAAATGAAAGCTTTTTATATTTAATGCCTTTAATAATAGGTAAATACAAATAAAAGTAATGTACAAATACGTAACGTATACCATCATGGGGTCGGTGGCAGAGCAATTATCGCGTTGGCCTCTCAACCACGGTCCCTAAGTTCGATTCCACGGCGAAGCGACAATTATTTGGGGCGCAGCCGCGGAGAGAAGGCTTGGGGGCTTGTCGTGCAATTTACGCCCTTCAGGGCCAACCTCCAAGTCACAGTGAAGTGTACACTGCCTGACGATGAGAAAGTCAGGGCAGATGTACACACCTGTGTGAGCGCATGCCTGCGTACAGTATCTGTGTGCGTGTGTGCTTAGGAGTCAGCGAAATGGGCGGAATTGCCTCCTCGCTGGCTGCGGGTCAGGTATCACTAAATGATGTGCCACTGCCTACAGCCCTCCTGCAATTATTATTATTATTAACGTATACCATCTCGTTAATAAGGCGAATCTTTTAATGTAGGAATCGCGAAAATCGGACAATGCTTTTGCCTGAAAACGTATTTACTTTAAGTGAAAAAAAACACTCATGTATTGTTTTTTTTTATAAAATACTAGCAACCAAGACCTAAATTACGCTTTAAAGCCCTAAGAAGAATAATACTTTTAAATATGCAACTTCAGGACTCGGCTTGTCTTTACTTGATCTCTTCTATAAATCATGCCCCTATGATATATCATGCAATCCCTCGACAAAGCATGCTAACCTCTCGACAAAGCTTGCTACCCCTCGATAATTTATGCTACACCCTTAGTTAATCATGCTACCGCTTAAGAAATGCTAACGTCTTTATATCCTCAAAAATATGTTAATATGTTTAAGATAATATGTTTCCTCAATAACTTATGCTGTCCGGTAAATTGTAAAATCATGCTAATCATGATTTTAAGCGGGGGAAGTAATATTGGAATCTATGAGAAGGAAAACAAAAAACATTGAACTTAATTATGGTACTTTTTTCTTGAGATATCTCCTCAATAAATCATGCTACCGCGTTGACCATAATTTCTCTCGACAAAGCTTGCTACTCCCTCGAAAATTCAAGCTAGTCCCTTGATAATTAATTCTTCCCTTACTTAATTCATTCTTTACCCTCCTTAATTCATTACCCTCCTTGATATTTTATAAATCATGTTATAAACTCATGAGAAATCATGAAGTATGCTACTACGGGTGCTAGCTGGGATAGTGATCGTTTGGGCACTACTTTCTACAACACCATCCAAATTGCCTAAAGCAGCAGTTAGCTTAAAGAAAAACTATCAATGGTCTAGATGAGTGTTTGACTTTTTTCTTTTATTTGCTGAGTTATGGCCCATCACGCGGAGATCTCTATGGGCATAAATTGCGATTTCACTAGCTGCGGAAGACAGGCCGCAGTCGAATCTCAGTCAATCCTGCAATCCCTCTGCTTAATCAATCTTTAAGCAAATCATTTTAACAGTTGGCACAAGTTAACCATTCAGCAGGCTAAATATTGCTAAAAAACACAAGATGGCATCAGCTTCAAAGCAAGACCTCAAACCAGCAATGCGTGGCGTCATTCGCTTCTGGATCGACAGCGGATGCACAAATGCGGCTGACATGCACGCAGAGCTTGTTGCGACATATGGAGAGGCCGTGCCAAGCGAACCTACTGTCCGACGGTGGGTTCGCGAGTTCAAAGAAGGCCGTACCTCCCTTGACGACATCGCGCCTCGCCCATCTGGCTCCACGCCGGCGCAGGTCCGCGCCCGTCTGCAAAGCGTTCTCGCTCTTGAAGCTGCTGTAAAAGCTGCGCCTAAGAGCTCACTTCGCAGGCTTTCTGCTACTGTTGGCCTTTCAAATCCATATGGGCACGAGATTCTCAAGACCGATCTTGGGCTGTCCCGCCTCTCCTGTCGATGGATTCCCCGCATCCTCACGTCAGAGCAGAAGAGTCGACGTGTCGAGGTTGCGCACGCGCTGCAAGCTGCATACACTCTCGAGGGTCAGCCTTTCTTTGACAAGATCATAACGTCCGACGAGACGTGGCTGCCCTTTTTGAGTCGGCTGGCAAGCAGAAAGACGCTGAGTGGTGTGTGCGAGGCTCAAACTCGCCTACGAAGCCTCGGCAGACGTGGACAAAGAAGATCATGATCTCTCTCTTCTTCGATGGCCAAGGTCCCCTGCTGGTCGACTTTCTGCCGGGTGGCAAAACCGTCAACTCAGTGCACTACCAGGAACAGCTTGAGCGCCTCAAGGTGGCTGTTATTGCGAATCGACGCGGCACGTGGCGAAGCGGTCGTGCGCTTCTCCATAGCAAAACTCGCCCACCGCAATGGCAACCGTCGCAAAGCTCAAGGAGATCGGGCTCGACGTGCTGGACCACGCACCCTACTCGCCAGACATGTCGCCCTGCGACTACAGAGTATTTGGCGCATTCAAGCAGCTCATGCGGGGTCGAGTGCTTGGCAGCGACCGCGCGCAAGTGGAGGCCGAGGCGATGCGCGTGCTTCGCTCGCAGGAATTCCGCTCCGTCTATTGGCAGGCCATCAACGAGCTCCCGAAGAAGTAGGCAAAGGTGATCGCCGTCAAGGGCGAGTACATTGAGGGAATGAAGGAGGAGGATTGCGATGATTGTGATGACATTTGATTCTTTTGCTTGAGATTTTTTAACAACGGTTGTGTCCCCGTTTGACCCCTGACCCTCCAATCCTAGTGGCTTTAAACTTTTATCTTTCAGCAGCTGGTGAAAATCGCAATTTATGTCCGTGGATATCAACACTCGAGGGGCCATAACTCAGCTAATAAAAGTGCTAGAGAAAAAAGTCAACACTCATCTAGACCATTGATAGTCTTTCTTTAAGCTAACTGCTGCTTTAGGCAATTTATATTGTAGAAAGTAGTGCCCAAACGATCACTATCCCAGCTAGCACCCTTGTATAAATTATTATTTTAGTATAAAATAAAACTTTCCGCTATACCCGAAAGAACTTTTTTTATCTCAGCGAAAAGAGGAATAATGAATTTAACAAATATTTGCTTTCACAGTAGCAAATCGAAAACAAACGCTTCCTTATTTATTCTCGAACCAAATAAGAGCCTAATAAATTAAAAATAATTAATGAAGAAAAACTGATGTTTTTAACTGTTGATGATAAAACCTTAGAAGAAAGAAGCAGTAACAAAACTAATGCTGAATTTTGAGCAGCATTCTGCAAAAAAATACTTTACTTCTGAGCTTGATTAAAAGAAAGGAAAACTATACGATTAATTGAAGTTGAAACAAGGTTTGAAAATATCTGGACTGCGGTTTTCAGCGAGAGAAAGGTGGAGGAGATAAGCATTGAGCATCATAAAATCCCAATCTGTCATGTACGATTTGCTTATTCAAATCAAATCGCTCAATCAGCAGAGACCAATATCACTATCGCCATATATAAACGGAACTATGCTAAAAAGTGACGCTATCGTATTCAATTGGTGGTACCGGGCCCTCTGTTCTACTAAGGCACGCGTGGACGAGAAAAGCAGTGACGCAATCCCATTTGATTTAGAGTATCGGCCCTATGTGCTACTAACGCACGCGCGGGCAAGAAAACGCACCGATGCAATCTAATAAAACTGACAACGTCAGGCCATATTCTAAAGATGAAAAATTGACCTTAAAAGTAGCGTGCTAAAAATCTCTTTGAAATTGATGTTTTTCGAATATAAAATGCCTTTACAATAAAGGAAATTATTATATGTGCACTATGCAAATAAACGTGTACCATCTTAATTAGAAGGCGCATCTTATAGAGAAAGAATCGCAAAAATCGGATAACGCCTTCGCTAGAGCAAGGATAAGACCAATCTATTATTGATTTAATTATCTATATATAATATATAGTTAATAATTTTATTATAAATGACGACTGTAACACACTAAAAGTGGGGAACGAACCTCGCGCTGGCAGACCGAGACCGGTTTCTGGCTTGTTTGCCTTCGTCAGTCAGCCATAGCCACACGCAGTCCTCTCCCACCACTCTTATTGTGCACAGAAGTCACTTTTAAGCTTGCCATTTTTATGGCGATATTTTTTATTGTTATGTGAGAGTTTTGCAGCCAAGTCTTTCCTTTTCTACTTTTGTAGACTGAATTGTATCTCTCACAACGACTAGCAACTTTATGCCACCTTTAAATCAGCTAAACTCAATGCATTCAATTTTAGGACAACGACTTTCCAGGCAAGCCCGATTTACAAATAAATTACTCTCTCCTCCGAGTCAGAGGTGCAAGTGAAAATAAATTAATTTTGAACAGCGTGTCTACCCTCCGCCATGAAAGTTGATGCTGTCATTTATCACATCAACTGACCCTCCTTAGTAATACAGCACAGCTCTCTTCGCCCAGTCAGAGGTGCGAATTTCAATAAATAAAATTTAAGAGCACAACTCCTCTCCACCCAATCAGCGCTCATTTTTTACATTACGCACGAAAAGGCGACCGCAAATTCAGCCCCTGCTAATCAGAATTTCTATATTTCAAATAACTTCGCAAACATTCAACTGACTCAAACATTCAATCTTGCTAAAAAAAAATCTACACTTAGCAAAAACTTATATATATCTAACAACGTCCTAAATTTCGTGCTCGAAAGGCATTGCGAAAAAATGAGCGGCTATGCACGTTACCATGGGTCCGAGAACAGCGTCAACATCAGGGCGAGTGGCGGCTCGGGCAAGAGAGGGCTCTTGCTGACGGTGGCGATTCTCGTCCTGCTCGCGCTCGTCTTCGCAGACTCCGTAGTGGCAGTGACGACGGTTCCGACAACGGTTCCGAGCAGTCCGCCGCCGGCGACTCCGGGACCATCGACAGCGCCGCCACTCGTAAAAGACGTCCGACTGCCGGCTGGCGTCAAGCCTGTGCACTACAGTCTCACCCTGGCGCCCTACATCTACGGGACGAACGCATCGGTCTTCTACTTCACCGGCTCCGTCAGGGTGAGGCTCAGTGTCAGCCAGAGCACCAACAACCTCAAGCTGCACGCAGACAGGATCAACCTGACGGTCCAGGATATAAAGATCTACGATGACAGCTCCAACATAAACTTCACCGTCACGAGCGTTGTGTACGACGACAAGCGTCAGTGGTACAGCATCAACATGAGCGAGCCGCTGCCTGCGAACAGCTCAAGCGTCGTCCTGCAGATCGACAAGTTCCGAGGTCCACTTCGGCCTGATCTTAGAGGTCTCTATCTGAGCTCCTACACTGAGAACGGAGGTATAAAGTACCTCGCCACTTCTAAACTGCAGCCGACGTACGCCAGGAAGACATTTCCGTGTTTCGATGAGCCAGGATTCAAGGCAAAGTTTGACATCAGCCTCGTGAGACTTGCGTCTTTTAAGTCCATCAGCAACATGCCTTCAAAGCAGGAAAGCAACGTGACTGCCAAGCAGTGGTTTAGCGAGATGGCCGACTCAGATCTTGTAGTGAAGGAGGACTTTGAGACTACTCCCATCATGTCTACTTACCTTCTGGCGTTCATTGTGTCTCAATTCGACTATGTAGACAGCAAGGACGACAAGGGTCGCGAATATCGCAACTGGGTTCGACCCGAGTTCAAAGGTCTCACAAACTACTCGCTTGAGGCCGTCATGAACATCACCCAGCACTTTGAGTCCTACTTCAACGTGTCATACCCGCTGAATAAAACGGATCAGGCTGCAGTTCCCGACTTGAGGGCAGGTGCGACGGAGAGCTGGGGACTCATCATTTATCGAGAGAAATTTTTTTTATTTGATGAAAAAAAAGACCCCAGCGCCATTTTACAAGACATCGGCATCATTGTGAGCCACCAGCTCACCCACATGTGGTTCGGAAATCTGGTCACTCCGGACTGGTGGGACGACATCTGGCTCAATGAGGTATTCGCCAGTTTCGTGCAAAACATCGGAGTGCACAATCTGCATCCCGACTGGGAAATCGATGCTCAATTCGTGTCAAAACTGCAGAGTGTGGCCTTCGATCTCGATTCAAAAGGCGCGAGCCACCCAATTTATCTTCAGGTTTATAATCCGAGACAGATCAGCGAGATGTTTGACATCATGACCTACGTAAAGGGCGCCACTGTTGTCCGCATGCTTCACGGCTTCGTGGGTGACGAAGTGTTCCGGAAAGGAGTCGGAAAATACCTGTTGGACAACAGTTACGGCAACACATTCCACACTGCTCTCTATGACAGTCTGGCTCGACAGTACAACGAAACGTGGGGCAGGCCGCTCGACGTGGGTCAATTGATGGACCGTTGGATCAAGCAGATGGGATATCCTGTGCTCAACTGCTCCAGGAGTGCAGGCCAGCTCACGCTGACCCAGAACCACTTCCTCAGCAACCCTAGCCAGAAGCCCAGCTACGAAAGTGACTACAACTACACGTGGATCATCCCAGTCACCTTGGCCACCAAGGAGAATCTCACATTGGGTACTCCGGAGGATGTGTCACGATTCGTGCAATGGATGGCCGACAAGAGCCAGACGTTCGACTTGGACGCCGGCTCAAGTTGGTACCTGCTCAATCTGCGCTCGCTCGGCTTCTACAGAGTGAACTACGAGCTAGCGAACTGGGAAGCTCTCATCCAACAGCTGCTGTCGAACCACAGCGTGTTCACTCCGCAGGACAGAGCCCGTCTGCTCGATGACAGCTTCTCTCTGGCCAACGCAGGCTACCTGGACTACAGCGTTCCGCTCAACATGACCAAGTACTTGAAGAACGAGACCCACTTGGTTCCGTGGGAGTCGGCTCTTTCGAAGATGAGCTACCTGCACTCGATGCTCCACCGACAGTCTCCGGAGTACGGTCCTCTGAGTGCCTACATGCGCGACCTGCTCGAAGGTGCCTTTAACGAGGTCGGACTCGACAACAAGGAGAACGAGACGTACCTGACCCGACTGAAGCGAGAGCTCATCGTCTCATCGGCCTGCCTGTACGGTGTGCAACGTTGCAAGGAGGCTGCAAGGGAAAAGTTCAACGACTTCGTGAACTCAAATTTTACCAAGAGCATCAGTCCAGACATCAGACGCCGGGTTTTCTGTGAAGGAGTGTTCATATATTTTATGGACGTGTGGGACCGACTGTTTGAGTACAGCAAGACTGAATCACATCCTTTAATTCTGGACGACATCATCCGCAGCCTGGCCTGCACAAGCGAGCCGCGGATTCTCAACCGCTACCTGGACTATGCTCTCGACGAATTCAGAGTCCGGAGGGAGGACTTATTCACGGTGTTGTTTAGCGTTTCCGCGTATCCCCCAAACGGTCTCCAGATAATGTGGGACTATCTGCAGAGGAACTGGAAGAGAATTCATAGAAATGAATTAGGCTCCTTGACTCTTTCGTATTTCGTCAAAAACCTGGCCGTCTTCAACAGCGAGCAAAAGTTTGTGGAGATGGAGAGGTTCAAGGCGCAGCACAAGAAAAGCCTGGGTGCTGCGACGACGAGGGCCATGGACATCGCCCTGGAGAACGTGCGCATCAACGTCAAGTGGATGGAGCGCAAACTTCCGGCTGTTCGCATCTGGCTGGCCGATAATGTGAAACAGTTCAAAGAGGGGCGCGCGGTGTGAAATTTGTGTGCGTGAACTGCGAGAAGAGTCCCGCCGACTAGTAATTATGATTAGCAATTATCGTGAAAACTGTTAAGGATCTGGGACAGAAGAAAATCTGCCTTATTGTTGCTTCGTTTTTTACTTAAAATCATGATTAATTTTGCGTATTTGAACCGTAGTCTGTACTGGGCTTCAGGTGTTCCATATTGAAAGTGTGCAATTAACTTATCGTTGCGACTGCAAGGTCAATGTGGTTTTGTTGCCTCAAGGTAGTTTTGTTGCCTCAAATTTCATTTTGTTCAAGGTTTCTTCTTTAATTTTATTGGAATGTTTGATGGCTCATTAATATATTAAACTTTTTAAAATTCAATGTCGAGATATACAGCGATTCTTGTCAAAGACCCTGGTGACAGGAACAACTAACATTGCTCTGCATAAACCTCACAAATAATAGCCGACATGGTTTCTTGATGAAATTTTGCCCATACCTATTATTGGTGGTTTTCGCCACCCAGCAGAAACCTCTACAAGAATCGTTCAACATCTCGACGATGCGGATGCTTTGTGATTCTGTCTGGCTTTTTCTTGATTTCCGGATTTTTCTAGCGAATGGTAAAATGAATAATGCGGGCATTTGAAATACACCCCTGGTCTGTTTATTGAAAAGCTCTAAATAAAATATCGCTTCTGGGTTCCAATATTTCTGAGTAAATATTTCTGTGAGCTAGCACAATGGTCCAACTTCTTGCAGGATAGAGTTAATTGCAACGCATCGATTGTCTCGATGCATTGTACTATAAAAATAAAATCCTATGACAGGTTCAGGGTGTCAGGTTCCACCGATCTATCTAGCAGCAACTGTAGTCGCAACAACTGTCACAGGCGGGGTTGCCATGGAGACAGACTTGCACGCCAGCCGCCTAGCCAGGTGACGCCTTAGGCCGCGATTGAATGACAGTCAGACAAGGCACAGCGGCTGAGTTGGCAAAGAATAGGTAGAACAGGCATGCGTCCATGCCGCTGCCAGTGACATTGTCCAGAACGATTGGCAGGAGGCTGGCGAACTGAACCGCATTGACCGATCTGGCTCTCACCAGCAGCAATGCTCCAGTGGCAATGTAGACTCAGGCGGAGAACAGGTAGGCTAGAATCCCTATGCCCGTCTTCGCGTAAGTGCTGATTCTGGTGTACAAGATCACGCGGTCGCACAACATAACATCACTGAGGTCGTCTAGACGGCTGAAGCGCCTCGACTGCACACAGATTTCTCCGGTTGCCATGACAACCAGACCAGCCAAGGCCGCCAAACCGACCATACGACTATTCCATCGAGTATTTTTCGGTGCCGCGATAGCCAACAGACGGTCTAGAGCCAGCAGGCTGTTCACGTAGACCTCCAAACCGATGGCTACGTCTCTGGCGCTGTACAGGATTCTCAGCAGGGTGACATGTCGCACGTAGAACTCATTCTCGCTATCGCTGCTTCACTCCGGGCTGATCAGTTCGCTGCCGAACAGTTGATTTTGATAGCCGACGCCAAGCCTGAAGAGCAACAGCGCCAGCACCCGTCGGCCTCTACGGCCGGCCTGCGGTCAGACCGCAGCTCCTACACGGCACCGCGTCTTCGTCGCGGAGGGGAGCTTCTCCAGCCGGGAGAAGTCGAAGAGTGCCGTACCTCGGACACCATGTCCGCACGAGCGAATTTCAGGGAGGATATCATTCTCCAAGGTCAGGGCGCCCGTTTTTTGTCTTGGGGAGGTAGTACCACGGCCCGCTACCTCCCGGCCCTGCTCCTCCTGGGGGCCGGCGACATCGAGACCAACCCGGGGCCGACCCCAATCTGCGGCCGACCGGAGTGCGGTAAGCACCTGCGCGGTCGAGCCCTGAAGTGCCAGCAGTGCTCGCAGAGCTTCCATCTCAAGTGGGACAGCTCGGGCCTCAGCCGCTGGGCGCTCGCACCGGCGGGACACAATGCCTGTGTGGTATGAGTCAGACCAGGCCTACGGGCTAAGGTCTGCGATGCCTCACACCTGCAGTCGTTTTTTGAGCAGGTTTGGCAGGAAGGAGACCTGTGCCTCCGGGTGAAGGAATCCTCTCCACGTTGTCCCGTCAGCTGACCCATGGGTACACGTCCCGCGAGTGCTCAAGGCTGACCCTAGGGCAGCCGGACAGAATGGGCAACAGCGCTGGACGACCCATCCAGGGCCTCCGGCCTAACTGGGTACCTCTAGCCCCGGTTGGAGGGAAAGGTGTCACCCTTTGACCTTAACAGGGTATGCGGCCAGTCCGCAGCGTTCGTGCACATGTGCGTGTTCAGGTACCTCTGGCTACGGCTCTGAGGAAAAGGTGTCACCCTTTGACCTTAACAGGGTATGCGGCCAGTCCGCAGCGTTCGTGCACCTGTGCGTGATCAGGTACCTCTGGCTACGGCTCTGAGGAAAAGGTGTCACCCTTTGACCTTAACAGGGTATGCGGCCAGTCCGCAGCGTTCGTGCACCTGTGCGTGATCAGGTACCTCTGGCTACGGCTCTGAGGGAAAGGTGTCACCCTTTGACCTTAACAGGGTATGCGGCCAGTCCGCAGCGTTCGTGCACCTGTGCGTGATCAGGTACCTCTGGCTACGGCTCTGAGGGAAAGGCGTCACCCTTTGACCTTAACAGGGTATGCAGCCAGTCCGCAGCGTTCGTGCACCTGTGCGTGATCAGGTACCTCTGGCTTCGGCTCTGAGGGAAAGGTGTCACCCTTTGACCTTAACAGGGTATGCGGCCAGTCCGCAGGCCTCGGCGCTGGCCAAATAGCGCCCTCTAATGTCCCAGTGTTGACCGTGCTGATGGACGCTTGACCAGGGAGTAGTCTGGCCTCCTACGGTTCCTCCCGGTGGTCCTGGCATCCCACCCCGGGTTGTAACTTGTCTTTTTTGGCTGCCCCCGCTCAGCTTTGGGATCGCGGCTGAGCGGGTTATTCCTGCCTGTGTCTACAGGAAGCCCCTCTCCTCATTGCAGCTTTCAAATGGCTTCCAGCCTACCAACTGCTCCGGCCGAGGACACCATGGTGCCCGAGGCCATACACGCTGCGGCGCCCGGGCTAGCTGGCCCCGCGACCGCCACAAATGCCGCGCTGCCCAACTCGCGCGACGACCGGGGCGCTAAGCGCTCCTCAACCTCTGGAGCGGCGAAGCGTCGTAGGCGCTTAATGGCCCACGGCAAGCCGGCTCCATCGACCGAGGACCGGGCCCAGACCAGAGGGGCCGAAGGGGCTCTGCCTAGGGCGGGGGCTGGGGCGGGGGGCCTTGCGCCTCCTGCCCAGGCTCCTGCACGGGGCGGAGCCCTCGACGCCCCGAGGCCAGGGTCGCGGGCCAAGGAGGTCCCGGCGCCCATCCGGACGGCGGCTCGGCCTGAAGGAGAAGCGGAGGCAGAGGGCCCTGTGCCCACCGCCGACGCTGATCCCGAGGGTGGGGTCGCCACCGGACAGGGCCCGGGACCACATGCCACCTACGCCGCCATCGCACGTAGGCAACCTGCCGTTGTCATCACCGGCAGAGACGGAAAAAGGCTGAGCAGCGAACAGCTCAGCAACATTTGCCGCAACATAGATGCTATGCTGTGGCAACTCCAACTGAAGGGCGAGCCCCTGGCGATCGGCGCAAGCGCTACCAGGGAATCGTGCTTCGTCGTCTGGCCCGGCGACGCGGAATCAGGGCGGCGGCTCCTTGAGTTGCTGCCCACGCAGAGCTGGGCGGCTGGCCTCGACTTCCTCCGGGAGAACGAGCCACCAAAGACCAAGCGACACCGCATTTTCGTCCCGGCGAAAAGTGTCGTCACCAGCGCTGAGGACCTCCGCATGGGCCTCATCGCGATGAACCGGGAGCTGCCGACAGCGGGCCTGATCGTGCACCGCACGATCCTGCGCCCCGATGGCACCGGATTTACCGCCATTCTGGGCCTGTCCGAGCAATGGACACGCCGTTACCCAGATGGCGCCAACATCTGCATCGGTCTGTGGAAGACCAAAATCTTCGCCTTCGAGGCAGATAAATCTCGAGGTCAGACCGGGCCCACCACCGTACCGGCCACTGAAGGGTCCTCGGACCCCGAGGCTGGGACTGGGGGCAGGGCCCAGTCGTCTCGCCAAAAAAGGCCAGAGCGTGCCATCGCTGGCAGCTCTGAGCGTCGCCCCGCGCGCATCACAAAGGGCCCTGGTGCGAACCGCCAGGATGGCCCAGCTGCGCGCTGAGATGCGCGGTGGCCCACCGGGGCAGGCGCCGCAACCAAGGGCTACGGGGGAGTGGGCGGCTGACCCCTCCCACGGCCCAGGGTGCGGTGTCGGCACCGGTTGAGGGTGACTCTGGGCCTGGGCTCAGGGCCGGGGGTGGGGACTGGGCGGCTGACCCCGTCGAGTTCCCGCCTCTGGCTCGGGGCCGGGGCACGGAGGAGCCCATGGCTACCGACATCGACCCGGAGGAGGAGGACCGCCTTCTGGCTGAGTCCCCCTCCAAGTAGACCTCTGCCTGCATGATGATCCCCGGAATATCATGTCTGCAAGTTAACACCCAGCACTGCGTGGCAGCATCAGTCAATCTGATGCACACGACAGAGCGCACGATGCCGGGCCTTGTACTTGTGCAGGAGCCCTGGTTATCAAAAAACAAGCCAAGTAACATTCCTGCTGGCTATGACTGCTTCTGCATGGCAGACTCTGTCCGCCCTAGATCACTGATCTATGCTGCAAAAGCCTTAAATGCGTGGATGAGACCCGATCTCTCTAACGGGGACATCTGCGTCATCCAATCTGCACACATTGTGCCCAACAAGTTGACCCTCGTGGCATCCGCCTACCTGGCAGGCGACGCCCCCGTTGTCAGCGATACCCTCGTCGCCCTCTGTGATTTCGCCAGGGCACGAAATTTTGAGCTGCTCCTCGCGGGAGATGCAAACTCGCATCACACCCACTGGGGTAGCTCAAAAATCAATGACCGCGGCGAAGAGCTCCTGGCCTTCGTTAGCGGCACGCCTCTTAACTTCTGCAATGTGGGCAACACGCCCACGTTCGACAATGGGCGGTGGGCTGAGGTGCTTGACGTCACCCTGGCCTCACCCGGCATCCTCCCAAAGGTGCTGGGGTGGGAGGTGTGGGAGACCGAAAGCTCGCTCTCGGACCACCGCTTCATTCGCTTCAACATCGGTACCCCCGATAAGAAGCAAAAGCCTATCTGGAGGCGTAATGTCAGAAACACCGACTGGCCCGTGTTCAGCCAAAAGCTGCATGAGGGCCTTCGGGATTCCGACCCCTCCATGGCCATGGCAACCACGCAGGACCTAGATGGAGTGGCTGCCCTGCTGGGCGGCGCCATCACAGAAGCCTACGAAATGGCTTGCCCGCTCAAAGCCTACAAAGGCAAAGTCCTGAGACGCCGAGCTAAGGCTCTCCAGAGGAGGTTGAAAATCTCGCACGACCCTGATGACAAAGAGGCCTATACTCGCGCCATCCATGAGTTTAAGGGCCGGGTCAGAAGGGCAAAAGCGGACAAGTGGCGACAATACTGCGAAGGGCTTGAGGGCTCGCGGCCCACGGCCCGCGTGGTAAAGGCGCTCACCAACGACCGCTTCTCCAAGCTCTCATCGATCAAAAAGCCAGACGGCTCGATCACGGAGCGCCCGGAGGAAACGCTCGAGCTTATGCTAGGGCATTTCTTCCCGAGTGTACCGGCGCACTTTGGCCCAGACGACCACTCACGTGGAGGTCAGGGCCTGGCTCAGTCACTCGTCACGAATGACCGCATCGTTCGCGCGGCAGTCATTCAACCCTTTCAAAGCACCTGGGCCAGATGGTATTTATCCGGCCTTTTTGCATGAAGCGGTCAAAAATGGCCGCTTCCTCCATCTCCTCTGCAGACTTCTACGGGCCTGCATCGTGCTGGGCTATGTACCAGCGCTGTGGCACGAAGCCCGGGTCGTCTTCATCCCGAAGCCCGCCAAAGGCGACTATCGCTCGGTCAAATCCTATCGCCCGATAAGTTTGACTTCCACCTGCCTCAAGCTCATGGAAAGACTGGTGCTTTGGCGCCTTCTTACTGTAGAGCTAGGGCGGGCCCCGCTCTCCCCAAACCAGCACGCCTTTCGGGCGGGCCGGTCCACGGAGAGCGCCCTCCACTGCATCGTGGAGACTCTCGAGAAGGCAGTGCTGGGCAGCGGTTTTGCCCTGGCTGTCTTCCTAGACATTGAGGGGGCCTTCGATAACGTTGTTTTCGAAGCTTTTGAGGAGGCCCTGGTCTCCAGGGCCACTCACCCCCACCTCGTTCGCTGGGTCATGTACATGATCCGGAATCGCCACGTGGTGGCCCACCTCGAAGGAAGGCTGCTCTCGGCACCTGTCCTAAAAGGAGGGCCCCAAGGCGGCGTCCTCACCCCACTGCTGTGGAATCTCGTCATGGATGAGCTGCTGAAAAGCACTCGTCCAGACCCAGTCCTGAAGGTGGGATATGCCGACGATGTGACCGCCATCTGCGCGGGCCCCTCGGCGGAAACCACCAGAGACCTCATCCAGGGCTTTATCAACAGGGCGGTGCGCTGGGCGGACCAATGCGGGCTCCGACTCTCTGAGTCCAAGACCGTTGCGGTTATGTTTACCAGCAAACTGCTCTGGACCATTAAGCCTCTGACTCTCTATGGCAAAAATATTGCCATGGAAAAGCAGGTCCGGTGCCTTGGTCTCGTGCTAGACCATAGGCTTAACTGGACCCCACACATCACCACAAAGGCCAAGAGGGCCCTGGCCATACTGGCGCAAGTCAGGCGTGCCGTGGGCACCACCTGGGGGCTAACCCCCAAGAACCTTTGGTGGATTTACACGGCGATCATTAGACCGTCCGTCGCTTACGCTGGCCTCATCTGGGCCAGCGCCATGGGCATCCAGAAAAACCTGGAGGCGCTTTATAGGGTGCAGGGCAGAGCCTGTCGTATGACGCTGGGCGCCACACCCTCCACTCCCTTCGAAGGCATGAATGCTTTCCTCAACGCTACACCCATTGACATTTTCGTCAAGGGGGAAGCAGCAAAGTCCACCCGTCGTCTTCTTGATGCGGGTGTCTCCTTCCAGAATTCGCGAGCCTTCTCGAAGCGCTCCCTTCTGCCTCACTCTGACCTCTGCCTGAAAACTCTGGGCGAGTGCGGAGGGCTCACCATCCTTTCGGACGGGGCCCCGGCCACTTTACTCCGGAGCCACAGGTACAAAGTCAGCATCTCCCCTCGTAATGAGGTAAAGGACTGCTGGGATGACCCGGCAGTCCACTGTTACACTGACGGCTCTCTGATGAACGGTAAATCGGGATTCGGAGTGTGCGTCGCCTCGGGTGGTGAGGTCCTCTGGACCCACTCCCAATACTGTGGCAAGAGCTCTAGCGTTTTCCAAAACGAAGTGCTCGCCATCAGCTTCTGTGCGGCTGAGCTGCGCCAGAGGCAGCTGGCTGGTCGGAGGATCTTTTTTCACTCCGACAGTCAAGCAGCCCTCAAGGCCCTCAGCCGCTGCACCTCTCGCTCCAGAACCACCTTGGACTGCAACACCCAGTTAAACGGGTTGGCGCAGTCTAACAAGGTGGAGCTGCTGTGGATCCCTGGGCATGCCGGGTTCACAGGGAATGAGATGGCGGACCAGCTTGCTAAGGCTGGAGCAGCCAGCTCCCTGATGGGCCCGGGCCCGGAGTCCCCGATCCCCATCTCAGTTGTCAACTCCAGCATCAACTGCTGGATGGAGACCCAGCACCGGAGGAGGTGGTCCAGCACCCTGAACTGTCGCCAGTCCAGGGCTGCGGTGCCAACCCCCTCTAGTAACCTGCGTAAGGCCTTACTCAGGCTTAACCGCAGAGACCTAAGAGCAGTCACTATGGCTCTTTCGGGACATGGCTGCTTCACCAGACACCGCTACCTTCAAGGCCACGTGCCTGAGGAAACGTGTCCCTTCTGCTGCTCCGGACGCGAAAATGCAGAGCATTTCATCTGCCACTGCCCGGCCTTCACCCGGGCCAGGCTAAAACATCTCGGGCCGGCACCGACTCTCGCCGAAGCCTGCTCGCCCGAGAACATCCCACAGCTCGCCCACTTCCTCCGGGATACCGGCCGAGCTGATTTCTTCCCAGCCTATGGCGAGGAAGATCGCGCGGCGGAATCGACCGACGGACCACCCTGGGCGGCACCGCCTCGCTGGAGGCTGTCTGGCTGCCAGGGGTTAGCGATATGGGCGGCATCAGCCGCCTCCTCGCTGCGTCCGTCATGGAGGCTCCCTGCCGCTAAGTCAAGTAAGTCAGCCGCTGGGCCTCCTGAGGGCCGGCGACATCGAGACCAACCCAGGGCCGACCCCAATCTGCGGCCGAATGGAGTGCGGCAAGCACCTGCGCGGTCGAGCCCTGAAGTGCCAGCAGTGCTCGCAGAGCTTCCATCTCAAGCGGGACTGCTCGGGCCTCAGCCGCTGGGCGGCTAACAAGGTGGACGAATCCACGGCCTGGAAGTGCCCAGCCTGCTCCCGGCCGGCTTCTGCCACGGGAACCACGCTGGGTGATGTGAAAACTAGCCTCATCAGCTCACCAGCTTCTCCAGCCACTCCCGCCTCGTCCTCCACCAATGCCGACCCCATCCTGCGGCTTGAGGCTCTCCGACGCCGCATCAGAGAAGATAAGCCCAACTGTGCCCACTGTCGCAAGCCCGTTTGCATCTCCATCGTGATTGCTTGCTGCATCAGCTGTGACCTGCTATTCCACAACGCCTGCACCAAAGCCTCCAGAGAACAAATTCAAAAGGACGTCCGTAGGGGCCTCTGGCGTTGCCAAGAGTGCACCAAGGCCCTGACTCGTCCCCTTCCTGTCTCGCCCAGCGAGCCTGACCCCTCTTCCAGCGACTCCGAAGGCAAGCAGTTTCCCAGAACCGGCTGGTCCCGGATAAAAGGAGAGCTCAAGATCCTTCAATGGAATGCTGATGGCCTGGGGAACAAGCTTGGAGAGCTCGAAGACCTGGCCCACCGAACCTCGGCGGACATCATCGCTATCCAGGAAACCAAGCTCACCTCCTTCAGCAAGACTCCCAAGATCCCAGGTTTCTCCACCATTCGTAAAGACAGGCGGGTTGCCAGACTGGACCCGAAGGTCAAGGGTCCCATCCTCTTCGTCCGTGAAGACATCCCCTTCCGCAAGCTTAAAGGGTGGTCTGGCGGCACCACCGAAGGCCTCCGTGTGGTCATCAATACCAGCCACCACCGGAAGATTCTCATTACCAACATCTACCGGCCTCCCATTCGCAAAATTGAAGGCGAAGACCACCGTGAACACCCCAGCGTCGACTCGTGGCTGTCATCCAACAAACACGAGCTCATCGTCGGTGACTTCAATCTGCACCACACACATCTGCACGAGCCAGACCAAGGCCCAGAAGGCGCAGCTCAGGCCCAATGCCTCATCAACTGGTGCAGCTCTATGAGTTACCACATCCTGAACAGCGGCGACCACACATGCACCGACCGCAAATCCGGTCGCACCAGCGTGCCTGATCTCTCCATAGCGAGCCAGTCCATCGCCAACCTGTGCAAATGGCAGCCCCTTTGTGAGCTAGGCACCGATCACAAGCCCATCCTCATCACTGTCGACGAGTCTCGGGAAACGCTGACTTCCCGCCCGCGCTTCGGGTGGGCCTGGAAGAAAGCGGACTGGACCAGTTACCAGACCCAACTTGAGATCCTCCAGAGTGGCCTTCACAAAGGCTCGATCCAGACCCAGATCAAGAGACTGTGCTCCAGGATGCTGGCGGCTGCCAAAGCCAGCATCCCCCTCAAGAAGATCTCTAGCAAAAACAAGCCGTACTGGGATGATGAGCTGAGTAATCTTCGCAACGAGAGAAATCGGCTGCGTGAATCCGAGGCCGCCCCCGAGATTTCGAAAAGCCATGACCTGACCAAGCGCTGTGCTGATAAGAAGGCGACCTTCTGGCACGACTATGTCAATAGCCTGGGTGAGTCCGCCGACCCGAAGCAGGTCTGGCGCACTGTGAAATGCCTCAGCTCAGGTGACAAAGGCAGCGCTCCCAACGACTCCCTCGTCGTGGATGGCAAAGACCTCCCAACGGATAAGGACAAAGCCAATGCCTTTGGCCGCTATTACGAGGAGGTCAGCACGCTGCACCATGATGCGCCCGACCGTAAAGTTTAAGTGAGCATCACCAACCGGCTCGCGAGCAACCAAGCTGGCGACCCCGAGTTCTCCAGGGACTTTACCCCGGGTGAACTTCAGCGGGCTCTTTCCAAACTGGACCCCAACAAGAAGTGCGGCCCAGACGACATCGAAGCCGCTTTCTTCCTGCACCTGCCGCAATCTTGGCGTGACGCCTGGCTACGTGTCTTTAACAGATGCTGGAAGCTTGGCCACTGCCCAGGGGTCTGGAAGAAAGCCATCATTGTTCCCCTGCTCAAGGACGGCAAAGATCCGAAAGACTGTAGCAGCTATCGACCGGTGAGCCTCACCTCCATCTGTGGAAAAATCCTTGAGCGGCTGGTCCTGGACCGGCTCTTCTACTGGCTCGAGCTCCACCAGGTCATCCAACCCTGGCAAGCAGGTTTCCAACGTGGCCGCAGCTGCGAGGAACAAGTTGCCAGGCTAGTCCAGGAGATCCAGGACGGCTGGGAGCAGAAGCCGCACCTCAAAACTATTGCGATCACCCTGGACTGCTCCAGAGCCTTCGACCGCGTCTGGCGATCTCGCCTGATCGAACGCCTAATGTAGGAGGGCACCCCGGCCTGCATGGTCAGATGGTTTGGCAGCTTCCTGGAAGGTCGTCAAATCGCTGTCCGTGTTGGATCCGCCATCGGGAAATGGCGGCGCCTCCGTGAGGGAGTTCCCCAAGGCGCTGTCTGCTCTCCTGTCCTCTTTCTGCTGTATGTCAAGGACTGGCCCGGCAAGACCATCCCCCAGGTAAACTACAGCGCCTTCGCCGACGATCTCGCCATCTGGGCCGCTGGTCGCAGCATCGAGGACATCAGATCTCGGCTCTAAAGGGCCCTCGAGCTCATTGAGAGCTGGGCCTCTAACCTGCGCATCGAGATTAACCCAAATAAGACTGAGTGCTGCCTTTTCTCCCGCGACCGTGCCGATCGTGGTCGACATTTAGCCTTCACCATCCTGGGCAAAGCCCTCCCCATCAAAACCGAAATCCGCTTTCTCGGAGTTTGGATCGACCAGAGCCTTTTTTTCTCCACCCACACCAAGTACATCAAAGACAAGCTCTCGAAGCGCGTCTCCGTCCTTCGCGCCCTGGCCCACCGCGAGTGGGGCTGTGACCGCTCGCTCCTCCTTAAAGTCTACAAAGCTGTGGTGGAGTCAGTGGTTTGGCACGCGGCTGCCGCCTGGACCCCCTGGCTCTCCAAATCCAGGCTTGAAGACCTGGACCGAGTGCAGCGCGAAGCCCTCAGGGTTGTGACCGGCCTCCCAAGGTCCGCGCCCACCGAGGCGATCTACCTTGAGGCTGGCTCTACTCCCATCAGCATTGAGGCCAAACGGCGGGCGCCGGTGGCCTACAAGGCCCTGCGCAGACGTCCTTCACCGATGCGGTCACGTTGTCCATCTCAACAAAGAACCGAGTTGCTAGATTTATTGTCGAAAAGCTGCCAAAATGAATTTGAATTGGGATTCCATGAATTGGAATTCTTGGAATTGTGACCTGATGAATTAGGATTCTTAGAATTGGGACTCATAGAATTGCGACTTTATGAATTCGAATTCTTGGGATTCTTAGAATTGGGATTGTTAGAATTAGGATTATTAGAATTGGGATTCTTAGAATTATGATTCTTAATATTTGGATTCTTAGAATTAGGACACTTAGCATTGGGATTATTAGAATTGGGACTTATTAAAGTGGGATTCTTATAATTGGGATTCTTACAATTGGGATTCTTAGAATTGGGATTCCTACAATTGGGATTTTTAGAATTGTGATTCTTATAATTGTGATTCTTAGAATTGGGATTCTCAGAACTCGGATTCTAATTCTAATTCTAAGTGCATGTTGCACAATAAAACTAATTTCGGAGTGAATTTGCACCCTTAGACCGTCCTAGTTTTCTAGTTTCAGCTGACTGAGATTTCAATGATTTTTTGAAGTACTCACTGATGTTTGAAAGGCGATGAGAACACGGGGCTTCTTATTGAACGGACACGATTTTTCAGTTTAACTGTGCTGGCTTCAAGGATCCTAGCTTTATAACAGAATCTCGCTTGAATGAGATCTGTTGCCATTGGCTGGCAAAATGATGCTTTTTACACCTGCTGAATTTAGATCATTTGCTCAACTCTCTATTTAAATGTCACGCACTGTTTTATTCAACTGTCCTAGTTTGAATAGCACTAAAAATATATACCTACGGAATTTACTTGCACATCAAAGTAACGGAAGTTGCTCCGGGATAAGTGGTAGAGCGGTCAACGCGTTTGCCTCTCGCACCAAGGTCCCTGAGCTGTTTCCGTGGCGAGGTCACATTCATTTGGGTCGAAGCCACAGAGAGAAGGCTTGGGAGCTTGGTGTAACGTATCGTAAGTATTGCAAATCATTTTTTAAAACGGATACAGAATGGAGCGGATGCTGCTAATGAAGTGGCCTTAGGTGCTGTTAAAGTTGCCCAATCGATTGATGTGGATAAATCAATCTAGCAATAAGTGTAGAATAAGAACAATTTACTATGAAGGTAACGCAACTTACTCTAAAGGTGACATACTTTGTGGTAAAATTAACGATAGTTAGTGCCATGTAACGCATTACAGGTAAACAATGTGACCAAACAATCAACGCTTTGATAAAGTAACGAGTCAAGTGTTAAAAATGCTTTATAATAAAAAACTGCAAGTTAATAATGAAATACTGCAGGTTACCACAAGAAACGCTAGCTGTGAAAGTAACGAAGTGAATATAAAATTAGCGCAAGTTACTGGCGAATAAACGTGAATTCTTGTCGAAAAAGCGGTAATACTGTCGAAGTAACGAAATAGCTGTAATATATCTGTGTAATTTTCTCCCTAATAAAAGGACTACGAAACACAGTAAGTAGAATTTCAGTAACAGCAGGAACTCCTATTTGCTTACAGTCCGTCCAAAGCTTTCAGCAACTAATTATTTATTTGCCATTAACATCCTTCAGAACTTCTAATCATAAGAACCAGACATTGTCCGTAGTATGTCTGCTAGATGCGGTTCTCATACTATTGAGTCATTAATTCTGCTGCACAGACACGCTTTCTGTATTTGTCTGCTCTGAATCAGGCAGAGCAAACACTCAAGGTCGTCTTTTTCTCGGCCAAAGTCCTGGATTAACAATCAAAGCCAGTAAATAATTGGCAATTTCGCGTGTTGCTCAGATCATGCTGAGAAATAAGAATTCAAGAAGAGAACAAGCAAGAGGACTGTACGCAGGCATGCGCTGCAGGCGTGTACATCGGCCCTGACTTTCTTATCGTCAGACAGTGCAAACTCTCACTGTGCCTTGGAGGTTGGCCCTCAATGGCGTAAATTGCACGACAAGCCCCCAAGCCTTCTCTCCGCGGCTGCGCCCCAAATGAATGTGGCCTCGCCGCGGAATCGAACTCAGGGACCTTGGTGCGAGAGGCAAACGCGTTGACGTCTCAGCCACTCAGCCCGTAAAGCTACGGAATCCAGTTGCATTTGTAACAATGTCAAAAAAGTATTGGCATATTCCATGTCATCTACTGTCTACTTAAGGCTTGTAGTCTGCTCTGAATGAACTGATGCATTTTAGTGCAAAATGTCTGCCAAAATATCACTAGCACGGCCGAGAGCTGAGGGCATTAAAGAATCCTAATATCGATTGCTTCTCTTTATTCGTAGTTGCTGGCCAAACTAAAAGCACTAGAACAATGGACTCCGTCAGCGAAAAAACACCAAGGACTACTCAAGTAACGTACTTAAGTAGTCCTTGAAAAACACTGCAAGTGAATTGGACTTTTCCAAGATGGCAAGGACGCCAGCAATGAATAATTAATGATTCCCGCTTACCCACTCCCCATTACTTCCAAGACTTAAGAACTTACGAATTTTCAAAAGCATTTTCTCTTAGAAGAAGTACATTGGAACCACACACTGCAAGAAGTATGGAATGTATTGCCGATTCTAAATCGCACAACCAATTCTAACCTTTATGCAAAAGCAACAAGTTTGCATGAAAAACGTTTTTGATTTGAAAAAAACATTAACGCAATATCATTGTGCCAAGCTAATAAGTACAGTGCCGAAAAAAACTAATTATGATGAAATCATTTATGGAAGTTACTTTTCATTTGACATCCTGCCAATGCCAGACTATAATCCTACCCAACATGTGCGTGCCTAGCACGCTAATCCATATCTTATCGATTTAAGCTGGTTAGAGTTTTTCCTAGCTGCGAGTTAATTAGACCAGTAACAACTCGCATTGAGCAAGATCTCAATTTGGATGCACACGCCTGTGTGATTGAGTGCCTGTGAGCACTTTCTGTGTACCTGTGTGCTCAAATCTGGTAGAATAAGTAGAGTCTATGGTAGTAATATAAAAATATAGTAATTAGGCCAGATATGCAGCCGACAGCACAACCGCAGCTATGGTGGCGCATCTGAAGGCTGTGTACGGCTGTTCAGTCCATGGACTGGGGTCTACACCCTAAGTTAACCCCAGTTAATGCTGGTTTATCAGCTGGGTGAACTGAAGCAGTCTAGAGGTAAATGTAAAGTGGAATCTGGAATTGAACACCAGACCTTCAAGTGGTGAATATCTTACGCTGTGACCACAAGGCTACAACCCCTTAGTTAAACAGTTGTTGTATTTGTTATTAGAGCTTCATATATACTCATATATATATTCATTGATTGATACTTCAATGATGAAATGAAAATGTCACAAAAATGTCAATTTCCTTAATTTCATCGCAAAATTTTGGGTTTGTGTGAAAATGGAAAGTGTGCAGATTCCGTGAGCCCAGCAACAAGTCCTGCTCAACTCATGTGGGCTTGAGTTGTGGGCTGCCTCTGCAGTCCTTGCAGTCCCCAACCTGCTGGCCATTCAGTGAGCTTCAAAGTCTCCGCACAATGGCCACAGTCACACATGCACAGGGCTGAGACCTATTCGCATGCCTCACCCATTATATTTAGTCATTTTTGCTCCTGTCGTGCTGTGGAGCCTCCAGAGACTGACAGAAAACTAACAAAAAAGTGTGCTGCTTCAAGAAGCAGAAACAAGTAACAAAGTATAGCTATAGATAGAAATAATGCGACACTAGACCTGCTGCCAGCGAGGAGGCAATTCTCCCCATTCGGCTGACTCCTAAACACGCGCACAAATACTGTACGCAGGTACACACTCACACGGGTGTATACATTTGCCTGACTTACTCATTGTAGGCCCTTAAGTGCGCTAATCATACGCCAAGCCCCCAAGCCTTCTCTCTGTGGCTGCGTCCCAAATAAATCTTGCCTCGCTGCGGAAACAGCTCAGGGATCTTGGTGTGAGAGGCAAACGCGTTGACCGCTCTGCCGCTCATCCCGCAGCAACTTCCGTTATTTTAATGTGCAATTAAATTGCGTAGGTTAATATTTTAAGACTAATCTTGTTGTAGTTATCTTGGCGTAGTAATTAGCGTAAAATTGGCATAAAGTTTCGTTACTCTGAATGACTCAATGTTCTCAGCAACTAGTAACCTAGTAACTCCTGTTACTTTGAGGGCAGGCCCAAATTGTTTTTCTGTCTACGCTTTTACTTTTACATGTAAAACGTCCAATACTAGGATGAAAACTAATAAACTTTTTAATGCTATTCTGTGGTGACGTGGCTCTGTTTGCGGCTGGCTAAGGCAGGTGTGTTGTGCACCTGCCCGGCACGTATCCAATTTTGGAATGTACGTGTGTTGATGTACGTGCTTTTAAACCTTCTATCCAATGTGCATGCGTGGAGTCTGCTATCGATTTTATAAATAAAATAAAATATAAAAGTCGTTGTGTCATCGCGTTTGGTAGTAGAGTTCGTTCTACAATCTTAAGTGAAGTCTTTACATATTCAAAATATAATAAAACAGTGCGAGACATTTGAATAGAGATTTGAGCATATGATCTTAGTTCAACAAGTGCAAAAGCCATCACTTTGTAAGCCAATAGTACCAGATCTCATTCAAGCGAGATTTTAAAATAAATCTATGATTCTTGAAGCCAGCAGAGTTAAGATGAAAAATTGTGTCCGCTCAATAATAGGCACTGTGTTCTCATCGCCTTTCAAACATCAGTGAGTATTTCTAAAAAGCAATAAACTGTCAGGCATTTTAAACTAGGAAACTATAAATGTCTAAGGGTGCAAATAGTCACCGAAACTATTTTTATAGTGCGACATGCACTCAGAACTAGAATTAGAATCCCCATTCTGATCATCCTAATTCTAAGAATCCTAATTTTTTTGTTCTTTTTTTTTATTTTTTTTATTACACGTGCCCCATTTGGGTCAGATGTGCAGCCGACAGCACAGCAGCAGCTAATGCGCGGCGCATCTGAAGGCTGCGTACAGCTGTTCAGTCCACGGACTGGGGGGAACGCCACACCCACCTTCAATTATCCCAGCTGATGCTGGTAGCCATTTAACAGCTGGGTGAACTGAAGCAATGCAGAGTTAAGTGTCTTGCTAAAGGACGCAAATTGTTCCAGTGGAGTCGGGAATCGAACCCCCGACCTTCAAAGTCGTGAGTCCGACGCCCTAACCACTAGGCTACAACCTCTTACCAATCCCAATACCAATCCCTCTTACAATCCCAATACTCGGAATCCAATTCATAGAATCTCAATTTACGGAGTCCCAATTCACCAAGTCACAATTCTAAGAACCCCAGTTCTAAGTTCTCGCGATAGCGAGAGCGTGTTCTAAGTGTTCTACATGTACAGCCTGCTGGCTCTAGAACGTCTGTTGGCTACTTGGTCCAGACGACCTCATTGATTTTATGGTGTTCGGGCGATGCGGTTCAGTTCGCCAGCCTCCTGTCAATGGTTCTGGACAATGTCACTGGCAGCGGCATGGACGCATGCCTGTTCTACCTATTCTTTGTCAATCCAGCCACTGTGCCTTGCCTGACTGTCATTCAATCGCGGCCCTAGGCGTCACCTGGATAGGCGGCTGGCGTGCAAATCCCCATGGTAAACCCGCCTGTGACAGTTGTTGTAACTTCTTCTTCTTCTTCTTCTTCAGGGCACCTCCGTGTGCGGACCAGCCGATCGGGAGGGGGGCAGACGCCCAATGCTGCGGATGAGCCCGATAATGGCATCCGGGGAACCCATCAGGTCCTCGGGTGCGAGCCCTTGAGCTGCCCGGAAGAGATCGCCTCTGGGGCACTCGAATAAGACGTGCTGGACTGTGTCCAGCGCACCGCAGTCGAGGCAGTCGGGCGACGTGTCGATGCCGAGTCTGTACCTAGTGCTGCGGTTGATGGTGCTTGCGCCGGCTCTGAGTTGGTTGACGATAACTTGTAGGCGGCGTGGGAGGTGGCTCGGTGTTTTCCAGTGGGTCGGGACCGCCAGCTCATCAAGAGCGCGTCTGGAGTGGCGTGTCGCCGTCCTGGCGACACTGAGCGGTAGCGGGACCTGTCGCTGGTCGAGGTCCGCCGCCCTGGCCGCCGCCCTGGCCGCCGCCCTGTCTGGCGCCTCATTGCCGGAGAGGCCACATTGCGCCGGGATCCAGCAGAACCTCACCTTGCGATCCAGCCGATCGAACTGCAGAAGGAGATTCCAACAGTCGGCTGCAGCCGGGTCGGTCTGCGTCAGGGGGCCGCTGCTCAAGGCGGTGATCGCGCTGAGGCTGTCAGACGCGATGGTGACACCACTGCGGGGGGCGTCGGGACAGTCGATGGCCTGGCGGAGGGCTTCGCTGATGGCAGTGAGCTCCGCGGTAAAGCTGCTGCACCAAGCACCGGCCGCAGCAATATGCGTCGTGCCTGGCGGCTGCCACTGGGCGATGGCTGCCCCGCCTCCGTTGCCATTACCGGCTCCGACCGAGCCGTCCGTCCAGATGACCGTGGGGTCGGATTCAAGTAGCAGGGGTCGTTTCCCGGGCTCGCTCCCGCTTCTCGCTGGCAGGCAGGAAGTAGTTGTTGCAACTACTGTTGCTGCTGGTTAGATCGGTGGAACCTGACACGCTGGACCTGTCATAGTATTTTTTGTTATAGTACAATGCATCGAGAGAATAGATACGTTGCAATTAAGATTGGCAAACATTTTGGCCATACAAAATTGTCTCAATGGCAATAAAATGATTTGTTTTCTATTTCATTAGATAAAGGGCTATTGATTGGTGTGTAACTCTATCGTGCAAGTTGGACCATTATGCTAGCTCACAATTCAAAAGCACAATCAATAGCTCGCAGAAATATTTACTCAGAAATATTGGAACCCAGAAGCGGTTTTCATTTGGAGCATAAAAATTAACAGACCAAAAGAGTATTTGAAATATCCGCATTGTTCTTTTTTCCATTCGCTAGAAAAATCCAGAAATTCAGAAAAAGCCAGACAGAATCACAAAGCATCGGCATCGTCGAGATGTTAAACGATTCTTGTAGAGGTTTCTGCTGGGTGGCGAAAACCACCAATAATAGGTATGGGCTGAATTTTATCAAGAAATTATGTCGGCTATTATTTGTGATCGTATTGACAATATTGAATATATTTTATTTTAAATAAACAGATATTGAGTGGCCGTTTGCGGGCCACTCAATTCAGTCACTAATTCTGCCACTCATTAAGTCTTTCATTCAGTCACTCATTCCGTCACATATTCCGTCACTCATTCCATCACTCATTTAGTCACTCTTTCCATTAATCCCTGCACTGGTCCAGAGACTGAACGTACTTTTAACTCTGCTAAGCAGCAATATCCCACAAAAGGAGAGCCAGTGTCGGCTCGCTATCTAAAAAAACAGGCACATATATATGAAGGATGCCGGATTCTAAGAGGTTTATACTCGTATAAACCAGAGGTTTCTGCAGAGCAATGTTAGTTGTCCCTGTCACCAGGGTCTTTGACAAGAATCGCTGTATATCTCGACATTGAATTTTAAAAAAGTTTAATATATTAATGAGCCATCAAACATTCCAATAAAATTAAAGAAGAAACCTTGAAAAAACTGAAATTTGAGGCAACAAAACTACCTTAAGGCAACAAAACCACATTGACATTGCAGTCCGACGATAAGTTAATTGCACACATTATATATGGAACACCTGTAGCCCAGTACAGACTACGGTTCAACTACGCAAAATTAATCAGGATTAAAAGTAAAAAACGAAGCAACAATAAGGCAGATTTTATTCTGTCCCAGATCCTTAACAGTTTTCACGATAATTGCAAATCATAATTACTAGTCGGCGGGACTCTTCTCGCAGTTCTCGCACACAAAGTTCACACCGCGCGCCCCTCTTTGAACTGTTTCACATTATCGGCTAGCCAGCTGCGAACAGCCGGAAGTTTGCGCTCCATCCACTTGACGTTGATGCGCACGTTCTCCAGGGCGATGTCCATGGCCCGCGTCGCAGCGCCCAGGGTGTCCTTGTGCTGCGCCTTGAACCTCTCCATCTCCGCAAGCTTTTGCTCGCTGTTGAAGCCAGCAAAATTGCTGATAAATCTCGAAACAGGGGAGGAGCCAAACTTTTTTTTATTAATTCTCTTCCAGTTCCTCTGAAAAAAGTCCCACATTATCTGGAGACCGTTTGGGTTCACAGAAACGCTCGAGAACACCGTGGAGGAGTCCTGCCTCCGAACTTTGGATTCGTTGAGAGCAAATTCCAGGTAGCGTTTGAGAATCCGCGGCTCGCTGGTGCAGGCCAGGCTGCGGATGATGTCCTTCTGAATTCCAGGATGTGATTCAGTCTTGCTGTACTTAAACAGTCGGTCCCACACGTCCATAGAATATGTGAACACTCCTTCACAGAGAACCCGGCGTCTGATGTCCGGAATGATGCTCTTGGTAAAATTTGAGTTTACGAAGTCGTTGAACTTTTCCCTTGCAGCCTCCTTGCAACGTTGCACACCGTACCGGCAGGCCGATGAGACGATGAGCTCTCGCTTCAGTCGGGTCAGGTGCGTCTCATTGTCCTTGTTGTCAAGTCCGATGTCCTTGAAAGCACCTTCGAGCAGGTCGTGCATGTAGGCACTCAGAAAACCGTTCTCCAGAGACTGTCGGTGGAGCATCGAGTGCAGGTAGCTTATCTTCGAAAGAGCCGACTGCCACGGAACCAAGTGGGTCTCGTTCTTCAAGTACTTGGTCATGTTAAGCGGAACGCTGTAGTCCAGGTAGCCTGCGCTGGCCAGAGAGAAGCTGTCATCGAGCAGACGGGCTCTGTCCTGCGGAGTGAACACGCTGTGGTCCGACAGCAGCTGTTGGATGAGAGCTTCCCAGTTCGCTAGCTCGTAGTTCACTCTGTAGAAGCCGAGCGAGCGCAGATTGAGCAGGTGCCAACTTGAGCCGGCGTCCAAGTCGAACGTCTGGCTCTTGTCGGCCATCCATTGCACGAATCGTGACACATCCTCCGGAGTACCCGAGGTGAGATTCTCCTTGGTGGCCAAGGTGACTGGGATGATCCACGTGTAGTTGTAGTCACTCTCGTAGCTGGGCTTCTGGCTGGGGTCGCTGAGGAAGTGGTTCTGGGTCAGCGTGAGCTGGCCTGCACTCCTGGAGCAGTTGAGCACGGGATATCCCATCTGCTTGATCCAGCGGTCCATCACTTGACCCACGTCGAGCTGTGTGCCCCACGTTTCGTTGTACTGTCGAGCCAGACTGTCATAGAGAGCAGTGTGGAATGTGTTGCCGTAACTGTTGTCCAACAGGTATTTTCCGACTCCTTTCCGGAACACTTCGTCACCCACGAAGCCGTGAAGCATGCGAAGAACAGTGGCGCCCTTTACGTAGGTGATGATGTCAAATATCTCGTTGATTTGATTTGGATTATAAACGTGAAGATAAATTGGGTGGCTCGCGCCTTTTGAATCGGCGTCGAAGGCCGCACGCTGCTGGGTTGGCACGAATTGAGCATCGATCTCCCAGTCGGGATGCAGATTGTGCACTCCGATGTTTTGCACGAAACTGGCAAATCCCTCATTGAGCCAGATGTCGTCCCACCAGTCCGGCGTGACTAGATTTCCGAACCACATGTGGGCGATCTCGTGGCTCACAACGCTGCCGATGTCTTGTAAAATGGCGCTAGTGTCTTTGGATGCATCGAAAACGAGGCGGCTCTCCCGATAAATGATGAGTCCCCAGTTCTCCGTCGCACCTGCCTTAAAGTCGGGAACTGCAGCCTGATCCGTTTTATTCAGCGGGTATGACACGTTGAAGTAGGACTCAAAGTGCTGGGTGATGTTCATGACGGCCTCAAGCGAGTAGTTTGTGAGACCTTTGAACTCGGGTCGAACCCAATTGCGATATTCGCGACCCTTGTCGTCTTTGCTGTCTACATAGTCGAATTGAGACACAATGAACGCCAGAAGGTAAGTAGACATGATGGGAGTAGTCTCAAAGTCCTCCTTCACTACAAGATCTGAGTCGGCCATCTCGCTAAACCACTGCTTGGCAGTCACGTTGTTTTCCTGCTTTGATGGCATGTTGCTGATGGACTTGAAAGTCGCAAGTCGCACGAGGCTGATGTCAAACTTTGCCTTGAATCCAGGCTCATCGAAACACGGGAACGTCTTCCTGGCGTCCGTCGGCTGCAGTTTAGAAGTGGCGAGGTACTTTGTAACTCCGTTCTCAGTGTAGGAGCTCAGATAGAGACCTCTAAGATCAGGCCGAAGTGGACCTCGGAACTTGTCGATCTGCAGGACGATGCTTGAGCTGTTCGCAGGCAGCGGCTCGCTCATGTTGATGCTGTACCACTGACGCTTGTCGTCGTACACAACGCTCGTGACGGTGAAGGTTTTTTTGGAGCTGTTATAATAGATCTTTATATCCTGGACCGTCAGGTTGATCCTGTCTGCGTGCAGCTTAAGGTTGTTGGTGCTCTGGCTAACACTGAGCCTCACCCTGACGGAGCCGGTGAAGTAGAAGACCGATGCGTTCTTCCCGTAGATGTAGGGCGCCAGGGTGACGCTGTAGTGCACGGGCTCGACGCCAGCCGGCAGTCGGACGTCTTTCACGAGTGGCGGCGCTGTCGATGGTCCCGGAGTCGCCGGTGGCGGACGGCTCGGAACCGTAACTGCCACCACGGAGTCTGTGAAGACGAGCGCGAGCAGGGCGAGAATCACCACCGTCAGCAGGAGGCCTCTCTTGCCCGAGCCGCCACTTGCCCTGATGTTGACGCTGTTCTCGAACCCCTTATAACCTGCGTAGCGGCCCATTTTTTGCAATGGTTTACGAGCATGAATTTTAAACAGTTGTTAGATATATTATTCACGTTTTTTGGTAAGTGTAGATTATTTACAGCGTGATAGTCAGTGAGTCAGTTGAATGTTTGCGACGAAGTTATTTGAAATATAGAAATACTGATTTAGCAGTGGCTGAATTTGCAGTCGCTTTTTCGAGTGTAGTGTAAAAATGAGAGCTGACAGGGCGGAGAGGAGTTGTGCTCTTAAATTTTATTTATTGAAATTCGCACCTCTGACTGGGCAAAGAGAGGAATGTGCTGTGCTGTATTACTAAGGAGTATTACTAAGAATACAAAAGCATGAATTATCGAGGGGATAGCATTGATTATTGATGAAGAGCATGAGTTATCGAGGGAAAGCACGAGTACCCGCTCGATAAATTAGCTACCCCTCGATAATTCATTCTACTTCACCATAGTTCATGCTTTTCCTTCTATAATTTATGCTGCCCCCAAAATTATGAAAATTCCTCGATAAGTCGTGCTTTCAACTCGATAATTTAGCTTCTTATCCATAAATTATGCTACACCCCCAATAATTCATGCTATTTCGTTGGTAGTTCATGCTTCCAATCGAAAATTCAAGCTTCCTCTCGAAAAGTCATGCTTTCCCATCGAAAAATCATGATTTCGCTTCGATTAATTATCCCTCGTCATTTCATGCTTTCCCCTTGACAATTGATGCTTCTCCCACAATACTACATGCTTCTCCGTCGATAATTTAGGCTTACCCCTTGATAATTCATTCTACACCCTCGATAAGTAATGTTTTTCGATAAATCATGCTTTTTTATCATTTATGCTTAGCCCTCGAATATATCATGCTTTACTTTCTATAATTTATGCAACTTTAATAAATCATTCTATCGCCTAAAATTTACCCTGAAAGCATTATGCTATTACCTGAAAACGGATTCGAAATATCATGCAATCTCTTTAAGAAATCAAGATATTTCCTAGATATTTTCCCCACAAGTTCCATGTAATTTACTTGATTTATCTTGCTGCTATCCATTGATATATAGCACTATATTCTTAAATTTCATGTTTTCATTGGAATTATTATGCTTTCGAAATACAGTTTGGTTAAGAGAGGATGAAAATATTTTTGGCTTTTCTGTTTTGAATTTAATAACGATTACAGCAATACTCGAAAAACTTTTCTTTAGTTTTGAAAGTTAAAAAATAACTCTAGCAACTACGCATGCTCGAACAGTCCTAATTTTTTATCGATAACGCTAGAAGAAATGCTCGAAAAAGTTAAAATTAAAAGTAGTAACGCTTTTAGCTATGCTCTACATATTTTTCTAGTTCTGAATCTGATAACGCTTGCAGCTATACTCGAAAAAAATTATTTGTTTTGAATATTAAAAAATGCTAACAGCAACGTATGGTCAAACATAATTTCTTTATTTTTTAATCCTGTTGAAGATTGCGTGCAAGAATGCTGGAAAAACGTAAAATGTAAATAAAAAACTCTATTAGCTTTGCTCGAAGTTATTTAGAACAGTTTCTTATATTTCTAAATCTAAAAATTCTGGCAGATGTGCTCGAAAACTCTTTACTCAGTTTTTTATTGAATAAAACTTGCTGCTGCAATCGAAAAAATTATTTATATTTTCTCATAGCGAGAAGTGAAATCAAGCTTTATAAAAGCACGCTAACCACTCGACAAAGCTTGCGACCCACAGTAAATAATTTATGCTAATCCCACAGTAAATCGTGCCACTCTCAACATTCGATGAAGTTCCCTCACTAATAAAAACTGTTTCCTCGATAACTATGCTACCCGTAAAAATGTATGCTACAACCTTAATTAACCAAGGTAACCCTTGTAAAATTATGCTACCGCTATAAAAAATGCTGCAGTCTTAATACAGGCTACCCCCTCGATAAATAATTGCGACACATTCGATAATAAATTTTAACTCATTTCGATAAAAAATGATTCTCCCTCGACAAGTTATTCTTTTTCATAAAAAAGCATTTTCCCCTTATAATTCATGCTTTCTTTTCAAGAATTTATAATTCTCCCTCGGTAATTTTATTTAACTAAATTATTCATTCTCCTCCATCGATAATTCATGCTTTCCCCTCGAAAATCTATGCCCTAGTAGCTTAAAATTCCTGCTTTTCCTTCGAAAATTCATGCTTTTCCTTTGATAGTGTATGCTTCCCCTCGAAATTTCATGCAAACCAGTTGATTAATCATTTTATCCCTATGATAATTCATGCTTCCCTTCAAAAACTTATTATTCTCCTCGATATTTCACGCTTAACCTTATGAAAAGTTATCCCTGTCCTGGATATATCATGCTTTTTAATCGACAATTCATGCTACCCCTTCAATAATGTGTCTTTCCTAAAACATGCGTGCTACATCGTTGATATTTAATGCTTTATCCTAGATAATTCATTAAATAATTCATTATACTCCTCGATAATTGATGCAAGCTACGTCGTAGTTGATTATTTATGTCACCCCCTTGATAATTTTTCTTGCCCTTGATACCTTATGCTCGGTCGTCGATAATTTATTCTTCCACTTGATACATCCTGCTTCCCTCTTAATTATTGTTCCCTCTTTGATTATTGATGCTACCCACTCGATAATTCATGCTTTTCCATTGATGGATCATGCTTTTCCCTCGGGAATTCATGCTTCCCTTTCGATAATTCAGGCTTTCTGTTCGATAATTCGTGCTTTCCCTCGATAACTTATTCTTCCCTTCGATATTTCACGCATTCCCTTTTGATAATTCATACTTCTACTCCATAATTTATTCTTCCCCTCGAGATTTGATCCTTTCCCCTTGTATAATTAAATATTATTACTCAAAAAGTAATGCTATTCACTAGATACATTATTTTTCATAAAGGATATATCCTTCCCCTCGATAATTTATTCTACCTATCGATAATTATTTCTTTCCCTCAATAATTCATGCTCCTTCCTCGAGAATTCATGCTTTTCCTAAGATGTACGAGTATCATGCTTTTTTCGCGAATTTAAGCTTCCCCATAGATAATTAATGCTTTCCTTTCAATAATTCATTCTTTCCTTATTATTTAACTTAACTTTAACTTATTATTCCTCTCGATATTTTACGCTTTCGATTTTGATAATTTATGCTTTCCCATCGATAATTCATGCTTTTCCCATGATGATGCAGGCTTCCACCTCGAAAAATTCATGCTACCCCTTGATAATTATAGCTTTTTCCTCGATATATCATGCTGCCCGCATAAAAATTAATGTTAAAAAATCACAGCTTTTTCGGTGATAATACATGCTTTTCTCGATAATTTACTCTTTCCCTCGATAATTCATGCTCCTTCCTCGATAATTCATGCTCCTTCCTCGATAATTCATGCTCCTTCCTCGATAATTCATGCTCCTTCCTCGATAATTCATGCTCCTTCCTCGATAATTCATGCTCCTTCCTCGATAATTCATGCTCCTTCCTCGATAACTCATGCTACTTCCTCGATAATTCATGCTCCTTCCTCGATAATTCATGCTCCTTCCTCGATAATTCATGCTCCTTCCTCGATAATTCATGCTCCTTCCTCGATAATTCATGCTCCTTCCTCGATAATTCATGCTCCTTCCTCGATAATTCATGCTCCTTCCTCGATAATTCATGCTCCTTCCTCGATAATTCATACTCCTTCCTCAATAAGTCATGCTATTTGCCATATATATTTTTTGCAGACATGATATATATTTTTTCCTCGATAGTTTTCTATTCACCTGGATAATTTATTCTCTCAATCGATTATTTCTTCTTTACCTCGATTATTAAATTCTTTCCCTCAGTAATTTATTCCTCCCCTCGAAAATTATCATTTTGTGACGATGTCATTTATTTCGTAATTGTAGTTTGTCGTTATTTGTCTAGGAATTCTTAGTTTCTATGTGAATTCCATTTTTGTATTCTTAGTGAATTTTGTCTGTGTAATGTCTCCAATTTACTAATATTTAAACTATAACAGTACATACTATTCATTATTTATGCAAGTATTGAAAGTCCGGTTGTCGCATACTATATTCCATGTATCTGCGCGCCGTATTTAAAATCTGATTCGCTGCGTATTTCACGCCTCGGTCTAGACGGTTACCAGTGGTGTTGGACGCATATTGGGCGCTAGAGCCTAATTAAGACTAAATAAATTCGCAGGTTATGACCGACATCTTAATAAATAACTAGACAGTCCATCCCCGCTACACAGATCCAACCTTACTCTTCATCTTACTCTTATTAAGTTATTTGAGCCTTCGAGTCCTTGAGTGTTACATTTTGATGCTCCTTTCTTGATAATTCATGCTACTCACTCGATTTATCATTTTGCACACATGGTATATTTTTCCCCTCGATAATGTATTCTTCACTTCGATAGTTCTTATCCTCAATAATTTATGCTCCTTCCTCGATAAATTATGCTACTCCCTCGATAAATTATGCTACTCCCTCGAAAAATTGTGCTACTCCCTCGATATAACATGCTTTCCCCTCGATTATTCAAGCTCCATCGACAATAATTGACCCTTACCCCTCAATTATTCATGCTTTACCTTCGATAAATTATGCCACTTCCCTCAATAAATCAATACATCCTCCTGAAAAAAATAGCTATGCCCTCACTTCACTTTTCTTCACACTTGACACTTCATTTTTCATCTAGCTATTTTGCATTCGCTTCGCGGGACCTGTACAACATAAAGCTATTATACGGGAATCAAAATGATTATAGTGGAATGAGCGGGAACAACAAAACTGTCTACATTTTATATTAGACTATAATTACGAGTAATCAACCAACCGCTGTTCTGCTGTCACTCCTGTCTCCCGAATGCCAAGAATTCTTTCTGAATGAGTGGCAAATCCTGCGATGATGCACTATGAGGGTTTGTTATACTGACAACAATCTGAAAGAAAGAAGCTACATGGAGTTGGTTGCAGCCCATCAGAATCACGGAGAATCAATCGCCGAATTTTATGAGAGACTTTCTACCTATGCAAGACTAGCTGGCATTTCGAACACTGAGACTAAACCTTTGTTGCGTTCCCGATTTTGTCATGGCCTCCGTGTGATACTTTTACCTAGGTCTCTCTTTGGGTTGAGATTCCTAAATGAGGTCGGGTGTCCTACTCTATGCGAGAGATTCTATTGCCCTAACTCGAAAGTAACGAAGACAGGAAGATTCAAAAATCCAAGCTAAACAGTTGATATTTAAGTGTTAATTCGTTAATAAAAGAAGGCTATGAATGATTAATTCCCCTGGCAGCGCCCTTTCCGTCCCCTGCCAGGTACTGTACCTAATTCAATATTCAATTCACAATTCGCACTGGTAATTTACTAACAAAATCTCGATAGCCTCAACACAAGAAATACAACGAACTCGATAATGCTCTGGACAATAACAAGAACTCACGAAATAACACGACAATTAACACAAATAACTCCTAGACAAAACAGATAGCCCCTTTACGCTCGTAACAAAACAAGACAAATAACACGAAACCTAACCCAAAGTCCCTAGTCTGAAACCGAGGCGACCAGCAAGCACTTCCGCACTGTGGCACAACGATATCTTTATCGTGCCACACTTAATGTCAATTCGACGGCGTCCCACCGATGATTGTCGGTGATATGGAGAGTAATTCCGTGCTTGCCAATCCCTGTCTAACACTCACTCCATCAGCAGTTGGCCAGACGTACCAAGCTCAGCGCAAGCTACTTACTGACGTGGGATTGAGTGTGGGGTTTTCTTCGACTAGCTGGATGGACTGGTTTACCTGTCCCGGTATCTATTACTATGCAACGACAGATAGGGTGCGTAACAACGCAGAAACGATAGGAACGAAAACGATACAACGCCTTCACAACGCAATAGCCAGTTATTTAGTCAAGCGCCCGCCCCAGCCCCCATCAAAGCCTGGGTACCGGCCGCCCCGCTTGTTCCACTGCCAGGTCGACCCTGCCGGTTAACGAACTGGCCGCTGATTGGCTCGGCCCGGGGTGTCGCGCTTAAGTAGGGTCGCATCAGATTGGCTTACCATTCTCCTATTGGCTGGCCCACCATACCGGGGTTAGTCCGATGCCTTGGCTGTAGAGCAGGCTGACCGGTTGGTCGCGTTTGTAAGCCTGACCGAGGCGCGCATGCACTAACAACTAACCTATAAAATACATCATAATAATTCATTAATATTGACGTGCGCGAAAAAGTTACTTCAAGCAGAAATATACGCATCATATAATAAACATGCCGAAACTACATCCGAGATAAAGTTCTTGCTGAGAAGATTATTCTGTGGAGAAGAGAAGCCACACGTGTGCATGGTCCACCATCCAACACTTTTCCAACGACTTAGGGAGTTAAAGGTCAGCCCAGAAATAATCGAAGCAATACAAAACACGTACTCAGGAGCTAAATTTCAACTGAAGATCTCAGATGGCCAAGAAACTAAGGCAAGGAGCATAACAAATGGAGTAAGACAAGGCTGTCCCCTATCCCCTCTACTTTTCTCACTCTATATAGATCCTTTGAACACAATGCTAAGGAATTCATTTCGCAGCGACACCTTCATTAAAGATGAACAAATCAACAACTTGCTATACTGCGATGATTTAGTGATCTTTGGAGAGAATCCTCGAGAGCTGCAGAAGGGCCTCGATAAAGTGTCAGAATTTTGTCAGAGCCACAAGCTAGAAATCAATATGCAAAAAACTAAGGTTATTAGCTGTTGCCCTGACCCATCAAAGACGGCTAACAAACTATTTCTGCAGGGACAACTGTTAGATAGCGTCAAAGAATGGAAATATCTTGGCTTTCACATCAATGCTAAAGGAACCGTGGATTCCCATGCCACAGAGATTAACAAAAAATGTGGATACCCTATTCTTCTCTTAAGGAAATTAGCTAGCCATGGGGCGGTCAGATACAATCAGCTCATGCTGTACTGCACAGCAATGATAGAAAGCATAGCTCTGTACGCCTCCGAGGCCTGGGGGGGCTTTTGTCTCGTGGAACCTGGGTCCTTGGGACCGCTGTCTTGTGGAAAGGGTAAACATCAGGTGCTGTAAAGCCATACTACAAGTCAGCCAAAATACGGATGGCAACGGGGCCCGCTCGGAGTTAGGCAGATTGCCTTTATTATACAACATACAGAAAAGAAGCCTTTCGTACTGGGCCTCCATAACAAGCCGGCCGGACTCCATAGTTTTCAAGTTATTGGCGGACCAAACATACAGTGATGTTGGAATCAAAACAAAGATCAACAATGACGTTATGCTGAACTGCAGAGGCATTAGTCCCGCAAAAGCAATTAAAAACCACAGGAAAAATTTCGTTTCTCAGTTTGATACCCATTGGAGACAAAGGACACAGAACTCAAGCAAGCTAAGACACTTCTATTACTCCTTAAAGCAATATTATTCAGCCGAAAAATATGTACAGCAAATATACAACCCGGAGTTAAGACGTACCATATCCTCGTTTAGACTAGGAAACCATAAGCTAGCTTGCGAAACATTGCGAACTGCAAGACCGAAAATTCCGTATGAGAACAGATTATGTAGTAAGTGCAAAACAGGAGTTGAAAACGAGGTCCACTTCCTTTTTAAGTGCAGTTGGAATATGTATAGCGCAGCACGTTCGAATTTTGAGAAGGAAATTTCTGGGAAAACTCCCAATTTCATATCCTTAACAGCAGAAGAGAAATCTAACTACATTATGGCTCAAGACGATAGGGAAACCACTGAAGCTTTAGCAAAATACATCATAGATATCTCTAAAATAAGGGAACAGCTGCCCTGAGACTACAAGCTCGTATTATTATTATTATTATTATATTATTAAACAATATATATATTGTTTTGAATGGGGAAGCTACCTGAGCAAAGTGTTTAAGAAGTGCTAATTTTCTACACAGCATTCGAATTTAACATTCGGCTACCCTCTGACTGCCCAGAGCTGCAGACCCATTTTACTCATTATTCAAATCCGGGAGAAAATTATTCAATTAACTACCAGCAACTGTTTCGGCAGTACTCAGGGGCTCGGACAGCTAGCGATAGAATGCAATGCAATGATGAGCCTTACTGCTTCACTGTCTCAGATGGAATAGAGCATGAGGCCCTGGTTCTGTGTTCTGTGGCTGCGAAAGTTTTCCAGGGATCATGACGTATCAGCCTCCTCCAACAGCTCCATCATTATCACGCACACCAAAGTTAGCCAAGGCAAACAACAGCAGCAACGAATAAAACAAAAAAATTAAAATCGCAAGGAAAAGGAAGGCACAAAAGATTGCTGCTCGAAACGGCAAGAAGGGGAAATCGAAGAAACGGTGCAAGACGCATAGAAAGAAAGCTAAGAAAGGAGAGCCTAAAGCGAAGAGCAAGAAAGGCAAGAGGAAAACTGTTAGTCGCGTTCTGGACTCCTTGTCATAGACATGGCTTACGGATTCAACCCGAGGCTCGATTTGTTCAAGACCCCCACGCTGCAGACTGCAATAGAAAAATCCTACTATGTTGATATTCACCCTGTGAACTCCATTGCTGCTAACTCACCTATTGAATTTGAATGCCACCCATCAGCTGATGAGTACACTGATCTGTTGAATTCCTTCACTGTGCATTCGCTGCCGCCCAGTCCGGTTGGATGGGGACTTGATGAGGGAAGATGTTTGAAACGCTGAGGGAGAGCTGACCGAGTTCAGAGACAGTGATGTGCATCCGGAAAACTTTGTCTTATCAACCGCGTTGTCCGATATGATCGTGAGCATCAACCAGCGAGTTGTGTCCGGGGGAGACCAGCTCTATCCCTATCATGCCTACTCTCATGAGCTCATCCGATGCCCAGCAGCTGAAAT
Source organism: Macrostomum hystrix (assembly GCA_950097015.1). Taxonomy (NCBI): domain Eukaryota; kingdom Metazoa; phylum Platyhelminthes; family Macrostomidae; genus Macrostomum; species Macrostomum hystrix. Next base: position 15,523,941 of record CATNEN010000001.1, read on the forward strand.
TCTACCCCGCTGGATTCCTTGAGCCCGACTCCGCTGCGGCGACACACACGGCGAGCCAAAGGCAGTCCCGCTGGGTGGAGTATTCTCAGCGACATCTTCCAGTGCCCGGTGTTTCTGCTCAACAATTTGCACCTGCACATCAAGCTGGTGCCCAGCGATGCTGCATTCGCGATCAGAACACCAGCTGCAAACAACACGGCCTATCGCATGGAATCTCCGAATCTCCGATTGAATCTCCGCCGTATCAAGGTGGTGTCTCACATCAGCCTGGCCCACGAACACGGACTGACCAGCCAGAATGCACTCTATCCAATTGAGCGAACCGAAATTCACCCATGGAAAACTCCCTAAGTTCATCATGCTGGCCTTCGTGAACCACCGAGCCTTCAATGGGCATCACCATTCCAGCCCATTTGAGTTCCTGAACTTCAACCTCAGCCAGCTAGAAAGGTGGTGAAACCATGTGCCACGGCGCATTCACCCGAAAACAACTCATTTGTGAGAGAGTACTTGTACTTACCTGAAAAGCTGCCAATCTGCCAGCCCCAGCAACTCAGTCCCGTGGATCTTCTCAAACGATAACAGTGTTTGCATTCGACCTCACACCTGAAGGAGCGGCCCTGTGGTACGGACAGAAGGAGGGCAACCTGCGGCTCGAGATTCGGTTCAGACATGCACTTGACGAGGCTGACTCTGATTGTCATGTGCATGTATGTGTCGAATTCCAGAATCCTCCATATACTATTACAAAGTACGCAATCATATTACTAGGCATATATTCATTTAAATTAGTCCGCTCCAATTCTCGTTCACTACGTTTGAACCATAGACGATCTCCAAGTTTCCACTGTACTGTATAACTCGCATTATCAACAAAGCAAGCGCTACATTGAGGCTGCTCTGAGACCCAATGACCTGGTTGGTTTTGATGACTTGATTGAATAAACTTCCAAATTCTTCTGCAATGCGAATTTTTTCACCAGAATTTCCCATCATTTGCCCTGCTTTCTGGTCATGCTGACCCAAAATAAGTTTTTTAAATGGAAGGAGTTGCGAACAATGAGTTTCAATGCGATGTACTTTGTGATCATGAAGAAGCGATTTAAGCGATTGCTAATAAAGCACTGCCCTAGGAGAAGTGCGCACTTTTCTAGTTGAAGCCTGCTACAACCTATTGCAAAACAATTTGTCCTTTTCAACTACTGAAAAGGCAGTTCTATTGAAATCAAAGTCGTTACTGAGAAGAATACCTGTTGAAAGAAAAAAGGCAAATCTGCTTGAAGAAATTAAAAAAAATTCTCTATATTGCTGAAGCTTGTCAAGAAGAAGAAAGAGGATGAGCCAAATTCTCCGAAATGGTCCTGATCACCAAGTCAGAGTATGACATGCTGGTACAGAATATTAAGCCAGACAAGTCTACAAGAGACACAGCCATAATACAGGCGCAGTGGAAATGCGACAATATATTGTATGCTGAAGACTGTCCTGACTATATGAAGACAGCAGCTTACCACGATGCAATGAAAAGATAGCTGGCCAAGCTGAAGCCAGGGAGACTGAGGGGAAGAAGCTAAAAGCTGAGATTCCACGGAGGAAGGCTGGGGAGGAACCGGAGAACAAGCGGGCCGCTCCTGGCTCTGGGCGAAAGCTCCGCCAGCTAAGCGGCACGCGACGTCTGCGGACCCCCATCCGAGAAAGGACATCCACATCGCCGAATCCGGCCCCTGCAATTGCAAACCAGCCCATAGCAACCACAAAACAGGCCTGGTCCTGCGTGCGCTCAATGAGGCCCGGGCGCTCAGCGAGCCCGAGTGTTGCAAAAGCTCCCCCCCTCCTAGCCAGCCGCAAAGTGCCGGGACCCACGGAGCGGCGGCCACCAACTGGTCCAAGGGCCCCCTCTCCGGAAGAAGGCTGCCATCCAAACGGACCCGAACCCTGAGGGCGAGGCATCGAGTGATGGCAGTGACTGTAACATTGTGGGTGTGTGGGGCATCTGTGTGGAACATCCAGGCCCTCACCATGACCCTCACAGGCCATGGCTGCTACACCAGGCAGTTTCCTTCAAGGAGTCCTCTGGAGTGAGCTGTGCCCATTCTGCAACCTTGAGAATGAGGATGCCCTGCACTTTGTTTGTCAATGCCCTTTCTTTACCAGGGAGAGGCTAAACTACCTCAGACCAAACCCATTTGCAGATCCGAGAACATTGCATGCTTGTCTGGTTCCTGAGGGCTACCAGACGAGCATCTTTCTTCACTAGTGAAATACACGCTGCAGGAAGGACTTGCTGTGGACCTCCTTGACTGGCCCCACGCCATCGGGGATTAGCGGGTCTTTCAGGGATTAGCGGAATGGGCGACTCCCGCCTCCCTGCTGTGTCCTAAGGACCGCTCTTCAGATAAGTCAAGGTGCAAACTAAGTCCAAAGTTTTGATAAAGTATTTTGTTAATCTAGTGGACCATACTGTGCATACCATCCTAATTAAAGGCACATGTGCTCATGCAAAGTCTAAACTATGAGCCATGTCTGGGACATCTGAAAACCTTTTAAGTCTCATCTCCAAGAATTCCTGTGGTGACATCAGCATCCTGTTAACACATTTGGTCACTTTTTCTACAGAGTTTTGTATTACTACCCACTGTAGCCTAATCAGCTTTCATGATAGTGTTTTAAATTATTGAATACTTCAATGATTTTTTATTACTTGTTTTGACACAGTTTGTCTGTTTAATTGTTAAGAATTGTAAATCTTCAATAACAGTTGATTTTGAATGAAATATTTTTTATGAATGAAACTACAGTTATGCCAAGTTTGGCATAATCCTAGTTTCACACAAAAAACTATTTTGATGGGAAAAACAATGCAGTAAATTAAACCAAGTCAGTCTGTAGAACGTAGCAGTCATAGTTTAACATGAGCTTAAGGCATAATGCTTATATAAATGTCTCATTCAATTACTGAAATTACATTGGCAACTTTCAAAAAGTTGCTTGTCTTTGCAGGAAAATATGAAACATAAAAAACACAAAAGAACTCTATAAAACAATGAAATGATACAACAAAGTATCACAAATAGGGGTTAGATGAAATCTTGATCTCAATCTTGATCATCAAGATCTCAGCACTTTTTTAACATCAATCTTGTTTTGAGATCTTGAAAAAAAGTTTGAGATTTAATTTTTTTAATTTGGTCTACAGTTTTAACAATTTTGGTTCGATATGCAGGTGACAGACTTCTGGAAGAAACTGTGTAGAAGCACTTGAGTTTTAGTCTCAGTAGTGGTTATGATTGTTAATGTTAGTCGACAGTCATTTGTTACTATTTTATACTCATATAAACCTAACGAAATGTACTGATCTCGAGTCTCGAAAATCGAAAAAGTGTTATCATCTTACCCCTAATCACAAGCTACGATAACCATTAGAACACTGTGTATGGGATAGTGGTAGAGAAAAGTATCGCAATATTGTGATTTGTCTTTGATAACTATCAAGACAGTGGCTTGAAAGTGCAACAAAGCTCATAAGAGCGACGCTACAGTTTTTTATTAAGAAACGTAGCAAGTGCTACTAGCCAGTGTCTAAATATTAACAACAGATTCTTGTGTTGTCAAAAAATTTAAATATCACATTTATATTTACTTACAAATACTAGTCAAGACGTATCGACGATGCGATTACAATATTTATTGTTTTGTGCTGTAGCAGTAATATTTAGCGCTGACTAATAGTCTTTACTTTATGCAATTATAGTAAGATGTATTGTATAGGGCTAGTTTTAATAGTTTAATCAATTTCTATTTTGAAAGCAGTTTATAGTTTTAAGTTCGTGCAAAAATTTAACTAATCGTTTAACGAATCGCTTACAAAGTTTGCCTTCGTAAACTTATTCAGAAGTTGGCTCTACGCATTATTTAACGGAAAATAAATATTTTTTGTTTCTGTAAATAGATCATTTCATCAAAATTGACGAAAGATTGAGATTTGAGATGTAGGACTCGCATTTCACTAGCGACAAGCTGTAAACCCACTTTTTTAAACTCTTTCGCCACAAATTGAAAAATACTTTTCTACTATATATATTTCTACTATATACGAGCTAGATGTAAGTCACTAATAATTTCGTCACTAATTGTTTCAAGCAGCGATGTTACTTATAACTTGGTCTGGTCGTTCAATATAAATCAACTTTTTTATATATTTTAAATCGTCAAACCAAACTGGAAATCGTGGTCACGCTTTGCATCATGGCAACACAATAAAGTAAAACAAGTGTTATACAAGAATGGAATGTATATTTGGTTTTATAATTAAAATGTGCAGAAATTAACTTGCAATCAAGTTAAATGAAAAATGTACATCTGATTATTAATCTTCAGTCTTTCCATACTTTAAAAAACAAATTGCGGGGATGAAGCTCGTTATTACCTATATTACAAAATGTTCAGAAATATGATAATAAAATTTATGCTGGCGAAAAAGTTGATGCAATAAAAATCCAAAAATAAAGCCTCGCTTTTTCATATATTGTAAATGAAAAATGTATATATGAAATTTCACAAAGCGGCGAAACTATCGACTACTGTTTTGGTCATTGGCGAAAATAAAGTATGATTTGTAGCTAAAATATACACATTTTGCTTGGCACAGATAATTTATCTTGCAACAGAACTTGATAAAAAACATCTATTAAATGTATATAGTTGTGCTCTACCAGAATTTAAAAAGGCGAAAACTTTCGTATGAATCGCTTATCGTAGGGGCTTATAAACGGTTCATAAAGCCATATAAGCCGAAGTGATTTTTTGAACGACCAGACCAAGTTATACGAAGTAAAGTAACATCGCTGCTTGAAACAATGAGTGGCGAATAAGAGTTACCTCTAGATCTAGTAAAAAAGTAGTTTTCATTTGTGGCGAACGAGTTTTAAAAAAGTGGGTTTATAGCTATTCGCTAGTAAAACGTGAGTTTTAAACTCAAAATGTTATGGGAATAAACAGAAAAAATAACGAGATAAACAAGCAAAGCAAAACTAAAGTAATTTTCCATCGATTTAGGCATTAGAAATTATGACGAAAAGGAGAACGAAAAAATGGGCAATGCAAAGACGGAGTATTTAAAATTGACAAGCTTGACAAGCAGGCACGTCTAAATAAATTTCATAATAATATACAGCTGATTACGAAGGCTGATATATGGCGGCCATTAGGGCGATTTAAAAGTCAATATTATGCAGAATACAAAAAAGTAAACTAATTAATAATTAACCACATACATACCAGCAGATAAATTGTTTGTTATAGTTCAGCACATACCGCATCTTTAAAATCGTTTGAGTCGCTCGACTAGTTTGGTAACCGGTCGTTTCGGCCAAAAGCCGTTTCGGCCTCAAACCGTTTCGGCCCCAAACTCACAACGTACTTATTTAAAGCGATATTCTTACGGCTAATTTCTAATTTATTTAAGAGTTGTTAATTTTTTTTGATAGCGACGATGGAAAGCACGAATTTGAATTTGACTTTTGCGCAGTATAAAAGTAATAAAAGAAGAGGACTTGGTATTTTGTGTATGAATGTAAAAACGCAATGGCCCAGACACCCGTGCAACAAGGCGACGTAATGCGACCTTACTGCGACGTCACATTGTTGCACGGGACAGTGACCTATCGGAAATGGATGGATTTATCCATTAAATGGATGGATTCAGTAAATGGATATTCTAATTGGGGGATGTTAAAAGTAACAAATAACAAAAAATGTTAAAAGTAAAAGTTAAAAGTTGCCGTTACGAGTATTGCCGATGAGTTCGGCTGCAGAGTCCAAGAAGGCATTTATTGCTATGGAATCGGCTGCCGTGCGATTGAAATGGTTCCATAATGCCTCCAGCTGCTCTTGGGCGCTTCTGTGAGCCTTTCGCTTAAGCCGAATAGCTTTGCCCTCCGTCAGCAGCCGCGCCGTCAGTGGAATATGCTTGCACTCCTGACCGATCAGCTGCAACAAGCAGTAGAACGGCAGTGAGCCACGGCGAGCTTTTCGGTTCAGGCGGTTGTGCCAGCCTTCGACATCGTTGTTCGTCCTGAACAGCTGCCTGTAGGTGGACCAGCAGCTCGGTTGAATTCGTGCCATAAGTTGAATTCGTGCCATAAGTTGAATTCGTGCCATAGCGTCGTTGTTTAGAAAGTTAACAAAACTGAAAAAGTTGTGCCAAAAGAAGTTCCTTGACAAACAAACAATACAATAAAGCCGCTTAATAAGTATGTGGGCCGAAATGGTTTGAGGCCGAAACGGCTTTTGGCCGAAACTGCGTATGGCCGAAACGACCGGTTATTTTGTAATAACTGCGGTTTAGTTGGTCTGGCACAGTACTAGCTGGCAGGCCAAATCGGACACAAAGGATTGTTAACCAAGGTAGTGTACGCTAAGGACGCCGGGCAAAGTAGGCAGAGAGTGCAACCAATCATGTCGATATTTGACAGGCCTGGTAATCCGCAAATTTAGGCCCCGATGCGGACTAGGAATTCGTCAAAAGTCCAAAAGCTGCTGGCTTCGGTACTGCTAGCAGGGTTGGACGATGCCGTTGGTCTGGCAGTCGCTGAATAGGAGGCTTGTGAAGTGGGTGTTGTGCTTCGAATTGCGTAATTTTCGAAGCTGCTCAAACCTAGGAAGAAATCTACTAGTAAAGATTGATGAAAGCTGCCGTTCTCGCTACGTTTGCAGTGCACTGAGTTTGCTCGGTAAACGTGGAGGTCGCACTGACCTTGACGCCTGACCTGCCATGGGAGTTAGTCCATTAAGCACCTGCCTGGCGTTTCTACTCTGATGCCCTGCTCCGCCTAGACTTTCACCGCTGCTGTCTCTGGGGCCCACAACAACTTCGATCACTGCACATTTACCATTGTCCAGTCAGCTTTTCGATTCGATATATTGCTATAGCTCATAAGAAATCCTGTACTGTTAATTAGACAAATAGCTATATTAGGAAAGGATGAAGAAATAAATGCTTACATTTTTTATATTGAATCTATATTCAATAATGACAGCTTAGTAAATGATCGATGTAACAGTTTTAATTTTGTAACTTAAAATCGCCATCAATGGTTGTGGATTTCGGAAGGTACACAAGTATCGTAACGACTTCTCCATTAGTCAAAAAAGGTACATAACTATAAGCAATTAACAAGAACTAGCAACAGTGGACGCCTTATCTTGATCATACGAGAGATGTACGAGTAAAATCATATATAAGCCATTATTTTTAAACTTTCGTCCGATTAAATGTAAAATAGAAGTTCATCAAACAGTATTATGAAAAGGAAACCAAGTTTCAGTAATGCTTATTATACGAGTATGTAATGCCTTCAGTTTCAGTATGTAACCAAATTTATCTAATTGGATAATTAAATAATCAATTAAAATGTCAGGTTTTGACATTGTTCAACTGTGTGCTATCAGCGGCTTTAGAGAATAGAAACATTCGCTTTTCCTATTTGTTTAGGAAATCACACCGACCTTGAAGCAACAATCATTAGCTTCAAGCCAATGATTCTCTGGGGCACCATTACGGTTAGAAGGCATTTTGGGGCTTGTCGTGCAATTCCCACCCATAACTACGAGCCTTCGAGGCAAGTGAGAGAGTGCCTAACGATGAGAAAGTCAGGGAAGGTGTTCACACCTACACACGTATACGTGAGAGATTGTGCTCAGGAGTAAGCGGATGGAGTGCCAGTGCCCATAGCCCGCCAGCAAAAATTACTGTCATTTCAGCTCGGAAACACTTTCTACACAAATCTACAAATCTACAAATCTCGTATTTTTTAAAACTAATTACTTCCTGCTACAGTCTATTTCAATCAGTCTATTGATTACTGTGCCAATCAATTAGTCAATCAATCAGTGTCACGACAATCACGCTACCACGAATATTACTTAGTATCATTGCACAGTATTGTTGCATTAAAAAATAGATCGTTACTAAACGCTCTATTCATCGTAAATTCTGCGCTAATTAAAAATTTACACATTCTACCTACGAATGCCCATTCTTAGAAATCTATAGTTTCTTATGATTTTGCATTCAAATTCAACTACAGTAGTTTCTGCCTAATTCGTAACTCATATCTTGGACTTAACAACGAGCTAGGTTGTTTATCGTAATCAACTCCACATGCCGCGTTTGGAAAGCTTGAAGAGTAAGAATTACGCCCAGCACTAGACTTATTTTTCAATGCTAAAAGCAACAGTTGATTAATCACTATAAACAACAACAAAAGAAAAAATATAACAAATCCGATTAGATAAATGGTTGCATAATTTTCTACTATGTGAAGATGCTTTTCACACTTGCGTCTCGACAGTAATTCAGAGTCCGTCTGACTCCAGGCACAATGGTGCGCGCCTCTCCACCAGGTCCAAAGTATATGAGCTGTTGTCCACGCGCACTCGGTTGCTCAAAGGTTCGGCCTTCTCAACTGGCTCAGGCTTCTTGTTGGTGCAAAGGTTCACAGCAAGCTTCATCTGGGCCGCGCAGAGCTGCCCGAATGAGTTTTGCTGCGGGTTGCATTCGGGATGATCAGGGGGGTGATTGGTGGAGCGGTTAATGCGTCCAACTCTCCTATGTGATGCCACATTCATTTTGTGGAGACAGCTTCGCAGAGATTACGACTTAGGGGCTTGTCAGACAATTTTTCACCCTCCAGGGCCAAGTAGAAGGCACAAGTGTACACTCCCTAACAACGAGAAAGTCAGGTGTAAGTGTGAGCAAGTGCTTGAGACATCTAAGCAATGAACTCAAACCTTGTTCCTGGACGCCAGCTTGCATGAGCGATAAACCAGCTCGCACAGGCAGATGACCATGGCCAGGCCCAGGCCGAGCAGCAGGGTGACAAACACACCGCCAACCGAGTCGACATCGAGAGTGCCCATGTTCGCTTGGTCCGACGCCGTCTCGCTGCACGGCTTCCCGGAGATGTTGAACCTTTTCAGCCAGCGGTCAGAGAGGCCCTCGATGAACTGCTCCTTGTGCAGCTGCAAGATCGCCTCGCTCAGCTTGTCCTTCAGAAGATTGGCTGAAGATTTCGCAAGAGATTTCGCAATGCGTCTATTTCTTGCAAAAACGTCTCTCAGTTCGATTCCGCCTCGACGCCGCATTCATTATTCTGCGCGAGCCACGCGGGGAGAAGGCTTGTGGCTTGTCGTGCAATTTACGCCCTTGAGGGCCAACCTCCAAGGTGACAGTGTACACTGTCTGACGATGAGAAAGTCAGGGCAGATGTTCGCACCAGTGTGAGCGTGTGCCTGCGCGTGCTCACATCTGTGTGCGTGTGTGCTCAGGAGTCAGCGAATTGGGCAGAATTGCCTCCTCGCTGGCTGCATGCAAGAAGCTCATATAAGTAATAATTAATTAATAGGTCCCATAATTACAACTGTCCCAATTAGGTTTGACGTGCAGATGACTGCACAGCCTCGGCTATTGCAGTTCAGTCTACGGACTGGTGGAATGCACGCCCAACCCAAGTTACCTCAGCTACTGCTGGTACCCAGTTACCTCAGCTACTGCTGGTACCCAGTTACCTCAGCTACTGCTGGTACCCAGTTACCTCAGCTACTGCTGGTACCCAGTTACCTCAGCTACTGCTGGTACCCAGTTACCTCAGCTACTGCTGGTACCCAGTTACCTCAGCTACTGCTGGTACCCAGTTACCTCAGCTACTGCTGGTACCCAGTTACCTCAGCTACTGCTGGTACCCAGTTACCTCAGCTACTGCTGGTACCCAGTTACCTCAGCTACTGCTGGTACCCAGTTACCTCAGCTACTGCTGGTACCCAGTTACCTCAGCTACTGCTGGTGCAATGTGCGCAAGAAAATACTCACAGCCCTGCTGAACCGCGAAGGCGTAGCTGCTGGGATTGAAAATACCTCCGATCTGGGTCAGGTTGCAGTCGCGCTCCCTGTAGTACTGGTTGAATGTTGACTCAATCACGTACGCGTAGCTGCCCTCTCTCACCTTGGCGATGCCATCAACAGTTTTGCGAACAAATGAGTCATTTGTGGCATTCCACATCACCATGGACTCCCACATGCGACGGTAGACGGGGATTTTCGAGTTCTGTAGATGAGAGTCATTGCGGATGTAATTATATTTTAAGATTTTTTTTACTCCACAGGCTATACAGAAGTAACAGCCTGTTAGTCAGGAGTTTTACTCTGTTAGATGGGATTTGACAAATTCTAGACAGCATTTAACATCTGTTAGGCAGTAGTTAACAGCTTTTAGACAGGAGTTGAAATCTATTAGACAGGAGTTGCAACCTGTTAGACAGGAGTTGCAACCTGTTAGACAGGAGTTGCAACCTGTTAGACAGGAGTTGCAACCTGTTAGACAGGAGTTGCAACCTGTTAGACAGGAGTTGCAACCTGTTAGACAGGAGTTGCAACCTGTTAGACAGGAGTTGCAACCTGTTAGACAGGAGTTGCAACCTGTTAGACAGGAGTTGCAACCTGTTAGACAGGAGTTGCAACCTGTTAGACAGGAGTTGCAACCTGTTAGACAGGAGTTGCAATCTGTTAGACAGGAGTTGCAACCTGTTAGACTGTGGCATTTGGAAGTAGTGAAAGCCCTTGAGCAGCGCAGCCGCACCTTGAAGAAGTTGAACATCGCGCCTCCGGTAGCGCAGCCGTACTTGATCTTATTCTGACCAGCCAGTGCGTCCAAGCTGTCCACGGCATTCAGCCGGGTGACCGTCAGGAAGGCTGCCAGGTTAGCAGTGTAGGAGCTGATGAGGATGAGGGTGAAGAACCACCAGACTGTGCCAACCATGCGGGTCGACGATGCTCTCGGCGCCAAGTCGGAGCCTTTTTTGGTTATTTAACAATTCAAATACACATTTTCATGTTACTACTGCAAGTAGCATATCGAATTTTATAATTAGCTCATATAGACATTCAGTTCAAACTGCCAACGCTTGTATTCATAAGGGGACATTGTCAGGTTATTTTATTTATTTCATTTTGAGTGTTAAGCATGGTACAGGAGCTTTGGCTAAGGAAGCTGTATAATTATACAAGTAGTAAAAACTACGGCACGATGTTCCTTCTAAGGACAAGCAACTATACTTGTGGTTCTTTGTTTTTCTTTTTCTTCTGCCCATTCCGCTGAACTGTGTGGCGCTCACACAAACAACAGCATAAAGACATCTGTAATTTCACATATCTACTTCACGATCGTTCCAAAACTGAATGATTGACTGATATTCGTGAAGTGTCACCATATGAATCATGGATCAACATATTCCACCATTTACGATGAACTAACTTTCAAAACCGTCCGACGTCAGCATCGTCAAGATTTTCAGCGATTCTTGTTGAAGACGCTGGTGACAAGCACGGTATGGTAAATCCACATTTGTTCTATAATATGCTCGTAGAAATTAACACTCAGAACAACACGATAACAATGATAGCCAAAGTTGTTACATGATGGCATTTTGTGAGTGGATGGAATTACGCCTATTTGTTACATCGGATAGAGCAGAAAAATGTGGCCTGTTTTGGATTTTCATGGCGATCGGTTGAATATTTTAGGAGATGCAGAAAAAAAGAAAATGTGGGTATTTGAAACACATTGCGTTGACTTTCTAACCACAGATTCGAGAACCTGCAACACATGACATTCTGTGCACGCATTAAATACCTTGCTGCATCAGTGATCCGATGGTGAACCACAGGCTGTTCAGCGCATTGAACTGGTTTTCCACCACCGGCACACACGCGCTCTGCGAGTACCACTCGTACGGGCTGATCCGGGCGCAGAAGTACATCACGAGGCTGGCAAGCAGCCACGCCAGCATCATGTAGGCCCACACCCGAGTGCTGAAGGGCAGCAGGAACTGGAACAAGTCCTGTTCCTGCTCACTCTTCTTCATAATGAGGCTGAGTCCCAGGCTCATGTAGGGCGTTGTGAAGTCGACAACCTGACAAGTATAAGCATACCATGAGAGTCTTCTTATGTTTAGCGAGTTTCACTGAATGAGTTCTACAAAAGGATCATTGAAAAGTATACCTGTGCCACCTGTTAGACAGGAGTGTCACCTGTTAGACAGGAGTGTCACCTGTTAGACAGGAGTATCAGCTGTTAGACAAGAGTGTCACCTTTTAGGCAGGAGTGTCAGCTGTTATACAGGAGTGTCAGCTGTTATACAGGAGTGTCAGCTGTTAGACAGGAGTGTCACCTGTTAGACAGGAGTGTCACCTGTTACACTGGGTGTTAATCTCCTCTCTAACAATGCTCATCGCTGATTGTCACACTGCACAATGTTTAGCGAAGGCTCACCATCTCCCTGTCGTAGGTGATCACTAAGGAAGCCACGGCAACATCGGCTGTGTTGGCAATGAGTTCACCGACTGTTCCACTCCAAACCTTGTTGCCGTTGGCGTCCACGGACGGGCTGCCAAACTGACCGTCGTGACTCACTCGGATAGTGTACCTGCCGTGGTTGGTTGGAGCAACAATTAGAGTTATTTTCGAGCTGTTATTTTTTATACTCACAGAGGACTAAATCGATTCACCAGTGACCCGTGAGTTGAGTAAATAGTTTTCATCTTGGGTGCTGACCCTGCTTTAACTGGTTCCCTTGGGGTGAGAGCGGGCTGGTTGCCCATTAAACGCTTTGAGCCGTGAAATGGTCAGCCCGATCAGCCCATTAAGGCGAGCTGTCACGTCACAGCATATCCGATCGAGGCTATTCGGCTCGAGTGCAGTTGGAAATTTTATCTATAAAGAATCGCGACTAGATCTACGCAATGGCATACTAATTCGGGTGTACTTTCGCATCGGCAAATATATACTCAAAATAAAAAAATTCTTTCTAAATGGAAATGAAAACTGCTGGTGCTCGTGTTGTCAGCGAGCCTTTGGGGACACTTTTTTGTGCACTCTTTAAAGATTTCAGCGGCACGTGATGCGGCGGGCATCACGCTGGAAAATCATTCTAGAGAACAATTTTCCAATCCTGGCAGGTTGAAGTTGACTCAAGTGCACTTCAAGGGCGCTAGTGGACTGGCGACAGGAATCCCATGGATGCATTGCCTTGAGACAGATAAATATAGCAAATTAGCTCTTTACGAGTATGTCCTGCAAGACTTGTACCTCAAATGGATCCGACAAGACACCCTTGAAACAACTGCACAATGGCTTCGTACATTCACAGAAGCCCACTACACGTATGAATGAATTATCCATTAACAGAGTTGATTCGGACACAGATTTGAGTCGTTTTTTTAGACTATCTAGACCCCAGGGGTGAAGCGAAGCGCTGACCAGCTCTCGCACCAAGGTCCCTGAGCTCGATTCCGCGGCGAGGCCACATTTAATTACAGCGCAGCCGCGGAGAGAATGCTGTGGGGCTTGTCGTGCAATTGGCTCTCATGAGGGCCAACCCCTTAGGCTTAGTGAGGGTGTACACTGCCTGGTGATGAGAAAGCCTGCTTACCTGCATACGTATCTATCAGTTATGTTAATGTGGTGCCGGTGTCTCTGGCCTTGTGGTTTTGTTAGGCCTTCCTCACCCAGCGCCGTCTTGGCTGCCCGGTGCCCAGTGCCGCCATCTGATTGGCTGGGCGCGGGCATTGTGTGCCTATCCTACCCCAGCCCTGCGTGGCTTTGCCCTCACGCCAATCAGCTCTGCGTAGCTTTGCCCGTCCACCCGTCCAGCGCGTACAACCCTACCCCCCAGCGCGCTGTAGGCTTTGTTTGTGCTCCGCCCCTGTCTGCCCCCTTGTCAGCCCTTAAGGTATCGTTTTCTGCCCGGGCCAAGGCTACCGCTCTCCCCCTTGCGAACTTTCAAAGATCGTGCCGTAAAGACGGTCTCTTACGGCGAAGGCTCAATTTATAGCATAGCGAAGTGATTATTGAATAGTGATTCCGAGTGCATGGTTTATTAAAGTGCAAAAATTGCCGACAAATACATTCAGCGTCATCCTGCCATCCTATCGTGCGTCCCGACCGGTAAGCACTGTATTTGTGTCTGTCCTTTCGGGGTGCCAGGTCCGCACGGAGTACTGTAATAATCTTAGAAGTACTGTGTGAGCGTCCTAACGCCACCAGTCCCTGACTGCAACAGAGCGTCCTAACGCCTGATTCAGTGATCGATAATATTTTACTTAATAGGGCTGTGGGCCGGGGATCTCAAACCGACCACTGTCACTACAAATTGGCGCCCGAACGGGGACACGGTCCCTCATTACCGATAGCAACTATTTGTCTCAGCGAGCATCAAGCGGCCTCATTCAGCATCAACTGGGTCAACGAGAGTGCCAGCTATTGTTCTCTGTCTAGACTCACCTACGCCTAGCCTGACAGAACTTAAGTCATGGGAGATCAAGCCATGGACGATCTGATCAACGCGCTGGCCACGCGCCTTAGGGCCAACGCGGAACGCACAGCGCCGAGAATTCCGAAGCCGCCCAAGTACGTCCCATCGATGAACTTCAACTTGTGGCTGCAAAATTTCAACGAGTACTGCGGGATGGTCGACATTGAAGAAGGAGACCGAAGGCCACACCTAATCAGCCTCCTTGATCTCACAACGGCATACGCCGCAGTAGACAAATTGGACCTCCCGGACGATCTTGAATACGGAGAATTTACGGCGAGGCTCGTAGCCCGATTCACCATGAACAGGACGGTGCAGGACTACCGCTTCGAGCTTTCGAACCGTGACCAGCTAGATAAAGAGGCTGTCGAAACCTACGGAGACGAGCTGTTGGAGCTGGCCCGCAACGCCTTCCCCACTGCAGACGCAGACACTAGGACCGAGCTGGCAAAGGACAGATTCTTGAAGGGTGTCCGAGTGTCCGACACCGTGCGAGAGAGGCTCTACCTGCAACAGCCGACCGACCTCGCGGAGGCCATTCGGACAGTACGACAGCTGGAGGCCGCGCAGAGGGCATCTTCAGCACAGTCTAGAACGAGACCCAGAGCCGGACTGAATGTTCTGGCTGCAGAGACACCGGCCACCGCTTTGGACAAAGAAGAGGAGCTGCGCCTGCTGCGTCAGCAGGTGAAGACAATGGAGGAGAAAATACAACGCATGGAAAGAAACCAGGCGCAGTCAACTCAAGCGGCACGACCAGAGGCGCGAGTAAACCAGACCGGCCCTTCGAATCCAAAACAACGCAACGGCGTCACGTGCTACCGTTGCGGCGAGGTCGGACACCTGTCGTTCCAGTGCCAGAATTCGGGAAAAGACAGGAGGGGCCCACGTCCTGGAGGCAACTGAGCCCCTGCTATTCGCCAGCCTCAAACCAGCATCATCAGCAACCCCAGCCTCACATTCAGCATCATCAGCAACCCCAGCCTCACATTCAGCATCATCAGCAAGCACTGCCTGGCAACCAGCATCATCAGCAAGCACTGCCTGGCAACCAGCATCATCAGCAAGCACTGCCTGGCAATCAGCATCATCAGCAAGCACTGCCTGGCAACCAGCATCATCAGCAAGCACTGCCTGGCAACCAGCATCATCAGCAACCCCAGCCTCACATTCAGCATCATCAGCAAGCACTGCCTGGCAATCAGCATCATCAGCAAGCACTGCCTGGCAACCAGCATCATCAGCAAGCACTGCCTGGCAATCAGCAACATCAGCAAGCACTGCCTGGCAACCAGCATCATCAGCAAGCACTGCCTGGCAACCAGCATCATCAGCAACCCCAGCCTCACATTCAGCATCATCAGCAAGCACTGCCTGGCAACCAGCATCATCAGCAAGCACTGCCTGGCAATCAGCATCATCAGCAAGCACTGCCTGGCAACCAGCATCATCAGCAAGCACTGCCTGGCAATCAGCATCATCAGCAACCCCAGCCAGTCATCCAGCATCATCATCAACCCCAGCCTGGCAACCAGCAGCATCAGCAACCACAGCCTGGCACCCAGCGCCATCGCAGATCGAGACGCAAGAAGACAAAAGCGGGGCTGTCTACACCGCTAAGGCAACCATCGAGCCCACCTATTCAGATCAATCCGGTATCAATTTTTGTCACCATAAATGTAGCCGGAAAGAAGCTAGACGCTTTAGTGGACTCTGGAGCATCGTGCTCTATCATGTCCACGGAGACCTACGAAAGCTTGCCGAACTCTAGAATCCAAGTCCTGGCAGGAGCAGAAGGTCATGTCAGCTTGGCAAACGGGAGTCCGATCTCTATCGAGAAGACAGTACAGTTGCCTGTGGCCATAGCGGGAAAACTCATCAGCACACCGGTACTGGTGGTCAGTGGAATCAAATACCAGCTGGTCCTAGGATCGGACTTCTGTAGGGACAACAGCTGTGTCATCGACTACCAGCATGCAGCGTTTAGAGTGGGCGAAAGCTCCATCCCGATCCGATGGCAGGCAGAACGACCGCTAGTGTGCAGGATCCTGTCACAAAGGTCACGAACTCTAAAACCAGGTCAGCAGATCGTCCTCCCTGGAAGGCTCGAAAGGAAAGGCCAGCGAAATAGCGGCTGTCTTGGCATCACCGAGAACCTGAGTCAGCTCAACCTCGAGTCCGGACGCTGCCTGGCCAAGGCTCTCGTAATACCATCAGAAAAAGCGCTGGTGCCGGCGAGACTCGTTAATCTAACAGAGGAGCCAGTACGAATTAGGAGAGGTAGCACGCTGGGTTGGTTCTGCCCACTTGAAGTCGCGGAACCGTTTAACACAGTCGAGCTACTTGCCATGGAATCTGATCCGACTCGAAGTGCGGGTCTCAGCAAAGGCGATCCAAACGAACTAGAAATTTCGGAGCTGCTGCCCAACTCCTATGGGTCCTGTGGGCTGACCAGTGATGAAAACTCTGCCTTTCAAGATCTAATCTGGAAATACCGAGACGTGTTTGCGACCAAGCAGTCCGCGCCAAAAGTCACCACAATGGTACAGCACGGAATTGACACGACGAACGCGCGGCCCATCAAGATTCCACCGCGCCGATTGCCGCCGCACCTCCAGCCAGAAGTGGACCACCAAATTGACGAGCTGCTGGAAAAAGGCCAAATAGAAGTGGCACAGTCGCCTTGGTGCTCGCCACTCGTTTGCGTCCGTAAGAAGAGCGGAGAAATGAGGATGTGTGTGGATTATCGCAAGCTTAACGATGTCACCGTCAAAGACGCAGTGCCTATGCCGAGAGTCGACGATGCATTGGAGGCCCTTCATGGGGCACAGATCTTCTCGACTATGGACCTGCACAGTGGGTTTTGGCAGGTCGGCATGTCTCCGAAGGACAAGGACAAGACAGCTTTTTCAGTGCCACACCGGGGACAATTCCGATGGAAAGTCATGCCGTTTGGCTTGGTGAACAGCCCGGCGACCTTTACCAGGTTGATGGCAGCGGTGTTGGACAAGCAGATGTGGAGAACTTGTTTGGTCTACATTGACGACCTGCTAGTGTGGTCTGCCGACGTCGCGGAACATCTGCGTCGATTGGAGGAAATCTTTGAAAAGCTTCAACTGGCTAATCTTAGCTTGAAGCCACAAAAATGCCACTTTCTGCAAAAAGAAGTTGAGTTCCTGGGGCACAAGGTCTCCGCCACAGGTATCAGCACGGAAGAGTCCAAAGTCCAGGAAGTGAGAGACTGGCCAACGCCAAAGAACCTGTCGGAGCTGCAGTCTTTCTTAGGGTTGTGTGGCTACTACCGGAGATTCATCAGAAATTTTTCCGAGATCGCCGCACCATTGACTCTGTTGACAACTAAAGGCGCAAAGTTCCGATGGGAGGAGGAGCAGGAGACTGCCTTCGAAGCATTAAAACAGAATTTGACGAGCTCTGAAGTCATGGCACATCCGGACTTTTCGCCTACGGCTGGTGAGTTCGTGCTCGACACCGATGGAAGCTCAAAGGTTGGAATCGGGGCCGTACTCTCGCAAGTCCAGACCGATGGTTCGGAGCGAGTGATCGCGTATGCCTCAAAGTCGCTGAATCAAGCAGAGCGCAATTACTGCACGACACGACTAGAGCTGCTGGCAGTGGTGACGTTCGTTGCCAAGTTCAAATACTACCTTCTCGGCAAAGAATTCTGCCTGCGCACTGACCACAGCAGCCTCCAGTGGCTAAAGAACTTCAAGGATGCTGAGGGACAGGTGGCACGTTGGCTGGAGAAGCTGGCACCGTTCCAGTACAGGATCGTCCACCGGCCAGGTCGAGCCCACGTCAATGCGGATGCAATGTCCCGAAAGCCGGTTGTAAGAAAGCATTTTGGCGCCGACTCATGCCCTGTCTGTGCAAGTGGGTATAGCAACAGGATCAACAGCATCGAACTGGGAGGCTTTTCAGCAGCAGATCTCAAGCGCGAACAGGATGAGGACGGTGACCTACGGGCTGTCAAGAATGCACTGATCCTTATTACTCAGTCGCTAAATGCGGGAGAGATCGACACCACGGCCTGGAGTCCACTGGCAAGAGGAATTTGGGCGCGACGAGATGATTTGCTGCTCCAAGAAGAGACGCTGTTCATACGTGACAAGAACAAGAGCGACAAGCAACTCATCGTGCTCCCACAAAGCTGTCTTCCAAGGACGTTGAAAAGCTTGCACCAGGGTGTCGGAGGCGGCCACATTGGCTTCGCGAAGACGAAACACAAGATGTTGCAGCGTTTCTGGCGGCCAGGTCTGGCCCGGGCGATTGAGGAGTTTATCCGAGGATGCGCTGTCTGCTGCAAAGCGAAAGCAGGGAAGAAGAATCGCGCCCCTCTAAAACCTCTCACATTTGCCGCACCATTCGACTGCATCATGGTGGACATTGTTGGGCCACTGACGCGAAGCAAAGCCGGAAACTCGTACATTCTGACTGTCCAAGACTCCTTCACTAAGTGGCCAGACGCCTACCCATTGCGCAATCAGAAAGCGAAGACGGTTGCAAAAGTCCTGTTCGACAGATGGATTAGTCAGCATGGTTGTCCGAACACGCTGCACAGTGACCAAGGAAGAAACTTCGAGTCCAAAATCGTGCGAGAGATGTGCCGGATGCTCGAGATCAGGAAGTCGCGGACTACAGCCTACCATCCAAGTGGAAATGGACAGGTTGAAAACTTCAACAAGAGCTTGAAGTCCATGCTCAAGTGCTGCCTAGAAGACGCCGGACGGAACGACTGGGAGGAGTTCGTGAGTTCAGCGTTGATGGCGTACCGATCGAGCGTCCACAGAGGCACAGGCTACACGCCCCACTACATGGTCTACGGTACGGAGATGCGCCTGCCTATCGATCTGTCCGACCAGCCGCCCCAGCGCGTGAGCTCGCATGTGGAATTCGTCAAAGACCTGGAGATCAAATTGCAGACGGCTCATCGCGCTGCGCGGATGCAGCTAAACACGTATCAGAGAAGGCAGAAGGACCACTACGACAAAAAAAACTCGTGGTTCCGACATCAAGGAGGGCGACCACGTCTTTATCTACAGTCCCGCACTGAAGCCTGACGAAGCAGCGAAGTTTCACATCAGTTGGCGAGGACCTGTCCGTGTACTCTGCAAAATCTCAGAGGTTCTGTTCAAGGTAGAGAAGCCGTCGAACCGCAGGAAAACGAAAGTCGTCCACTTCAACAACCTCCGGAAGTTTCAAGTACAGGAGGTGAAAGGGCCGGAGACCGAGCCGGACGACGTACAGTCCGAAGCCGAAGAACCCGAGCAAGATCAGGAAGAGGAAGACTGGCATCCTGGACACCAGAGGAAAGACCCAGTTAGACCTAACCCGGAGGTTCAGGCCGAACTGCCGCCGGAGCATGAGGAACCGGAGGAGGCGGAATTCGAACCACGAAGGTCCGGCAGAACACGCCGACAACCTGATCGATATGGTCAGCCTGTGCTGTACTGAGGCCCGCGAGTCGAGCAAAGCGACATCAAACTGCACGTTTCGTCGCATCATCTGATGTTCAGTAGCGTCCCGACGTGGATCTCTGCTAAAGATACTATCAGATTGCGTCATGCTCCCCGGTGTGAGTGGTCGGAGGGGACCCCGGCCTTCCTAGCCGCGTATTATTTAGCACGTACTTTACTGTATGTTCGTTTGGTGTAGGGTTTACTTGTACCGTATGTGTTCGTATGTACTAAACCTGGCATTCTGGGAGGGTGGACACGGGCCGCCTCTGCCGGCAGGTACAAGGCATCATCTCAGCCCCATGCCTGGTGACATCACTTCCCTGGCTGCAACGCCGCTCGGCCTGCGACGTCAACACCTTGCCTGCGATGCCATCGGACTGCCTGCGACGTCAGCGCACTGCCGGCGACGCCATCGCACTGTCTGCGGAGCCAGCGCCCTGCCTGCGACGTCAGCGCAATGCCTGTGACTCTAGCAATCCTGCGACGACAGCGTATGCCCGCGAGGTCAGTGCTCTGCCGAGGTCGCCTGCGCCGGCAGCGACGGCTGCCCGGCCTGTGACGTCAACACCTTGCCTGCGATGCCATCGGCCTGCCTGCGATGTTAGCGCACTGCCGGCGACGTCAGCGCACTGTCTGCGACGCCACCGCCCTGCCTGGGACGCCGGCGTGCGCCTGCGATGTCAGTGCTCTGCCGAAGTCGCCTGCGCCGGCTGCAACGGCTGCTCGGTCTGCGACGTCAGCGCCTTGCCTGCGGTGCCAGCACACTGTCTGCGACGTCAGCGCCGTGCCTGCGACGGCTGCCCTGGCTGCGACCACAGCGCTCTGCTATCAGCGCCGAGGCCGGTGACGTCAGTGCCCGGTCCGCGACGTCGGTACATAGCCTAGACGTGCGTCCCTACAGTCTTGCCGCGCTCTGCCAACCCCAGTGCCTCCCTGTCCAGTGCCAGTAACTTTCGTTTCGTTCCTTTTGTTTACATTTAAATTTCGGTCGGTCGACGTCGTTTATCCCAGTGTCTTCTTTTCCCAGTTTCATCCTTATGCGTGTATTTTGCTTTTTTAGGAGGGGAGGATGTGGTGCCGGTGTCTCTGGCCTTGTGGTTTTGTTAGGCCTTCCTCACCCAGCGCCGTCTTGGCTGCCCGGTGCCCAGTGCCGCCATCTGATTGGCTGGGCGCGGGCATTGTGTGCCTATCCTACCCCAGCCCTGCGTGGCTTTGCCCTCACGCCAATCAGCTCTGCGTAGCTTTGCCCGTCCACCCGTCCAGCGCGTACAACCCTACCCCCCAGCGCGCTGTAGGCTTTGTTTGTGCTCCGCCCCTGTCTGCCCCCTTGTCAGCCCTTAAGGTATCGTTTTCTGCCCGGGCCAAGGCTACCGCTCTCCCCCTTGCGAACTTTCAAAGATCGTGCCGTAAAGACGGTCTCTTACGGCGAAGGCTCAATTTATAGCATAGCGAAGTGATTATTGAATAGTGATTCCGAGTGCATGGTTTATTAAAGTGCAAAAATTGCCGACAAATACATTCAGCGTCATCCTGCCATCCTATCGTGCGTCCCGACCGGTAAGCACTGTATTTGTGTCTGTCCTTTCGGGGTGCCAGGTCCGCACGGAGTACTGTAATAATCTTAGAAGTACTGTGTGAGCGTCCTAACGCCACCAGTCCCTGACTGCAACAGAGCGTCCTAACGCCTGATTCAGTGATCGATAATATTTTACTTAATAGGGCTGTGGGCCGGGGATCTCAAACCGACCACTGTCACTACATTAATGTGCGTGTTTTTAAGGGCCACCATGCCAATCTGTCAACCAAGACAACCTAGACCACGAGATGAAATTTGCCCCTATTTATACCTGCAATTAATCTTCTTTGCCACCTCTTTGAACAGCTCGATGGAGAAGCCCGTCCATCGATCGTTGCCGCTCAGCTTGTTCCCGTCCTCGTCGAAGTCGCGCTCAAAGCTGAAGGGCGGGTCGATGACGGTGACCACCGTGAGGTTCATGTCCTTCAGCAGGTCCTCATAGTATTTCCTGTGCTTCACCTGGGCTCCGTGGGCCATTTTGAAGCCCTTGTCAGCAGACCAGGTGGCGAACTAAAAGTGGAAAAACTACTAAATAAACTGTTCTATATAACAAAGATTAGTTAATTTGTGACAATAACACGTGTCAGTAGTCAGTAGATTGTTCTTCAACAAAACAAATTATCCCACTGATTTCTACTGTTGGCATTAGCTCAGTCCATGGACTGAACAGCTGTGCCTATATAAGTCCTTCAGGCTGGCAAGAAACTAGCAAGTTTACACGGGGGAAATCGTTTTCCAATAAAGATCTGGCATTCAAGAGATCCTAGTTGGCCTGACTAACAACCACAAGCGAACAGCTTTTGAGCAAATATTTGAGCAACAACTATTAGAGTAACGGGGAACCGCTCGTCTGTCGTCATGCTTCTTCTTTGGTTCCGAGATCTCGGTTTCGTCTGGACTTGCGAGACATGCTTGAGTACTTCACCGGCTCTTTCATTATATGCATCTGGGGAAAGGAATAAAGTAAACATGATAATCTAGAAAAAGGTGTACTGAGTTTTTCAGGAACAAAAGTTTTCAGTTGGGAAACTTAACTTAATCATCGAATTTTAGCACGAAAAACTGTTTGCATGCAATAAGACAAGTAGGACAAGTAGGAAATGAAAATTAAACTAAAATGTTAATCATTCTATAAACAGACACTGGCGATGTAGTGTCATTAGTAGTAATTTCACTTGATCTAAACAATTTGTATGTGGTTTATTTTCTAAGAAAATAATAGTGTAATAACTAAAATTGTTTAATATAAACACAGATTGATAATAAAGATAAATAGCTGATAAATATTGAATTACTTTCACAACTCCGTCGCTGTTTTCGGAGAGCTGAAAGCGCAGATATTTTGTTCACGGTGAATAATTTAGGTTGGCTGTGTGAAAATAGTTGATTGATTCGACTGGCATAGTATTATAAAATCTGCATGTCTGGAGCGTGCTTGATTGACTGCGTTGACGAACCCGCTCGCACAGTCCGCATTTTGTTAGAAATGTTTGGATTCAGTTCTGCGGTAATCCGGATGGACGATGATAACAAAAAAGATAACGAATGGGAAATGCACAGTTGGTATTCAAGCGAAGACTTTTTGTTCGTAGCAGGTGAAGCCAACGCGAATATTGAAGCTCGCTTACCTTGGGCTGGCTCTCTGTGTACATGTGATTGACGCAGAAGGTGAAGTTGTAGACACTGTTGCCATCCACGCTGACCACTCCTATGCGTCGTTTGATGTTGGCCTGAAATTTAAACAAACCTTTTTTGCTGTCACACCGTTTTGCTAAATTATTCATATCGTGTGCTTTCTTACTGCTTTGCCAGTGAGAAATTCGGGATTTACTCGCTAAATCTGTGCAATTATGTCGAGTTGATGAAACAAACTAATGACTCGAATTTATACTCATATTGTGTCGCTAATTTCTCACTTTCTGATTTGTGTTAACTATTTTTCGCATTACTTTTTTATTAGCACAAATAATTGAGTTAACTTATGATCTTAGTTTTTTTTCGTTTGCCAATATTTTGGCCCACTAGTAGCTCGTATTGCAACGAATGTTGGTGATTGTGACAAAGACTTATCAGCTAAAAGTCGACGAAGGAAAAAATGAGAGAAAGGGTGCGCTTTTTCTAACAGAAAGGTTTGGAGTTCGATTCTCAGCCTAAGGTAGACAAATAGGCGGGTCGGAGGCAGAGCGGTTATCGCGTTTGCCTCTCGCACAACAGTCCCTAAGTTCGATTCCACGGCGAGGCCACATTTATTTGGGGCGCAGCCGCGGAGAGAAGGCTTGAGGGCTTGTCGTGCAATTTACGCCCTTGAGGGCCAACCTCCAAGGCACAGTGAAATGTACACTGCCTGACGATGAGAAAGTCAGGGCAGATGTACACACCTGTGTGAGACCTGTGTGATGCCTGCGTAAAGTATCTGTGTGCGTGTGTGCTCAGGAGTCAGCGAAAAATGGGCAGAATTGCCTCCTCGCTGGCTGCGGGTCTAGTGTCACCAAATGACGTGCCGTTGCCCGCAGCCCTCCTGCAATCATTAAGGTAGAAAATTTGTGTCCGGTTGCGGGACCGTTAAATCCCTTGTGTTTCATCCAGCTGTGGCAGAAATTCGGTTCTACAGTGTAGACTCCTTAGTCCACGGACTGAACAGCAGTACACGGCATCGGGAATCGCTGCATAGTGTCATTTCTCTTCTATAGCTGGTAATTTATGCGAAAAAAATGATAGCACAGCAGTAACTGATTTCAACAGTACATCCTAAGCTTACATGACAGCTCTCTTAATGATGTAAAATTATACAATTTTTGTATAAAAAAGAAAATGTAATTTTGGTGCATAAAAAGAGATTCGATCGCCACTAACTTGAAGCAGATCATAAAAGCCGGTGGTGTTGTCGCCCAGTGTGACGTAGCACGCATCGTGCAGTCGAAGCTCATTGCTAGCCGAGCTGGTGTTGCGAATGCTGAGTACAGTTCTGCTGGGGCTCAAGCCCCGGCTCCACTGAGCGTAGGTGTCGCGAAGCAGTTGGTCGATGGCTTCGGAGCGGGTCAGCTCAGTCTGCGAGGTTGACAAAAATGAATGGAAATCTGGCATATCAACGGGGGCTGTGGGCACTGGCAAGTCATTTTGGCCATTTCGCATGTACTGACCAATTCACCGTTTCACCTTGAGGGTTGGCCCTTATGGACACGAACCGCACTATGGTTGCAGAAATTAATCTGACGAATCACCAGCCTCGCTTTGCCACTCAAAAAGCTATAGCCCATAGCATCAGCTGTAAAAAACGCCGTAAACTACAACTTGTATTTACGCACACACAGACCGGCCAAAAATGTTCGTCTCTGCTAAGTCTCTGTGGCACTTTACATGCTCCCAGATCCTATCTCGATCCGTGCGTTATCCAATTGTGAAAATTAATCTAAAAAGCACTCAGAGCCCCACTGTAAATATGACTATATGTTGATCCAGCGCACATGTTTGACTTGTGCAAGCCCATTTAGTGGAGTAAGCCATGCCCATTGCTGTGGATTGGGCTAATGGTATCAATATAATTTCGATTAAGTGCCATCGAGACACGCTTTTCTCTGTGGCTAGTCGGCTAATATCACGTGAACAGCAAATTATGGGTTGGATGCAGGATTAACCATCACTTTCAGAGCAGTTCACTGCTACTGATGTCTGCAGGCAAATGCGATTTAGAGGTCAACTGACCTCCTTGTGTCTGCTCTGCTGGCAAGACCTGACCACTGTTTCTATTTAAATATGCCTAATATGCTTCAATGACAAGAATAAGCCTGAGTTGAGCGTACATTCCGAGGCGACTGGTCGTCCAAAAAGCTGACACCGTCGAACTCGTGCGAAGTGAAATTCACGCCAGAATATAGCCTTGACGACACGTGCTCCCTGAAGTAGGTGCGGTTCATCTGGAATTATTGTGAAACTATTTAGATCAAGTGGGCCTAAAATATTATGACGTCATAAAACACTCTACGTTCCTGAAGTACCAAATTATTGTCGGTTAATATTACTTTTTCTATAGGGGTAATCATTTCTAGACACTAAAAAGTACTTCATAAGCAGACAATCGTGGGGTTTCTTACGTACGTCACGAAACATTTGCGCATAGTAATAATTATAATTATGGCCCTAATCCATATAATCATTATTGACACCTCTTTCGGTTCCGATTCCTCCCCGAAAGTTTATAAGCCGGGTTGATGAAAAGTCTATTATTAGAGAAAGTAAGAAAAAAAATAAACTGCGATAAACACCAAGCCGTCCCGCTGCTCGCCTATCCATAGGAAGCGGAATCGTCTATTAGCTCTCGATAATCACCACTGAACCGGAACCGGTGGGCTAAGGCCATGGTGCACAGTGACTGTCATCCAATGTCCAAATTCATTTCCCTAGCCCATGGCACTGAGT
Organism: Macrostomum hystrix; assembly: GCA_950097015.1. Lineage (NCBI taxonomy): Eukaryota > Metazoa > Platyhelminthes > Macrostomidae > Macrostomum > Macrostomum hystrix. The sequence continues at coordinate 15,549,777 of CATNEN010000001.1, forward strand.
TGTTTTACTGATGCCAGGACTAAGAGCTCGCCAATCATAAAAACTATTTGCACTATTGCTTTTCTGGCTGGTGCGAGTTTAAAACGGTTCATTTGTTGCATCAATTTTAGCAGTTTGAGCTTCCCGTGAGTGCATTTCCCATTTTTCTCAATAAACTCACTCCGCCAACGAGAAGAAAGCTGTAGGCCATGCTTGTCAGGTTCGCTGCAGACGCCTAAACGTGAAAATTGAATGGTTGGCGTTTTTTAAGAGCTTTGTATGAGGCTATGGAGCAACGATTGGCTTTCTATCAGAGAAAGATCATATTCCCTTCGAAAATAGCATAATAAAAATAATTGTAGGAGGGCTGTGGGCAGTGGCACATCATTTGGTGACACTGGACCCGCAGCCAGCGAGGAGGCAATTCTGCCCATTTTTCGCTGACTCCTGAGCACACACGCACACAGATACTTTACGCAGGCATCACACAGGTCTCACACAGGTGTGTACATCTGCCCTGACTTTCTCATCGTCAGGCAGTGTACATTTCACTGTGCCTTGGAGGTTGGCCCTCAAGGGCGTAAATTGCACGACAAGCCCCCAAGCCTTCTCTCCGCGGCTGCGCCCCAAATAAATGTGGCCTCGCCGTGGAATCGAACTTAGGGACTGTTGTGCGAGAGGCAAACGCGATAACCGCTCTGCCACCGACCGCCCTTCGAAAATACGAGGGCATACGTAGCATACAAAAGTATAAAAAACTATACACGCTAATGCTGGTATCCATTTATCAACTGACTAACTAAAGTAAGAACGTAAATAGTTTTCCCGGGCTGAGATTAGAACTCCGGACCTCTCTTTCAATAGCCCTTAGATGCAAACTGTACGGGGCGCAGGCAATCAGTCTAAAGTTCTGCTTAAACTCGTGGCGGTGGACTCACAAGATTCAAGAACTTGGGTACCAGAGTCTGCGGCAGAGCTAGCAAAAACCTGTGAATGGTAGTCAGCTTGAGCTGGCTCAGCAGTCGGAAGGTGAAGCTGGGATGGTCCAAGTTCACCATGCGGAACATCACGTGACCGTTAGGAAACGGCAGCAATGAGTGCATCCGCTCTAAATCTGAAATTGCGGACAGGCACGAAAGTGGGGAGAATCAAGTCATTCTGGTGGCTTAAACTCGAGTTCTGAAACTTTACAATCTGTTAAAAACAGCAAAATGCAGCCAGAATACTTGGTTGACTGCTACATGGATTTCACACACATTGGCACAAAACGAGGACGTTGCAGTCTAGTGGATAGAGCGCCGGACTCACGACTGAAGGTCGGGGGTTCGATTTCCAACTTCACTGGAAAAATTTTGTCCATTAGCAAGAAGCTTAACTCTGCGTTGCTTCAGTTCACCCAGCTGTTAAATTGGTACCAGCATCAGCTGGCGTGGGTGTGGCGTCCCCCCAGTCCATGGACTGAACAGCCGTACGCAGCCTTCAGATGCACCGCGCAATAGCTGCGGCTGTGCTGTCGGCCTTTTTCTGTCTGTGTCTTGGTGATTGGCCATCAGATAGAAGTTCCGCAGCCTGTCCCCACACCTGCTTCCCAATGGTTTCTCAGCTCACCGTGAAAGCCAGTGTAGAGCACCGCAAACTCTGTCCACTCGCTCCACTTCACGTATTCGTAGATGGAGCGACTTCGCAGCTCCGCGGCAGGATAGAAATTGATGGCGTAATACTTCCAGTCAGCTGGCATGTGGCGGCCCACCTGGCTGTCGGTGTACACGCACGATACCTTGCTCAGCTGGCAGAAACGATTCAGTGCCGGGTGAAAGGCAGAGCCACCGATGGCAAGCAGGTCCGCTTCTCTCGGCAGGCGTGACAGAACTTGGCAGACTGAGAAGCGAAAGCGTGCAGTCGATAAAATTTTCATAATTTTCATGGCTGCTATGATAAATGTCTAGCCAAAATATTATGCAGTTATGTGTAGCTATGTGCCCCGTAGGCCTATTTAAAATGCTCTCGATTCCGCTTCCTCTATAATAGTGTCCTCGTTATGAAATTTATTGTGTAGATAATAATACAAAACTATCTGCCGTGCCAATCCATACAGCTTCTCCCCAGAGTTTAAGTGCAAAGCATTTTTTGCTAAAAATTCCTTGCTAATCTTGCTCTGGTGCACCCTAACGTCAGTCCCCAAAACAACATGGCTACTGAATCTCCGCGGCATTTTCCAACCGCGACCGCTTGAGCCATTTCTCCCAGGCAGTCCGCTTCCCCGAATGCAAATCGACGAATAGGCACTCGGACACCCACAGCTCCACGGCTGTCTCGCGAGCTTCTCTGAGCAATACATGCGAAATCATTGGGACTGGGTCCAGCACAACAGACCATTTCTCTACTCAATGCAGCCGAATAAAAACTCACTGAGCAGCATAGCTTCGGCTTCGGAAACTGGCAGAAGCCGCTCATTGCCATCAGGCTGGGAAAACTTCTGGCCGGTAATTCGATTCCCTGCAGTTTTATGACAAATAATTGCGTTACGTACCAGTCATTGTAATCCAATAATAACGGCTTTGAAATGAGGTTAAAAATGACCTCCGTTGTAATTGCACAATTAGTTACAATGGCGGGGTTTCGCAGTGTCCGATTTTTTGCAATAGGTATTCTCGGACTTCAATCCGTGTTATGTAATGTAACTTCGCCAGGGGTATTGCAAGGGGCACAAGTGGGTTTGAGTGTCGGACTCACGACTTGAAGGTCGGAGGTTCGATCCTCGACTCAGCTGGAGCAATTTGTGTTTTTAGCTGACAGTTAACCCTGCATTGCTCCAGCTCACCCAGCTGCTAAGAAGGGTAATTAGGAAGGGTCCTCACTGTCCATGGACTGAACAGCCGTACGCAGCCTTCAGATGCGCCGCGCAATAGCTGTCTTCTATAATCAACGGTCATTATTATCAATTATTCGCCTATGGGGCCAACCCCCATGGCATAGTGAGAGTGTACACAGCCTGATGATGAGTCAGGGCAGATGTACACACCTGTATGAGTGTGTTCTTAGTAGTCAGCGTCGACCGTCACCGAATTATACGAATGTTGCTATTTTTATGATTAGCTTCGAAAGCTAACTCACAGGCGTGATAGTCCCAGAATATGCGGCTGGCCTTGACCGCTGCGGATGGGACTTGGCAGCTAACAGCTGAGATCAGTAGCAGCAGCAACAGCAGCTGGGCTGATTGCCTCGACATCACTGTGTTCTTTGCTTCGATAAATTTGCCGACAAAATGCAATCTGAGTATAGCCAAATCTTGAAGATTTGCTATATCACCTGAAGTGTGCTCACTAGAACGTACAGAGTAGCCTATAGTTACTCCTATAGTCCTATGTCCTATAGTTTTTCTTGCAACCAATTGGTCAGTTACCAAGGCCCGAACGCGTTGATCATGCAATCTGATTGGTTGCTGTCCAGTCAGCCAGACAGAATGGCTAAAAACTAAAACTCATCACTACTGGGCTTGGAAATCGCTTTGAACGGTGTTGTCATGCCGTAGTCTAATAGCACTCACGTATCGCTTTGCCGGTCAATCTAATATGTACATATCACTAACTCTCGCTCACTATGTACATGCCCCCCACGCGCACGTTGATCGTATCGGTTGCACGTTGAGGCAAATATATAAATACTGTCTCGCCCTACTTGGAGGGCTCACCTTTTTCTTCGCACCTCACACAGCGTGACTCTTGAGCTATTACAGGTGTGACATTGATGTTTTCTCAGGATTTTAATTTAATCTGACAATTTCAGCGCAGTCAGCGAATTATTTGGCTAATGCGAGATTTGCCTTTTTTCGCTGGAAAACCGATTGGCAAATACGCATGGATTGACAGGATAACAAATAGGGATAATTAGCGAAATTAGCAATAATTTAGCACTTAAACTGATTGGTTCTAGCATGCGAAACAGCGTATCTGTCGCCAATAGAAGACTCCAGTTTAATGAGTTAATAGGTGGCTTAGTAGATTGTCTGACGCTGTTCTCACTCCTCTCACTCTCTCAATCGCTTATCCAAGCCCATCAGATCAGGAGTGAGCACAGCGTCAGACAATCGCTTATCCTAGCCCATCAGATCAGGAGTGAGCACAGCGTCAGACAATCGCTTATCCAAGCCCATCAGATCAGGAGTGAGCACAGCGTCAGACAATCGCTTATCCAAGCCCATCAGATCAGGAGTGAGCACAGCGTCAGACAATCGCTTATCCTAGCCCATCAGATCAGGAGTGAGCACAGCGTCAGACAATCGCTTATCCAAGCCCATCAGATCAGGAGTGAGCACAGCGTCAGACAATCGCTTATCCAAGCCCATCAGATCAGGAGTGAGCACAGCGTCAGACAATCGCTTATCCAAGCCCATCAGATCAGGAGTGAGCACAGCGTCAGACAATCGCTTATCCTAGCCCATCAGATCAGGAGTGAGCACAGCGTCAGACAATCGCTTATCCAAGCCCATCAGATCAGGAGTGAGCACAGCGTCAGACAATCGCTTATCCAAGCCCATCAGATCAGGAGTCAGAGACGCTGTTCTCACTCCTGATGTGATGGGCTTGGATAAGCGATTGTCTGACGCTGTGCTCACTCCTGATCTGATGGGCTTGGATAAGCGATTGTCTGACGCTGTCTGCCCGCCGCCACCCCAGAGCTCTCAGCTAGTCAATCGATGATGGGCAGTGAGCTCTCTGTACTTAGATCTGCAGCTATTAGTTATTTCGGCGTCCAAAATCTCGAATTACGACATAGTTTATGAAAGTTGAAAAAACCAAAAGGTTGCCCACTGGTTGTCTGACTGGATCGAAATCCAGTATATGTTAATATTAGATTGCTAGTTTTGAAATCAGTGTATTGATAATATCACGTTAGACATTTAATTGCATCACGATAGCCACAGTCGGTGAAATTCTGTGCAAATTTAATATTTCTAAACAAGATTTGCAAGCAAGCAAGCAAGTTGAAAAGCAGATGTAGGTGCAGGCAATCAATAGTATTGTGATAATATTGTGGCACACAAATTACGGATGGAAAGTTTGTTGCAATGAAATCTGCTTGTACTATTGGGCTAGCAAAAAATGCATGATAACAAATTTTAGGAACGTTTACAAAGTTTAAAAATGAAAAAAACTGTCTGCTAAACTGTGAACCCTGACAGTTCCTGCCACCTGACACTCCGACGAGAATCGTTGAATATCTCGACGATGCCGATGTGTTGTGATTCTGGAAGTTTTTTCATCGGATAGAGCTGGAAATTCTAGCCTGTGAATCGTTTACTAACTAGCACCTAGACATCTAATTAAGCCTTCTATTTGAGACTTACTAGAATTCAGGGGTCGGCAAACTCCGGCCCGCGGGCCAGATGCGGCCCTCGAAGCTCCCAAATCCGGCCCGTTGCCCCTTCTGACATCTACAGTGTCCTGTTTCATCTCTCTCGTGTCTAATCTCTCCCGTGTCTTATCTCTCCCGTGTCTTATCTCTCCCGTGTCTTATCTCTCCCGTGTCTTATCTCACACGTGTCTAATCTCTCCCGTGTCTAATCTCTCGCGTGTCTCATCTCTCCCGTGTCTAATCTCTCCCGTGTCTCATCTCTCCCGTGTCTAATCTCTCCCGTGTCTAATCTCTCCTGTTTCTCATCTCTCCCGTGTCTAATCTTTCCCGTGTCTAATCTCTCCTGTTTCTCATCTCTCCCCTGTCTCGTCTTTCTTGAGTCTTATCTCTCCCGTGTCTCATCTCTCCTGTTTCTCATCTTCTTCCATGTCTAATCTCTCCCCTGTCTTATCTCTCCCGTGTCTCATCTCTCCCGTGTCTAATCTCTCCCGTGTCTAATCTCTCCCGTGTCTTATCTCTCCCGTGTCTTATCTCTCCCGTGTCTAATCTCTCCCGTGTCTTATCTCTCCCGTGTCTTATCTCTCCCGTGTCTAATCTCTCGCGTGTCTCATCTCTCCCGTGTCTCATCTCTCCCGTGTCTAATCTCTCCCGTGTCTAATCTCTCCTGTTTCTCATCTCTCCCGTGTCTAATCTTTCCCGTGTCTAATCTCTCCTGTTTCTCATCTCTCCCCTGTCTCGTCTTTCTTGAGTCTTATCTCTCCCGTGTCTCATCTCTCCCGTGTCTCATCTCTCCCGTGTCTAATCTCTCCCGTGTCTTATCTCTCCCGTGTCTCATCTCTCCCGTGTCTCATCTCTCCCGTGTCTCATCTCTCCTCTATCTCATATTTATACAGTCAATGCGGCCCGCTGTCGTCTTTTAGGTTCTCTCTTTGGCCCGCCAGCAAATAAGTTTGCCTACCCCTGTACTATATGACTCGCTTGGCTGGTTCGGGTAAGATGTGACTTGTCAGGTGACAACATTGATGCCAGGAGCTTGCATGGTTATTGATTTCAGCCTGTACCTAACCGATCGCAAACCATGCGTTGTAGAAAATGGTAACTTATGGACACTTAATAGCAGCCTGAGCTGGAACATTGTGCCCAGTGGCGCGTGATGGCATGCCAACAATCGCAGAATGTTAACATCGTAATAAGTCAGGCTAGTACAACAAACTAGTACAATATGCCCGCTGTTGCAGAAACCGATTGTTTTCGAATCCAAATCGAAACTAATACTAATAGTAGCCAGTGTTAAATGCCAGGTAAGCAGCAGCCAGGCTTGTTGTTGTCAGTAGCAACCCCGCGGTTGACCGGCCCCCTGAACCTCCGCATTCGCTCGAATCCTCCTGGAAGAGTTCAGCAGTTAAGAGTCATTTTCTCATTTATTAACCTTTTTTTTATTTTTAATTTATATTTTCTGTGCAATTTTTTGTCGCAACGCAAAATTTTGGCATCCGTTTCTGTTAATTAATTCAATTGGTGTGGCATAGCCTCTTCTATCAGCAGTCAAATCGTGACAGCACTCCTGTCATCATCAAAATTAAAAATTGCATTATAAAACTGTTGGCCTAACTGTGATAAGCTTTGCCGGCTCAGACACTGAGCTCAAGTGAAGCCCGGAACAACTTTATCTAATTTATTTTTTGTTTTCCACAAAATTCATGTGCCCAGGCCTGAGCCTGTGTCTGTGAATGCTGTCTGGTCATTCTCCATTACCTGCGCCAAAGTATAGAATGCAGTATTTCGGTTTAGATAAGCGCGTAGATTAGTTAATTGCTGTCTATAAATATTTGCAGAAAGATATCGCTTTATTTACGAGCGTAGCTCAATTATTCAATTATTCAACTTTTGACTTCCTATAAAATGCTGAGAAATCTTTAGATAATGAAAGCACCTAACAGAATATTTTTAAAGACCACTTAACAATGAATGACAATATAATTCAAGGCCACCCTCATAACCGCCGCCCCTACTAACACACAAATCCGCCCCTCCTAACACACGAATCCGCCTCTCTTAAAACACGAATCCGCCCCTCCTAACACACAAATCCGCCCCTCCTAACACACGAATCCGCCCCTACTAACACACGAATCCGCCCCTCCTAACACACGAATCCGCCTCTCTTAAAACCCGAATCCGCCCCTCCTAACACACAAATCCGCCCCTCCTAACACTCAAATCCGCCCCTCCTAACACACAAATCCGCCCCTCCTAACACACAAATCCGCCCCTCCTAACACACAAATCCGCCCCTCCTAACACACGAATCCGCCCCTCCTAACACACAAATCCGCCCCTACTAACACACGAATCCGCCCCTACTAACACACGAATCCGCCCCTCCTAACACACAAATCCGCCCCTCCTAACACACAAATCCGCCCCTCCTAACACACAAATCCGCCCCTCCTAACACACAAATCCGCCCCTCCTAACACACAAATCCGCCCCTCCTAACACACGAATCCGCCCCTCCTAACACACAAATCCGCCCCTCCTAACACACAAATCCGCCTCTCTTAACACACGAATCCGCCTCTCTTAACACACGAATCCGCCCCTCCTAACACACGAATCCGCCCTTCCAAATAAAAATGTCCGCCCCTACCAACACACAAATCCGCCCCTTCATTCGTACAGGCAAGGCTCACCTTCGGGTGCCAGTTGTAGCAGCTGGTTGGCCTACTCCGGAATCGAGGCTCGGCCGTGCACACATCCGGGCCGGGGTCCTCTCGCGGCTCCCTGCGCAGTTCAATAAAATCGAGTCCGGGATCGCCTGAGCTGTCTCGTCCGCCAATCCCAGAGCCCGAGTTTGTTGGCCAGGCCATCAGCAGCGATGGGTCCAAGGGACCTGGCGGCTTACTGGCAGCAGCCAGGACTAAGTTGGTGCCGTTCAGAAACAGCACGGTGATGAGGCGGCCGACGCCATCCCGTGATTGATAGCTGTCGCTGGCCTGCGGTCGCCTGGAAGGCGGTGGAGTGAATTCTGAAGCTGATGATTGTTCTCAGTGTTTTAGCTGCAGAACTCTGGAATGTCCATCAGGCTGCAGATGCTAGGAGACTGTGCGCAAGCAAACACTCGCACAGGGGTGTACATCTGCCCTGACTTTCAGGCAGTGTGCAGTTTCACAGGGGTTGTAAGTCTAGTGGTTAGAGCGTCGGATTAACGACTTGAAGGTCGGGGGTTCGATTGCCGACCCCTCAGGAACAATTTGTGGCCATTAGCAAGACACTTGACTCTGCATTGCTTCATTGCATTAGCTGGATTGATTGATGGTGGGTGTGGCGTCCCCCCAGTCCATGAACTGAATAGCTAGCTGTACGCAGCCTTCAGATGCGCCGCGCAATAGCTGCGGCTGTGCTGTCGGCTGCACATCCGGCCCAATTGGGGCAGGTTTAATGATATATTATTCTTTTTATTACACTTTCACTTACCTAGGGCTTGGGCCATAGACTACACGGCACGCCCAAAGCCTTCTCTCAGCGGCTGTTCCGCAAATAAACGTTAGGGTTGGGCCATAGACTACATGGCACGCCCAAAGCCTTCTCTCAGCGGCTGTTCCGCAAATAAACGTTAGGGTTGGGCCATAGACTACATGGCACGCCCAAAGCCTTCTCTCAGCGGCTGTTCCGCAAATAAATGTTAGGGTTGGGCCATAGACTACATGGCACGCCCAAAGCCTTCTCTCAGCGGCTGTTCCGCAAATAAACGTTAGGGTTGGGCCATAGACTACATGGCACGCCCAAAGCCTTCTCTCAGCGGCTGTTCCGCAAATAAACGTTAGGGTTGGGCCATAGACTACATGGCACGCCCAAAGCCTTCTCTCAGCGGCTGTTCCGCAAATAAACGTTATTTCGGGAAGTTTGACGCGAAAGTTGAAAGAGGAATTCTGTTTTTTGTAATCTTTTTCCGCCCATGAGGACCAATTTCTTGACATCCCACCGAGTGTTGTGCACTAACGATCGGAAAGTAAACTCTCGTCTGTTCATGCTTGAGTGTATGAAATAAAATAACCGTACGTATAAACGGCGTTTAGTCGAAAGGGTACAATTGATTCCTTAGTCGCAAGATCCTCAAATGCCAGGTTTTTTATAAATTGCTACGCTTGCCTTTCTATCCTATTTTCCAATAGATGGGATCTGTTAACTGTCTGACTGTCTGACAGTACCACATCATTGTCGTACTAGGCTCATCTGGAGCCACAATGGATAATCCGAGACAAGTTTGGCAGTCTCACAAGTCTGCCAATATATAGGGGCAATATACAATAGTTTTATTGCCCCTATAGTGGTGCTATAATAATACTGTCTGAGAATTCCGACTCTGCAATTAACAGATCACTTCATAACTAGTGTTGATAGCCCAGTCATTTACTCCCAAAACAAAACTGTCTATAATCTCGTTAATCAAATTTTTATTTCTAGCTTAGAATTGAGCATGGAACAATGAAGTTTCGATCGCAGCCAGACCAAATCAATGAGTACAATGCACTAATAAGCGGTATAAGGCTTCCAGACTAAACGAAAACTAATTTTATTTATGAACTCAGTGCTAGCAAAAAGCCTAGGCCGAATGAAAATCAATGAGGTTAACAGACCTAGGTTTTCTTGATCTAAAAAAATAATTTGCTCTCTAAAAATAGCAAAAACAAGTTAAGTAAACGATTCTACAGTTTAATTTACCTTAAAAATCAATCACGCTGTTTTTTATCACTAACCAGTTTCTTAGAAAGACAGCAAGCAAAAATAGCAGCAAATAGCACTGGTTCACACCCTGGGTTAGTGTTTAGGTAAAGCATTTGAAGCACAGACATTGGTTTACAATTGGCATAGTAACGCATGGCATAGCAGGCAAAATTGAAGAGATTGGGGTCTACTGAGTAGCATGGTTGGTATGTACTCTAAGTAACAATACCTAGCAGTGGCAATACCGAACAACTGGCAGTAACTAACAGGTGATTTTTCCATCTTACACACACACGACTTCAATTAGAAACTTACTTTTAGCTCGGTGGGCTGAAGTTCGCACTGCTTTAATTGTGCAATCAGATTTTCTAGTGCGCATACGTACTGGAATCAACTAGCTAAGTTGCATGTTTCCGTGATATTTATACCTGTTCAGAAACCTGCAAATGGGCATTTCACGGCTTATTAAGCATTGCTGAATGGTGATAAAACTGTGTTAGTTTAGTACATTGCCTCTGTTTTTTATGCAACACGAAGACAACACAAATATAGGATAAGTATTCTCTCTTTTAACTCACTCTAACTTAAAACTATCTTTCTGTATACTTCTCTCCTTCCCCTTCTCTCCCTCCCTTCTCTCCTTACGCTTCTCTCCCTCCACTTCTCTCCTTCTCCTTCTCTCCCTCCCCTTCTCTCCTTCCCCTTCTCTCCCTCCCCTTCTCTCCCTCCTCTTCTCTCCCTCCCCTTCTCTCCCTCCCCTTCTCTCCCTCCCCTTCTCTCCCTCCACTTCTCTCCCTCCCCTTCTCTCCCTCCCCTTCTCTCCCTCCCTTTCTCTCCCTCCCCCTTCTCTCCCTCCCTTCTCTCCCTCCCTTCTCTCCCTCCCTTCTCTCCCTCCCCTTCTCTACCTCCCCTTCTCTCCCTCCCCTTCTCCACCTCTCCTTCTCCACCTCTCCTTCTCCACCTCCCCTTCTCTCCCTCCCCTTCTCTACCCCCCTTCTCCACCTCCTCTTCTCTCCCTCCCCTTCTCTCCCTCCTCTTCTCTACCTCCCCTTCTCTACCTCCCCTTCTCTCCCTCCCTTCTCTCCCTCCCCTTCTCCACCTCTCCTTCTCCACCTCTCCTTCTCCACCTCCCCTTCTCTCCCTCCCCTTCTCTCCCTCCCCTTCTCTCCCTCCTCTTCTCTCCCTCCTCTTCTCCACCTCCCCTTCTCTACCTCCCCTTCTCTCCTTCCCCTTCTCTACCTCCCCTTCTCTCCCTCCCCTTCTCTACCTCCCCTTCTCTCCCTCCTCTTCTCCACCTCCCCTTCTCTACCTCCCCTTCTCTCCCTCCCCTTCTCTACCTCCCCTTCTCTCCCTCCCCTTCTCTCCCTCCCCTTCTCTACCTCCCCTTCTCTACCTCCCCTTCTCTACCTCCCCTTCTCTCCCTCCTCTTCTCTCCCTCCCCTTCTCTCCCTCCCCTTCTCTACCTCCCCTTCTCTCCCTCCTCTTCTCCACCTCCCCTTCTGTACCTCCCCTTCTCTCCCTCCCCTTCTCTACCTCCCCTTCTCTCCCTCCTCTTCTCTCCCTCCCCTTCTCTACCTCCCCTTCTCTACCTCCCCTTCTCCACCTCCCCTTCTCCACCTCTGCTTCTCCAAGGAGATACCTTATAGATACCCAAATACCTGGGCACCATAAGCAAGAGAATCGCAAAATGAATAAGCAGCAAGAAAATGAAAAAAGCGCCTACCGGTAGTACCGATAGCCCAGCTTGATGCAGCTCTCGTTGATGTTGACCGATGATGTGGCTTCTTGACTGAGCACAGGAGCGGCCAGCCAGAGCAGAGTGTTGGCCACGCCCAGGTGATGCCCGGCGATCAAGGCCGCTGATAGGGGCGGCAGCGACAGCAGAAGGCTGGACAAGACAGCTCGCGGCTTGCCTGAATTCGATGCCCGCTTTGAGGACTGCTTCGGACAGCTCGCTTGGTAGTCAAACTCCTTCTCGCTGGCGATGAAGTAGATTGAGAAGTAGATTGAGTAGACTGAGAAGTGTAACGAGCTGATTGAGAAGTAGATAAAGTGGATTAGGAGGTAGAGTGAGTAGATTGAGTGAGTAGAGTGAGGAGATTATTAAAGAATATTATGTTCCAAGTGACGGCATCTCACCTGGCATAGACTGACAGGTTAAACACCAAATGTCTCATTAGCGGCTTATCCACATGGCCCAGAAAGTGTCCGATGGACTGAAAATTCTCATTAGCCGACACAATGTAGCCGCCGTCTTCAAGAAGGTAGCAGGTGTTGTTCACCCGGTCCAGATCGCACAGAGAGCCGAAGGTCGAGTTAAAAATCGACTGAGATATCCAGCGCCACGACAGACTGGCTCCAACTACTGCAAGTAGGTAGCGACGGTTTGGGATACGAAAATATTAACGATTCTAGTTTAACAGCAGAAGGACTGTTTTTCCCCTCTAAGGAAATGTTTTTCCACCATTTCGATCGAAATTTTCCACCCTTTACGATGAACTAACTTTCAAAGCCGACAATGCGAGCTCTTTTGTTGTTTGTCTCCCACTTGGTGTCTTGCCTGAGAGGTTAAAAATATATATTGAAAGTACATGCCCATCAACACCTAAATTAATGTTTGAAGCCAGATGAAAAAAATGCAAGACGAAATAGAAGTTATTTTTTTGTGAAATTGATCTACTCTAACTTGGGCAGGCCGGTGTCGCGGACGAAATTGAAGTTACTTAGTTTGAAAAAGAAGTTGGAAACCTATATACTAATAGGCTGGTTTTAGTCTAACTTGACTAACCAGCCACTTTGAAGCCATCTGGCAGTGTCACTGCCTGAAACATTGTCACTGGCGGAGGCTGCTCGGACAGTTCTTGAAGCAGCTTTTGCTGCTTTTTTTGTTGCTGCTGCTGCTGCTGCACAGTGACACCCTGAAACCGGCAGTCGGTGCAAACCTGCGGCAGCGGCAGCGGCGTCGGTGTCATTCTTCTGTTGCTGTGCTCGCCGCTTTGTACAGTTGTTGTTCTCACAGCTGCTGCCGCGACCCCCGAAGCTGCGGCTATGTTGGCGTTGAAGTTGAAGAAGTCGGACAGAGGGTCGTTTGCTGACGACATCACTTGAAAAATGCCTAAAAGTATTTTTTTGTGTTCGATACTTTCCGATCGTTGATTTTTAACAGTAGAACTACAAAGGGGGGAATCCCTTTCCTAGAAAAGACAATTATTTTTGCTGCACCCGAACGGAGCAACGCAAGCACTCGAAACTCAAGAACTTGGGCCAACTTTTTGTTGCGCATCTTCTGAAGCAAGAATCAAGTCACCGGCCCTTCAGTATGTCGAGATATTCAACGGTTCTGGCCGAAGGTCAGATTTTTCCCGTAAGAGCTACCCTATACGCGAATTAGCACTGCGCCTCACTGCGGCCTTGCCAGGCCTTCAAACTTTATCAGCATGTCACCCGAATGTGCCTGCATCATCTGCGACTTCGGTAGTCACCTACTTTTACCGTGAATAGGGGTGTAATACAGTAGCTGTTTTGTAAAAAAATCTGGCTTTCGGCCAGAACCATTGAATATCTCGATGGTCTGAAGGCAAGGTGACTTGATTCATGTTTCAAAAGATGCGCAACAAAAATTTGGCCCGCATACTTAAGTTCGTTTTGTTAGAAATTGAAGTGGGTGTGGCGACTGCCAATAAATTCTGCTTTTATGCTCTACCTCTGTATCTAAAACAACTGAACTCGTCTAATTTGTCTGCTAAGTCGAGTTCAATAGGTTCAACAGACAATCACCTCCTGTTTTAAAAGGTATCACAGAAGCGAAAATGATGTCCGGCTGCTCAAATGCTCTCTGATAATAGCCCTCGAACCAGCCTTCTCGCCAGCTGTCGTATCGCCAGGTCTCAGCGGCCGGTTGGACGCCCATCACGCCAGACAGGCCCGTCAGGAACACCGACTGGGCAGCAGAGGGGGCGCTGCTGGCGGAACGATCGGCGAGTAGCCGGGCGAAAAAGTTCTCGTAGAGTGCCATGTCCATGGACACAGCCTTCAGCCAGTGGCTGTGGCACAGGGTGCTGCCATTGTGCAGGAATGTCTGTAGAAGGTTGGCCATGCTCGCTGGAGCATTGCGAATCAGCTCTGCGTCTGCTGCTGAACTGGACTCATTGCTGGCTGGCTGCTGCTGCTGCTTTGTTGGTGGCTGAGTTGAGGGCCATGGGCGTCTAACAGGCTGTGAGGTATGGAATATGCAAATAAATGGTACAATTTTTTAAATTAAAAACCAACCTTGTGATTGACAATCGCAAGATTGAATGTATTTTTAAGGGAAATCACAGAGCGCTGTCAGATTCATATAGCCGCCTAGCTCCATGACATTGACACTGGGCAGATATTGGCGATTTCGATTCACTTTGCAGAAAACACAGGCAACTTCCGTTTTGTTGAGCAGATAAAAATGCTTCATTAGAAAGCAGAATATGTTTTCTTAATGTATAGCTAGTAAGTTTTAAATTTTGCGGATTTAACTCTTAACTCTCGGATAAAATACTTCGAACTCTAAGTGTATGCAGACTGCATGTAAAGCACTCATAACATGCATCATTGTTTCTTTGTTTTCAATGGTGTCTCCTGAAATCTCCACAGATCATAGCTTACAGATTGAGAAGTTTTTGTTGGACTTGGCGTTGAAAATTGCGCAGCCTGCGAGGCGGTCGGTCTCGGCGGCTTCGAGTTCGGCGGTATGTAGTACTCGGTGCAGTAGGGCATTTTCGTCGGTACCACGTAGTCGAATGCTGCACTCGGGTATCGGACAGTGGTGCGACCGGATTCCGAGTAAAGGGGCATTGCGAGGTCGCCGAGTTGCTGCACTGGCTGGACTATTTCAAGGTCAAATTTGAGCTCAGCAGTTGAGTTGTCACCGCTTGATGGCTGCTTGGGATCCACAGTTCTCACGGTGACACGAATGGCATCGTTGAACACAGCGTATCTGTTGCCCTCCGGTGGCATAACTACCGAAATGCTGCGAAATGTAGTCGTTTTTTAATTGAGATTGCAACAGTTCTTGTAATATTGGACCCCAAAAAGAGCTGAGAAAATTCAATTCGACTTCATCAAACTTATTTGTGAATTTTTTAGTATGTATATAGTACAGTATGCACATATCGCCTAGACAAGTAACTTTGCACGCTTTTGCATTTAATTGTACAATATTTTTAATTCCGCTCTAAACCCTTAGTAACAGTATTTTCGTTAATATTTACAAGAAGGCTGTGGGCGTTCGTACATCATTTTCTACAGTCGAACCGCAGCTAGCAAAAAGGCAATTTTGTCCATTTTACAGACTCCTGAGCACACTCACACAGATACTATACGCAGGCACCTACTCACACAGGTGTGTACATCTGCTCTGACTTCCTCATCGTCAGGCAGTGAGCCTTGGAGGCTGGCCCTCAAGGGCGTAAATTGCACGACAAGCCTTCAAGGCCTCTCTCAGAGACCTCTGTCACTTCCCCTGACTCACGAAATGACACATAAGAATAGCTTTAACCCTTTACTTCTATCTAATAAATTTAGAGACAGCGTGATGGATGGCTTACGCAAACACAGTGCTGTTCACATTGGTGAATGCATAGGTTCGCTCGGCCATAAAGGTGTGCGCATCGTCAGCTATTTTCAGCAGCGTAGAGATGGTCTCCCGCTGAATGCGTTCAGTGGCCGCGCCCTGGCCGCTGGTGGTGTTGACGATGCGCATGCGAACCCGGCGCTTCTCAGGACTGTCGAATTCCATTTCGATCAGGTCCACGTTCGGCGGATCCCTGAGCCAGCCGTTCTGTGATGGCGGGAGAATTTCAGGAAATTGTTCGCGACATAAACTGCAAAGCTGTGAACAGTCGCGACTGCTCAAGGCATGTTTAGGTTTGAGCTTAAGTTAGTAGCTTAGAGTTTGAGATGGTCGCTTAGAGCTTGAGTTAGTAGCTTAGAGTTTGAGATGGTCGCTTAGAGCTTGAGATGGTAGGTTAGAGTTTGAGAAGGTAGCTTAGAGTTTGAGATCGTAGGTTAGAGCTTGAAATGGTAGGTTAGAGCTTGAGTTAGTAGCTTAGAGTTTGAGATGATAGGTTAGAGCTTGAGATGGTAGGTTAGAGCTTGAGATGGTAGGTTAGAGTTTGAGATGGTAGGTTAGAGCTTGAGATGGTAGGTTAGAGTTTGAGATGTTAGGTTAGAGTTTGAGATGGTAGGTTAGAGCTTGAGATGGTAGGTTAGAGCTTGAGATGGTAGGTTAGAGCTTGAGATGGTAGGTTAGACCTTGAGATGGTAGGTTAGAGCTTGAGATGGTAGGTTAGAGCTTGAGATGGTAGGTTAGAGCTTGAGATGGTAGGTTAGAGCTTGAAATGGTAGTTTAGAGCTTGAAATGGTAGTTTAGAGCTTGAGATGGTAGGTTAGAGCTTGAGATGTTAGGTTAGAGCTTGAGATGGTAGGTTAGAGTTTGAGATGGTAGGTTAGAGCTTGAGATGGTTGGTTAGAGCTTGAGATGGTAGGTTAGAGCTTGAGATGGTAGGTTAGAGCTTGAGATGGTAGGTTAGAGCTTGAGATGGTAGGTTAGAGCTTGAGATGGTAGGTTAGAGCTTGAGATGGTAGGTTAGAGTTTGAGATCGTAGGTTAGAGCTTGAGATGGTAGTTTAGAGCTTGAGATGGTAGGTTAGAGCTTGAGATGGTTGGTTAGAGCTTGAGATGGTAGGTTAGAGCTTGAGATGGTAGGTTAGAGCTTGAGATGGTTGGTTAGAGCTTGAGATGGTAGGTTAGAGCTTGAGATGGTAGGTTAGAGCTTGAGATGGTAGGTTAGAGCTTGAGATGGTAGGTTAGAGCTTTAAATGGTAGTTTAGAGCTTGAGATGGTAGGTTAGAGTTTGAGATGGTAGGTTAGAGTTTGAGATGGTAGGTTAGAGCTTGAGATGGTAGGTTAGAGCTTGAAATGGTAGTTTAGAGCTTGAGATGTTAGGTTAGAGCTTGAGATGGTAGGTTAGAGTTTGAGATGGTAGGTTAGAGCTTGAGATGGTTGGTTAGAGCTTGAGATGGTAGGTTAGAGCTTGAGATGGTAGGTTAGAGCTTGAGATGGTAGGTTAGAGCTTGAGATGGTAGGTTAGAGCTTGAGATGGTAGGTTAGAGCTTGAGATGGTAGGTTAGAGTTTGAGATCGTAGGTTAGAGCTTGAGATGGTAGTTTAGAGCTTGAGATGGTAGGTTAGAGCTTTAAATGGTAGTTTAGAGCTTGAGATGGTAGGTTAGAGCTTGAGATGGTAGGTTAGAGCTTGAGATGGTTGGTTAGAGCTTGAGATGGTAGGTTAGAGCTTGAGATGGTAGGTTAGAGCTTGAGATGGTAGGTTAGAGCTTGAGATGGTAGGTTAGAGCTTTAAATGGTAGTTTAGAGCTTGAGATGGTAGGTTAGAGTTTGAGATGGTAGGTTAGAGTTTGAGATGGTAGGTTAGAGCTTGAGATGGTAGGTTAGAGCTTGAAATGGTAGTTTAGAGCTTGAGATGGTAGGTTAGAGCTTGAGATGGTAGGTTAGAGTTTGAGATCGTAGTTTAGAGCTTGAGATGGTAGTTTAGAGCTTGAGATGGTAGGTTAGAGCTTGAGATGGTAGGTTAGAGCTTGAGATGGTAGGTTAGAGCTTGAGATGGTAGGTTAGAGCTTGAGATGGTAGGTTAGAGTTTGAGATCGTAGGTTAGAGCTTGAGATGGTAGTTTAGAGCTTGAGATGGTAGGTTAGAGCTTTAAATGGTAGTTTAGAGCTTGAGATGGTAGGTTAGAGCTTGAGATGGTAGGTTAGAGCTTGAGATGGTTGGTTAGAGCTTGAGATGGTAGGTTAGAGCTTGAGATGGTAGGTTAGAGCTTGAGATGGTAGGTTAGAGCTTGAGATGGTAGGTTAGAGCTTTAAATGGTAGTTTAGAGCTTGAGATGGTAGGTTAGAGTTTGAGATGGTAGGTTAGAGTTTGAGATGGTAGGTTAGAGCTTGAGATGGTAGGTTAGAGCTTGAAATGGTAGTTTAGAGCTTGAGATGGTAGGTTAGAGCTTGAGATGGTAGGTTAGAGTTTGAGATCGTAGTTTAGAGCTTGAGATGGTAGTTTAGAGCTTGAGATGGTAGGTTAGAGCTTTAAATGGTAGTTTAGAGCTTGAGATGGTAGGTTAGAGCTTGAGATGGTAGGTTAGAGCTTGAGATGGTAGGTTAGAGCTTTAAATGGTAGTTTAGAGCTTGAGATGGTAGGTTAGAGCTTGAAATGGTAGGTTAGAGCTTGAGATGGTAGGTTAGAGCTTTAAATGGTAGTTTAGAGCTTGAGATGGTAGGTTAGAGCTTGAGATGGTAGGTTAGAGCTTGAGATGGTAGGTTAGAGCTTGAGATGGTAGGTTAGAGCTTGAGATGGTAGGTTAGAGCTTGAGATGGTAGGTTAGAGTTTGAGATGGTAGGTTAGAGCTTGAAATGGTAGGTTAGAGCTTGAGTTAGTAGCTTAGAGTTTGAGATGATAGGTTAGAGCTTGAGATGGTAGGTTAGAGCTTGAGATGGTAGGTTAGAGTTTGAGATGGTAGGTTAGAGCTTGAGATGGTAGGTTAGAGTTTGAGATGTTAGGTTAGAGTTTGAGATGGTAGGTTAGAGCTTGAGATGGTAGGTTAGAGCTTGAGATGGTAGGTTAGAGCTTGAGATGGTAGGTTAGACCTTGAGATGGTAGGTTAGAGCTTGAGATGGTAGGTTAGAGCTTGAGATGGTAGGTTAGAGCTTGAGATGGTAGGTTAGAGCTTGAAATGGTAGTTTAGAGCTTGAAATGGTAGTTTAGAGCTTGAGATGGTAGGTTAGAGCTTGAGATGTTAGGTTAGAGCTTGAGATGGTAGGTTAGAGTTTGAGATGGTAGGTTAGAGCTTGAGATGGTTGGTTAGAGCTTGAGATGGTAGGTTAGAGCTTGAGATGGTAGGTTAGAGCTTGAGATGGTAGGTTAGAGCTTGAGATGGTAGGTTAGAGCTTGAGATGGTAGGTTAGAGTTTGAGATCGTAGGTTAGAGCTTGAGATGGTAGTTTAGAGCTTGAGATGGTAGGTTAGAGCTTTAAATGGTAGTTTAGAGCTTGAGATGGTAGGTTAGAGCTTGAGATGGTAGGTTAGAGCTTGAGATGGTTGGTTAGAGCTTGAGATGGTAGGTTAGAGCTTGAGATGGTAGGTTAGAGCTTGAGATGGTAGGTTAGAGCTTGAGATGGTAGGTTAGAGCTTTAAATGGTAGTTTAGAGCTTGAGATGGTAGGTTAGAGTTTGAGATGGTAGGTTAGAGTTTGAGATGGTAGGTTAGAGCTTGAGATGGTAGGTTAGAGCTTGAAATGGTAGTTTAGAGCTTGAGATGTTAGGTTAGAGCTTGAGATGGTAGGTTAGAGTTTGAGATGGTAGGTTAGAGCTTGAGATGGTTGGTTAGAGCTTGAGATGGTAGGTTAGAGCTTGAGATGGTAGGTTAGAGCTTGAGATGGTAGGTTAGAGCTTGAGATGGTAGGTTAGAGCTTGAGATGGTAGGTTAGAGCTTGAGATGGTAGGTTAGAGTTTGAGATCGTAGGTTAGAGCTTGAGATGGTAGTTTAGAGCTTGAGATGGTAGGTTAGAGCTTTAAATGGTAGTTTAGAGCTTGAGATGGTAGGTTAGAGCTTGAGATGGTAGGTTAGAGCTTGAGATGGTTGGTTAGAGCTTGAGATGGTAGGTTAGAGCTTGAGATGGTAGGTTAGAGCTTGAGATGGTAGGTTAGAGCTTGAGATGGTAGGTTAGAGCTTTAAATGGTAGTTTAGAGCTTGAGATGGTAGGTTAGAGTTTGAGATGGTAGGTTAGAGTTTGAGATGGTAGGTTAGAGCTTGAGATGGTAGGTTAGAGCTTGAAATGGTAGGTTTAGAGCTTGAGATGGTAGGTTAGAGCTTGAGATGGTAGGTTAGAGTTTGAGATCGTAGTTTAGAGCTTGAGATGGTAGTTTAGAGCTTGAGATGGTAGGTTAGAGCTTTAAATGGTAGTTTAGAGCTTGAGATGGTAGGTTAGAGCTTGAGATGGTAGGTTAGAGCTTGAGATGGTAGGTTAGAGCTTTAAATGGTAGTTTAGAGCTTGAGATGGTAGGTTAGAGCTTGAGATGGTAGGTTAGAGCTTGAGATGGTAGGTTAGAGCTTTAAATGGTAGTTTAGAGCTTGAGATGGTAGGTTAGAGCTTGAAATGGTAGGTTAGAGCTTGAGATGGTAGGTTAGAGCTTTAAATGGTAGTTTAGAGCTTGAGATGGTAGGTTAGAGCTTGAGATGGTAGGTTAGAGCTTGAGATGGTAGGTTAGAGCTTGAGATGGTAGGTTAGAGCTTGAGATGGTAGGTTAGAGTTTGAGATGGTAGGTTAGAGCTTTAAATGGTAGTTTAGAGCTTGAGATGGTAGGTTAGAGCTTGAGATGGTAGGTTAGAGCTTGAGATGGTTGGTTAGAGCTTGAGATGGTAGGTTAGAGCTTGAGATGGTAGGTTAGAGCTTGAGATGGTAGCTTAGAGCTTGAGATGGTAGGTTAGAGCTTGAGATGGTAGGTTAGAGCTTTAAATGGTAGTTTAGAGCTTGAGATGGTAGGTTAGAGCTTGAAATGGTAGGTTAGAGCTTTAAATGGTAGTTTAGAGCTTGAGATGGTAGGTTAGAGCTTGAGATGGTAGGTTAGAGCTTGAGATGGTAGGTTAGAGCTTTAAATGGTAGTTTAGAGCTTGAGATGGTAGGTTAGAGCTTTAAATGGTAGTTTAGAGTTTGAGATGGTAGGTTAGAGCTTGAGATGGTAGGTTAGAGCTTGAGATGGTAGGTTAGAGTTTGAGATGGTTGGTTAGAGCTTGAGATGGTAGGTTAGAGCTTGAGATGGTAGCTTAGAGCTTGAGATGGTTGGTTAGAGCTTGAGATGGTAGTTTAGAGCTTGAGATGGTAGGTTAGAGCTTGAGATGGTTGGTTAGAGCTTGAGATGGTAGGTTAGAGCTTGAAATGGTAGGTTAGACCTTGAGATGGTAGGTTAGAGCTTGAGATGGTTGGTTAGAGCTTGAGATGGTAGGTTAGAGCTTGAGATGGTAGGTTAGAGCTTGAAATGGTAGGTTAGACCTTGAAATGGTAGGTTAGAGCTTGAGATGGTAGGTTAGAGCTTGAGATGGTAGGTTAGAGCTTGAGATGGTAGGTTAGAGCTTGAGATGGTAGGTTAGAGCTTGAGATGGTAGGTTAGACCTTGAGATGGTAGGTTAGAGCTTGAGATGGTTGGTTAGAGCTTGAGATGGTAGGTTAGAGCTTGAGATGGTAGGTTAGAGCTTGAGATGGTAGCTTAGAGTTTGAGATGGTAGCTTAGAGTTTGAGATGGTAGGTTAGAGTTTGAGATGGTAGGTTAGAGTTTGAGATGGTAGGTTAGAGTTTGAGATGGTAGGTTAGAGTTTGAGATGGTAGCTTAGAGCTTGAGATGGTAGGTTAGAGTTTGAGATGGTAGGTTAGAGTTTGAGATGGTAGCTTAGAGTTTGAGATGGTAGGTTAGAGTTTGAGATGGTAGCTTAGAGCTTGAGATGGTAGGTTAGAGTTTGAGATGGTAGGTTAGAGTTTGAGATGGTAGGTTAGAGTTTGAGATGGTAGCTTAGAGCTTGAGATGGTTGGTTAGAGCTTGAGATGGTAGGTTAGAGTTTGAGATGGTAGCTTAGAGCTTGAGATGGTAGGTTAGAGCTTGAGATGGTAGGTTAGAGCTTGAGATGGTAGGTTAGAGCTTGAGATGGTAGGTTAGAGCTTGAGATGGTAGGTTAGAGCAAATGGCAGTTTATATCCTACGAGCGTAAGATGTATTTTCGTTTAGAGTTTGAGAACAACTGGCTAGATTTTATTGCAATCTGCCCCTTTAAAAAGCAATTTAGATTTCAATGCATTTTATTCCAAAAGTGTAAACTTACTATTTATAGTAGGGAATCGTCAAAGCCCTCTCGTTTGAATAAAATATTTTAAATATTGCTGAGAATTGTGTTTGCTGCAGGCAATCAATTTAAAGAAATCCAGGAATAAATTAGCCCCGTATCTGAGCACGAAATCTCTGTCTATTGTTGGTTTCAGATTCAAAGGCTCTGTGAATTGAGTGCAGTGAATAGAAAAGCCAAATCTTACCTGCGCTTTCAGCTCCGGGTGAAAGACAATGTAGCCATTTGCATTCACAGCGAATGCGTAGCCTCTGGGTCCAAATTTGTGAAATGGGACCATCGCCTGCATCTCCTTCACCGTCACATCTGTGCCTATCAGCCCCATAAAGCTCTGGTTGCCCTGCAGGTGGCATTGTTAGCGGGTGGGGCATGCTTCCTTTGATGGAGACAATCGAAAAGAAACGCCTTTGATAGAGTACAATAGTAGGCTCACCGACGCATTGTACAGGGGCAGAGTGATGCTCGTCATCAGCCCCAGGCCCTGTTCAATGGGTTTTTAAAGCTAGACTTTATAATCGTTTTCCAGATGGCGTAACACGGCGTAACGGAAGTAGCACAGGGGTCTTTTTCTAAGATTTTAACAGACAATTAGTTGAAAAGTTCTGAGCCACTGAAATAACTAAAGTATGGCTTTTTGAACTGTTATTGGGTACTCGTGGAGTTTTGTGTGATTATGACACACGAGCGTAGCGTCAGAATATACTCACCAAAGAGTCCAGGTAGATATTGTGCCACTGATAGAAGTCCGCGGAGTACAGTGTCATTGGTCGGCTAAGCACGGTCGTGACATGCTAAAAATCAGAAAATATTAAATGAGGAATGAGTAATTAGCATTGCA
This sequence comes from Macrostomum hystrix, assembly GCA_950097015.1. Taxonomy (NCBI): domain Eukaryota; kingdom Metazoa; phylum Platyhelminthes; family Macrostomidae; genus Macrostomum; species Macrostomum hystrix. The sequence continues at coordinate 15,572,605 of CATNEN010000001.1, forward strand.
CGGCTCATGTGAGCTCATGCTGATTACCTGTCACGCGTGAAAGGTGTCAGAAATCTCGCAATGTCTAATTACCGTCATAATTTGCTTTTTCATCTAACATAAAGGTACAGTGCAGTCCAGCATTAAACTATTATGCTACAGAATTTCTTAGCCAACAGCTCACACAGCCATACAGTAGAATTACTTAGTCGACCAGAAAGTGCTCGACGATTAGCTCAAAGAGAACGTGGGGGGTGAGGGGTGTATGCCTTTGAAACACATCTGCTAGTTCCCAGCGACTGTTATTAGATCATCTGGTTTGCGGAGACAAAATCTCTTGCGTGACGCCGGACAAAAACGGCATTTTGCGAGGCCTAAAACACTTGGCATCTGAGCTGGGGGACTCGAGATGGTTCTGATTGGCGACTCGAATGACTGCATGCGCGTCTGTGGGGGGTTTCCTCGATGAGCAAGATTATCGCCGAGTGGAGAGGGCAGAGCAAACAGAACGATTCGATAGTCTCAGATTGATCTGCGAAGTAGGAAAGGCAGAGCATCTGGAGACACGCGACACGATGCAGCACGCGAAAGAACAGTCAGCGAAATTCTTTTAGATGCTTGTAGCTGCAGTTTTATAAATCAGTTTGAGCGACTGACTTAAAGCGGAAGAGGGCAGGACTACACCTGGGTCATAAATTTCCCATCAGCGCAATCTTCAAGCATTGTTGCGGACTCAATTTCGGAAGGGTTGGTTGGAGTATTTCAGGGAAATGCTCAACCAGGAAGTCGCAGGGGACTGATTCCAGTGTCCAGAAAGGGAAAAGGGGCAGATTTCTGCCCATTTTTCAATGCCCGGGAAATCTGATAAAAGAATAAATCTGAGACTGGCTGTGGCCGAGATCCATTAGGACAAAGCCCGACTAATTTTGAGCACGACTCAGCCGGTACTCGTAATGTAGGCAAAGGGCAATTTGCTGTGTTCAAGATGCATACTTTTGTATGAGATTTCCGATTCCATTTCAGGTGACTTGAAATTCCTAAGACAGCAGAAAACGAAGCATTTTCAGAACTCAAGAGTTGTCCAGTACCTCAAGAAATAGTCTACTCGTAAAACCTCAGGGAATCGTCCAAAACCACAGGGAATCGTCCAAAACCTCAGCGAATCGTCCAAAACCTCAGGGAATCGTCCAAAACCTCAGGGAATCGTCCAAAACCTCAGGGAATCGTCCAAAACCTCAGGGAATCGTCCAAAACCTCAGGGAATCGTCCAAAACCTCAGGGAATCGTCCAAAACCTCAGGGAATCGTCCAAAACCTCAGGGAACTGTCAAAAACCTCAGGGAATCGTCCAAAACCTCAGGGAATCGTCCAAAACCTCAGGGAATCGTCCAAAACCTCAGGGAATAGTCCAAAACCACAGGGAAACGTCCAAAACCTCAGCGAATCGTCCAAAACCTCAGGGAATCGTCCAAAACCTCAGGGAATCGTCCAAAACCTCAGGGAATCGTCCAAAACCTCAGGGAATCGTCCAAAACCTCAGGGAATCGTCCAAAACCTCAGGGAATAGTCCAAAACCACAGGGAAACGTCCAAAACCTCAGCGAATCGTCCAAAACCACAGGGAATCGTCCAAAACCTCAGGGAATCGTCCAAAACCACAGGGAATCGTCCAAAACCTCAGGAAATCGTCCAAAACCACAGGGAATCGTCCAAAACCACAGGGAATCGTCCAAAACCTCAGGGAATCGTCCAAAACCACAGGGAATCGTCCAAAACCTCAGGGAATCGTCCAAAACCACAGGTAATCGTCCAAAACCTCAGGGAATCGTCCAAAACCTCAGGGATCGTCCAAAACCCCAGGAAATCGTTCAATACATTAAGAGCTCGTCTGAAAGCCTCAGGGAATCGTCCGAAACCTCAGGGAATCGTCCGAAACCTCAGCGAATCGTCCAAAACCTCAGCGAATCGTCCTAAACCGCAGGGAATAACCAGGTGAACAGGAAGTCCCTGAAACCCCGTGAAAGACCATCGCTTACCTGAGCTTGATGATTAACAGCACCTCTGGCAGGAATTTCAGCAAAGAATCCTGGAAAAATAACATGAAAACATTTTCATTCAAGTGAACCAGATTAGGATAATTGAATTAAAAAGTCTGTTTAACAGCCGACCTCTATTCTCGCATGCGATCTGCAGCAGGGGCTCAACAGGATTCTGATGCTGTCCAACTGAATAAGTGAATATCCTAATCTGAAAGGTTCGAATGAAGATTAAAACGATCTTTACTGGATGTGACAGTTTTTCTGTCTGTCTTTCTACAACTCCTGTGCGTAATGCGACAGCAAATTTGAAAGCTCAAAATCAATTAACTGTACTCAAAAGGAAAATTAGACTCTATCAGTGCTCAGTGGATTGTTTGACTCAAGCTGGAATGCTATTAGAGAAGTTCCATTGAGTAGAAGCATCTAGAATGTGACATAAGAGATGCGTACAAAACTTGTTGTGTGAAAAACTAACGATACTAAAGTACACAGGTGGTGCAGTAGGATAGATTTTGAGATCATAGGTGGGAGCTAAGGATGGTAGGTTAGAGTTTGAGCTGGGTGGTTAGAGTCTGAGATGCTAGGTTAGAGTCTGAGATGGTAGGTTAGACTTTGAGTAGGTTAGATTGAGTTTGAGTAGTGTAGGCGCCAAGTGGGCGCGCGTTCATTTAGCCGTGTTAGCTGTAGGCCCTGAGTTATATCGTAGTGTGCGTGGAGTTGCGAGCGATTAATGTACATCTGCACCCATCGGCCGCACGTTGCATGTTCATCACCAAATATCAAATATAATCTATTGCTCAGAGCCTACTTCGCTTTAGGCTTTTTCGTCTACACAAATCATCTCTCGGCTCAGCACTCCTTACAAGTAGGTTGTTTCGACTTTGAGTAGGTTGGTTCGAGTTTGAGTAGCTTGGTTCGAGTTTGAGTAGCTTGGTTCGACTTTGAGTAGGTTGGTTCGAGTTTGAGTAGCTTGGTTCGAGTTTGAGTAGCTTGGTTCGAGTTTGAGTAGGTTGGTTCGACTTTGAGTAGGTTTGTTCGAGTTTGAGTAGCTTGGTTCGAGTTTGAGTAGGTTGGTTCGACTTTGAGTAGGTTGGTTCGAGTTTGAGTAGGTTGTTTCGACTTTGAGTAGGTTAGAGTCTGAGAATGTTGTTATTTTGGCGTGAGGGTCAAAGCTCAACTATGAGAGCAGCTTGTTTCAATTTTAAGTTCTGAGTCTACTTTCATGCAGAAAGGTAAGCATGAGCAGCTAACCATGTCTAGGTAGGAGCTTTTCCGACGCCATTGCTGAATAAGCTTCTTGGCGCTTGCAACATCGCCGCTGACGTCACCGTCTGACAGGATCATTATGATGCTGTTGCACATTGCGCCCTGGTTGCTGACGGACAGGTTCTGAAACTGGGCTCAGGTGAGAACCTTTTTTAGTTCTATTTCGTGACGCTGCTTGAATCCAGGGCATGAGTTCGCAAGCGACAAAGACTCACCAACTCAAACTGGTTGTACGCGAATTCGATAACATCGTTAAAGTTGACAATTCCATAGGCTTCCAAGTTCATGATTTCATCGAATAGGCGCTGAAATAAGTGTTGTGGACTTTGCCTTAATCAGCATAATAGCTTTTTAAATAGAGACTTTTAGCAATGTCACCTTTTTATTCCTCTGGGTGGCCTGCACAAATGACCGAAAGCAGGTGAGATTCGCACCTGCCTTGGCTGGCTCACTGTCCTCTATCAGGTGCGGCTTAGCGGTGTGATCCGGAGACACCTGCTTGCCCGGATACTGCGCGCGAATCAGGGAGCTGGACTGCAGTGTGAGCTTATCATCAGCTGGACTTAATCTCCTACTAGCTTAATCTCCTACTAGCTCAATCTCCTACTAGCTCAATCTCCTACTAGCTCAATCTCCTAATAGCTCAATCTCCTACTAGCTCAATCTCCTACTAGCTCAATCTCCTACTAGCTCAATCTCCTACTAGCTCAATCTCCTACTAGCTCAATCTCCTACTAGCTCAATCTCCTACTAGCTCAATCTTCTACTAGTTCAATCTCCTACTAGCTCAATCTTCTACTAGCTCAATCTCCTACTAGCTCAATCTCCTACTAGCTCAATCTCCTACTAGCTCAATCTCCTACTAGCTCAATCTCCTACTAGCTCAATCTCCTACTAGCTCAATCTGCTACTAGCTCAATCTTCTACTAGCTCAATCTCATACCAGCTCAATCTCATACTAGCTCAATCTCCTACTAGCTCAATCTCCTACTAGCTCAATCTCCTACTAGCTCAGTGTGATACCAGCTACGCAAATTTTCTTACTAGATCAAACAAATAATCTTATACTATTTCAATACCATTGTAGCTAAATCTCCCACTAACTCAAGTCTTATCCCGACTCAAATCTCTCCCAGTTTTAAAAAATATTTGTAAATTTTTTCACCCTAAGTCAATCATTTTTGGGCGCTTCATTAAAACAAGAAACGAAAATGGCATTTGTCTAATGTTTCCAAGAATTATTCAGACATGAGGAACAACTAGTGAAATCTGAGAGAGAGTGCAGGCGCTGGGCAGGTCTGGAGAGAGCAGAAGCAAATGTTGACCCAGAACTGGCCCATCAGCAGTAGACAGGAAAGGGCATTGAAAAATGTCTTGTCAGAACCTTCCTGTCCATTGCTCACAGTTGCTCTACCCCGGCCTACCGCCCATTGCTGCCACGGGTCATCTGTCAAATATTCGGCCGGATTTCTAGTTAGACCTGCGCTGCCCGGGCAACCCTGACTTCGCTTCCTTCCCTTCCCCCCTCCTCGCATATCCAAGACGATCTAAAAAAGTCCAAAATCCCTTATATTTTGAAGCCGCTTTTCGGCTTATTTTTTCAATCAGCCTGTCAGAACTTATCTACGCGCCGGAAGATTCTTATCTACCTGTTTTAATGCTTGTATATGCTTCACATTTTCTTACTCACCAAGAATCTTCTTAGAATCACACAATCTTCTTAGGAGTAGAATCTCATCATTGTCCAGGACTCCATATTTTCTTAGAGTCACACAGTTTTTTCAAGAATGGAACCATTTTTCTTTGAATAGTAAATTTTTTTCTGAGAATCGGAGAATCTTCTTAGAATGTGATCATTTACTATTTCTGAATTTCCTTAAAATCGGAAATTTCTCTTAGAATCCCATCATTCTCTTCAGAGTGTTGTAGTTTTCTTACTTCTTTCTGATATTTCTTTTTTAGAATCGCAGTAGTTTTTAAGAATCCCACGATTTTCCCAGAATCAAATCCTAAAAAATGTCATTATACCTTGGAATCTCGACGCATTCGTGTAATCTCATAATTTTTGGAATCTAACAGTTTTGTTAAAATTTGGTAAGATTTTAATATCCCACCCCTTTCTTATCTCACCCCTTCTTATTAAAGTCTCGCCTATTCCGAAGAATCTCACCCTGTCTTAGAAAATCTCACCCCTGCCCGCTCATTATCTTGAAGTCTTACCTGAGCTACAGCAATGAAGTCATTTTCACCGAGGGTGTCAATCAGACTCTTCACGGCGTGTTTCGTTAAAGTCAACGACTGTCCGAGCATTGACCCGCTCCTGCAATTATGCATTTAAATTATGTTACCTTCAAACCAATTACACGAATTGAATATTGTAAAATATTTCAATAATCAATCGATTTTCAAGAATGGCCCTCACGTGTCAATCAGAAATAGAATGTCCTTTGGACTGCTAGATCCTTGTGTATACCTGTGTTGGGTGAATAAAACAAGTAATGCTAGACAAGAAAAATTTCTCTGAGCATTGTTGAAAGCGGCGAACTTGAGAATCACTAACCAAGGCCTTCGGCGAACGTCATACATGTCGATCTCGTTCTTCGGCTTGCGCCACTTCATGCCTGCAGATTCAGCGTTTTGGCACCAATTTAAGATGAATTTAAGAAGAAAATCAAAGGCTTCGTGTTGAATTTTCTCACCTGGAAATATTCGGAAAATGCCTCGCTGTGAGCCGAAGTACTGCCACAGAAGGTCCGGGTCGTTGCGCTTGTTCTGGCTGAATATCTCGTCGAGTTTGGTTGACCAAACAATCTCGTTCAGGGCGCCAATGTCTGAAATTAACCAAGTAGTTCATTGTCAACGCGTTAACGGAAACAAAGAACAAGACGTCAACCTGCAGCACCGACCTCCGTTAAACATGTCGTTTGGAATGTAGACAGAGGACTCGTTCATCACGACACTCTGCAGGAACATTCTGTCGTACTGCATGCGCGCATCCGAGTCGTTCAACGTCTTGGCGCTGATGTAGGGCACGTGCCGCTCCTCGAGGTTCGGGTTCATTGTGTAGCCGACCACCGCCTTTTCTGCGAACCGAACCGCGGCCTGCGGAGTGGTTTGACAGATAAATCTATCTAGGTGCAGGATGAAGTGGCCCTAGAAGCGGTCTGGAGTGGGTCCAGTGGATAATGGCTTTGGCAATGAATGAATTTCAAACAATATTTCTGCTCAGCCAAAGCTCTCCAAAGCAAGCAGCAGCGGTTAGTACAGGCATTGTGCAAACACGGGCGAAGGACAACTGCAGCTCTTAAACTGGGGCAGTTTCAGTTCTTGGCAAACCCAGAAGCTAACCCATAGTACGCCTTTTTTCTTGTTGAAGCAGAAAAACTACAACTCACTTGAAGAGTCCAGCCAAGAAGTATAAACGACTGAATTCTTAAAACTTCTATTGATGCCAGTTCCGATTTTAGCATCATTAAAATCTGATGGCATCGATAAAAAAGACGCAAGGCAAAGCAACAAACTGTGGCGCTTGTCCTCAGATGATTCTCAAAATCTAATTCAAAAGCCAAGTCCAAAATCAGATTTTAAATCACTTCATTAAGTATCGGTACTGACCAAATCAAAGCAGAGGGAGTGCCCAAATCTGCATTCAATTATGTGGGCAGGATTAAAGGATTATTGTGCCTGAAATCCTCACGCCTGGCCAAGCAACAGCCAGCCAAGAGTCGCTGGGAATCTTCCAAGGCCTGCCGGCCATCTCTCTTCTGATGACTTTGGCTCCAAGAAATTTGATTTACACTTTCTTTGGTCCGGTCATCCACAGTGAGCTCGGCCGCTACTCAGAGTCCTGCTCTCAGCGCAGGTTCCGGCTGAGAAGGCAAGCCCATCAGTTCCTTCTAGTGAGAAATGAAATAGAGCCGCGACTTTGAGGAAAAAACTAGCGAACAAGCTCGCAGATATAGTTAGTGAGATCCTGCCTTCCCTTGGGCTGCGAGCGGGCGCCACTGACAAACTCAACCTCAGCGAAGACCACACACACGCGCACACACATAACACAATCAGTTTCTAGACTTCTTTATTATTTCAAGAAACAGTGCAAGCAATTGTTGGCCAGTGTTTTCATAGCATCGCGGATGTGACACATGCGGTAGGCTGTTAATACTAGGTGGCCAGATGCGCTTTCCTCTCGGCCATGGGAACCCAGTGGTTAATTGAATTACGCGGTCGTGAAGTGCACTTTGGGCCACTGAGCGCAAGGTGAAGAAACCTTGCAAAAGCAAACGCAGTTTTTTTTAAAAGAAGTTCAGATTGACTCCGGGCGACCCCACAATGCATTTTGAGCAGCTCAACCAGCGAAATCGTAAAAAATAATAGATGGCGACTAGCGCACTGGAAATCTGATCCATTGAGAGTCTGGACTGTACGATGGTCTCATAATGCTGGGCCTCTCAAATTCGCTTTCACACACAGAAACGGCTCACAGTTTTACAAAGTGCAATCATGGAAACCAACTGGCTGGGTGGATGCTAATTAATGAGCGCAGAATTTTGATTGACAAGTGACATCCGCTATTGACAGGTCCTGGTTGGGGCGAGTGACCAAATTTTCAAAAAAACACACTAACAAAATTGAGAAGGACCCAATATTGCAGGTCTAATTAATTAAGAAGAAAGCAGGAGTGACTTGGAAAAAATGGAAACGTCTTCTGCGTTCGGTTTTGCTGCTGGCAAACCAACAACCACAAAAAAAGAAAATAAATTAATATTGCTGATTGACTAGCAGATTGCGAATATGAATATTTCACATTTAAGCTATTTATCTAACGAAAGCATCTTATCTACCTATCTATTTATCTATTTATATTTATATATCTAACGGAAGTGAACACATATTAATAGATTAACAGAAGTTAAAATATTGATAGATTAACGGAAGTGAACAGATCCATCAACATACAAAAAATAGAACTACCTGATATAAAAAATGGAATTACTTTACTACTACGAGCGTATACTATTACTACTAAATTGAATATCTAGTAGGCATAGGTCTCATTCATTCGGCTAACATAAAATCTTCTATGCCCAGTGTGAGCATACTTTACTGTCCCAAATCATTATTTAGTACAGGTAGTGGCTCTCTAGTTACCCCACTAATGAGACAGCGCCAGTCCAAAGCCAGAGGCATTATCGGACGGCCATCATCGATTTTTATCCCACCAGATGGGAATGCTCAACCTGGCCGCCGTTTGAGCTGGAAATATCACTCTGCATTCATCTGTCACTCACCTTCAGTGCTGAGATCTTTTTCGTCACAATGCGATTGAGTCTTGCGACCAAATCCTTCACCTCCTGCTCGGCCGTGGTCTGGCGAACTCTGAACCCGCCCGCAGCTCGGAGTCGCTCATATTCCTGGAAATTAGTTTATTTGAACTGCTTCAAGGTCTGGAGCAGTTGAGCCACGTTCCGTTCACCTAGACTCGAAGTAGAAGTTTAATCGGTCTCATCGTTTAATTATTCTTAAAGTCCTCGCAGTTTACCAACCGCTCTGCTGCTATTGCCATGATGCTCAGGCCAAACTCAATCACCATTGAGATTTGAGAACAGCCACAGTATAGAGACCCCCCCAGAGTAGCAGCACTTTTGATGGCAGCTCCCGGACTAACAAGCCTCCCTAACTGGGCCCCACTGCCGAACCCCATCGCGTTATTAAGTTGCAAAAGTGCATAATCCATTGGTGTTTGGCGAGGCCTAGATAGAGTTGGCGACTGCTGGGAGGAAGAGACTGAGGCGAGTAGAAAAAAATGGGAAGATGGCAACTTTGAAGATCCTGGACCGCGGTCAGCGCTGACCAAACCAACTGGCAGCCCTTTTGCCGAGCTCATTAAAAGCTGTTGGCTTGAAGAGGCTGATACAGAGAGGCTGGGAGTGAGTGTGCAGGGCTGAGCAGAGGGAAGTGAAATCAAAAGCGACCGAGAGAGGCTTAGCTTGACATTCGCAGTGCCACTAGTAGAATGAGGCCAAGCATGGCAGATATGAATGCAAACAGTTTTTTGTCATGCTGGACCCACCTGTTGCACGAGTTCTCGACGACTCTGTCTGTGAAACGCTTGGCGAAGTGTGAAAGCACCTTCAGAGGCTTGTTGACGCAGTCTAAAAAAGCAAAAAAAACTTTTTAAAATGTCAATAAATACGCAAATTAAATTAACTTAACTGTCTAATTAAAATAAAACTCAAGATTTCTAGGAAAATATTTATGGCAATCAACTGTTAACTGTAGTTAAAGATTACCTAGAAAAAACTATTTCCTGGAAACAACGATTTCATAGAAGTAGCGATTTCCTAGTAGTAACGATTTCATGGAAATACCGATTTCCTAGAAGTCACGATTTTCTGGAACAAAAACGATTTTCTGGAAGTAACGATTTCCTGCAATTTACCGTTTCCAAAAGTTTGCAATTGCTAGAATTTATCCATTTTCTTCGATTGGTAAATCTATAAGTATAAATTGATCGTTGCTAAATTTAAGTTTCCTAAATTTCCAGAATAAGAAATCTTTTTTTTCACACTGTCCATCAGCAGTAGCGTATTTGCTAAAGCAGGTTTTCAGACATTTCTCCAAAAAATTTTGAAATTAAATTTTCTTTCGCATCCAGGCCAAAGAGACCCCGGAACTCCGTGGCTGCAGAAAATAAACTATAAATAATTGACGATATAAGGCTAGAAATTCTCGCGACTACATTCCACTCTGCGTCACTTTAGGCCCTTTAAAAAAATCGGATATTATAGATAGCGAGATTGGATGAAACTGCAATACTGAAATTTGCGACCAAACTTGCCAAAACTGTGCTGCACTTTAGTCTGAAAGTGCCTTGGACTATTACTGGCGGTGAACCTGACAGTCAATTAGCAATTTGACTGACGCCTGGTTCCGTATCGTAAGCTAAACAATGGCACAGGATAGCTCCAGATTCTCGATATGGAGTTTGTTTATTAAAAATCCCGAATGATTGATATAAAAATCAATCATTGTAGTAGACACTTTTCCCTGTTTTTTAATCCCTTGGTTACTGAACGATTGCTGACTTTAAAGAAATGCCGCTTCGTTTGAAACTTTATTAATTCATAATTTCTAGGAATTCAAAGGATCCCAAAGTTAAAAAATCCAGGGATTCATGCAGAAATCCTAGGATTCACACAGAAATCCTGGGATTCACATAGAAATCCTGGGATTCACATAGAAATCCTGGGATTCACATAGAAATCCTGGGATTCACACAGAAATCCTGGGATTCATGCAGAAATCCTGGGATTCATACAGAAATCCTGGGATTCATACAGAAATCCTGGGATTCACACCGAAATCCTGGGATTCATAAATAAATCCTGGGATCTAGATGGAACTCCTGGGATTTAGATAGAAATCCTGGGATCTAGATAGATATCCTGTGATCTAGATAGAAATCCTGGGATCTAGATAGAAATCCTGGGATCCAGATAGAAATCCTGGGATTCATGCAGAAATCCTGGGATTCATACAGAAATCCTGGGATTCACACCGAAATCCTGGGATTCATAAATAAATCCTGGGATCTAGATGGAACTCCTGGGATTTAGATAGAAATCCTGGGATCTAGATAGAAATCCTGTGATCTAGATAGAAATCCTGGGATCTAGATAGAAATCCTGGGATCCAGATAGAAATCCTGGGATTCATGCAGAAATCCTGGGATTCATACAGAAATCCTGGGATTCACACCGAAATCCTGGGATTCATAAATAAATCCTGGGATCTAAATAGAACTCCTGGGATTTAGATAGAAATCCTGGGATCTAGATAGAAATCCTGTGATCTAGATAGAAATCCTGGGATCTAGATAGAAATCCTGGGATCCAGATAGAAATCCTGGGATTCATACAGAAATCCTGGATCTAGATGGAACTCCTGGGATTTAGATAGAAATCCTAGGATCTAGATAGAAATCCTGGGATCTAGATAGAAATCTTATGATCTAGATAGAAATCCTGGGATCTAGATAGAAATCCTAGGATCTAGATAGAAATCCTGGGATCTAGATAGAAATCCTGTGATCTAGATAGAAATCCTGTGATCTAGATAGAAATCCTGGGATCTAGATAGAAATCCTGGGATCTAGATAGAAATCCTGGGATCTAGATAGAAATCCTGGAATCTAGGAAGAAATCCTGGAATCTAGGAAGAAATCCTGGGAGCTAGGAAGAAATCCTGGGAGCTAGGAAGAAATCCTGGAATCTAGGAAGAAATCCTGGGATCTGAATGGAACTCCTGGGATTTAGATAGAAATCCTGGGATCTAGATAGAAATCCTGGGATCTAGATATAAATCCTGGATCTAGATAGAAATCCTGGGATCTAGGAAGAAATCCTGGGATCTAGGAAGAAATCCTGCGGTCTAGATAGAAATGTTGCGATTCACAAAATTTTTGTAGCACATTTGTCCTGGGCTCAGCGGGAGTGAAAAGGCTTGTTGTCATGCTGTGTGATTCATGCACTAAAAGGGCCAACCTCATAGGCACAGTGATAGTGTACACTGCCTGACGATGAGATAGCCACGGCAGATGTACACGCCTGTGTGCGTGTGTGCTCAGGAGTCAGCGAAATGTGCAGAATAGCCTCCTATGTGCAGATTTGGCCGTGTCTACTGTCACCCAATGGTGTGCCATTGCCCACTGCTCTCCAGCAATGGCAATAAATCTGTCACAAAATGTACTTTTTATAAATCGTGATGACAGAACGTTGGTGAATTGAAACATTAATTGAAAGTAAGCATTGGAAATAAAAAAAACAACCGGGTAAGACCCCAGCAGTTAAAACAAAGCAATTCAAAGATCGATGTTAGTCACTGACACTTGAGTTTATCAGCCTTCTTCACCCTTCTCTGCATTCCATCCAATTGATTTTTGGCAGATATGAGAGAGACAGTTGATGGTGACAATAGGAACAATAGGTGTCTCCCCGACTACACTCTGAGGAGTGGAGTTGAGCGCGACGGTAGATGTTTGACAGTCGTGTCTAGCAGGTTACTGGTTTGTTAACTTTGCAGCTGTCTTTAGGTGAGAATTATCTTCTTGAATTCTTGAATTCTGTCTGTTTTTCAGTTCAAAGTGAGCCGGTGCAGCTGTAATTCCTGTCTGCATTGATCCAGCTGAACAATTTGTCCCCAAGAGTATTGGAGACACGGGAGACGGGAGATTGCGTTTGTCAATTTTGAAATTATCATCATCTCCGATATGTGAACTCTCACGATAGCTTAACAATGAATGAAAATGATAAAAGTGCGACTTGAATCAGCGGGTCGATGATTTTGATGGTTAACAAAGGAAGCTAGAAACATCGGGAGTTCGATTCTCTGCCCAAGGAATGCAGTCTGTCATTGAGCAAGGCACATCACTACAGTGGCGTTGCCAGGATTTTTTTCTAGGGGGGACGCACCTCTGGGAGACGCGACTACCATGAGGGCGCCACTACCATGAGGGCGCCACTACCATGAGGGCGCCACTACCATGAGGGCGCCACTACCATGAGGGCGCCACTACCATGAGGGCGCCACTACCATGAGGGCGCCAATTACCATGAGGGCGCCACTACCATGAGGGCGCCACTACCATGAGGGCGCCACTGCCATGAGGGCGCCACTACCATGAGGGCGCCACTACCATGAGGGCGCCACTACCATGAGGGCGCCAATTACAATGAGGGCGCCACTACCATGAGGGCGCCACTACCATGAGGGCGCCAATTACCATGAGGGCGCCACTACCATGAGGGCGCCACTACCATGAGGGCACCACTACCATGAGGGCGCCACTACCATGAGGGCGCCACTACCATGAGGGCGCCACTACCATGAGGGCGCCACTACCATGAGGGCGCCACTACCATGAGGGCGCCACTACCATGAGGGCGCCAATTACCATGAGGGCGCCACTACCATGAGGGCGCCACTACCATGAGGGCGCCACTGCCATGAGGGCGCCACTACCATGAGGGCGCCACTACCATGAGGGCGCCACTACCATGAGGGCGCCAATTACAATGAGGGCGCCACTACCATGAGGGCGCCACTACCATGAGGGCGCCAATTACCATGAGGGCGCCACTACCATGAGGGCGCCACTACCATGAGGGCACCACTACCATGAGGGCGCCACTACCATGAGGGCGCCACTACCATGAGAGCGCCACTACCATGAGGGCGCCACTACCATGAGGGCGCCACTACCATAAGGGCGCCAATTACCATGAGGGCGCCACTACCATGAGGGCGCCACTACCATGAGGGCGCCAATTACCATGAGGGCGCCAATTACCATGAGGGCGCCACTACCATGAGGGCGCCACTACCATGAGGGCGCCACTACCATGAGGGCGCCACTACCATGAGGGCGCCACTACCATGAGGGCGCCACTACCATGAGGGCGCCACTACCATGAGGGCGCCACTACCATGAGGGCGCCACTACCATGAGGGCGCCACTACCATGAGGGCGCCAATTACCATGAGGGCGCCACTACCATGAGGGCGCCACTACCATGAGGGCGCCACTGCCATGAGGGCGCCACTACCATGAGGGCGCCACTACCATGAGGGCGCCACTACCATGAGGGCGCCAATTACAATGAGGGCGCCACTACCATGAGGGCGCCACTACCATGAGGGCGCCAATTACCATGAGGGCGCCACTACCATGAGGGCGCCACTACCATGAGGGCACCACTACCATGAGGGCGCCACTACCATGAGGGCGCCACTACCATGAGAGCGCCACTACCATGAGGGCGCCACTACCATGAGGGCGCCACTACCATAAGGGCGCCAATTACCATGAGGGCGCCACTACCATGAGGGCGCCACTACCATGAGGGCGCCAATTACCATGAGGGCGCCAATTACCATGAGGGCGCCACTACCATGAGGGCGCCACTACCATGAGGGCGCCACTACCATGAGGGCGCCACTACCATGAGGGCGCCACTACCATGAGGGCGCCAATTACAATGAGGGCGCCACTACCATGAGGGCGCCACTACCATGAGGGCGCCACTACCATGAGGGCGCCACTACCATGAGAGCGCCACTACCATGAGGGCGCCACTACCATGAGGGCGCCACTACCATGAGGGCGCCACTACCATAAGGGCGCAAATTACCATGAGGGCGCCAATTACCATGAGGGCGCCACTACCATGAGGGCGCCACTACCATAAGGGCGCCAATTACCATGAGGGCGCCACTACCCATGAGGGCGCCACTACCATGAGGGCGCCACTACCATGAGGGCGCCACTACCATGAGGGCGCCACTACCATGAGAGCGCCACTACCATGAGGGCGCCACTACCATGAGGGCGCCACTACCATGAGGGCGCCACTACCATGAGAGCGCCACTACCATGAGGGCGCCACTACCATGAGGGCGCCACTACCATGAGGGCGCCACTACCATGAGGGCGCCACTACCATGAGGGCGCCGCTACCATAAGGGCGCCAATTACCATGAGGGCGCCAATTACCATGAGGGCGCCACTACCATGAGGGCGCCACTACCATGAGGGCGCCACTACCATAAGGGCGCCAATTACCATGAGGGCGCCACTACCATGAGGGCGCCACTACCATGAGGGCGCCGCTACCATAAGGGCGCCGCTACCATAAGGGCGCCAATTACCATGAGGGCGCCAATTACCATGAGGGCGCCACTACCATGAGGGCGCCACTACCATGAGGGCGCCACTACCATGAGGGCGCCACTACCATGAGGGCGCCACTACCATGAGGGCGCCACTACCATGAGGGCGCCACTACCATGAGGGCGCCACTACCATGAGGGCGCCACTACCATAAGGGCGCCACTACCATAAGGGCGCCAATTACCATGAGGGCGCCGCTACCATGAGGGCGCCACTACCAGTGGCTTCTATCTCTCTAATTTCTATCCATCTACAAATAGGATTTTATCAATATCTGCTCTGATAATCGATAATACTCCTAGTTTTATGTTTACATTTTATTTTGGGAGTTAATTAATTCAGAGAAAATTACATTAATTATTGACGACCGTTGCGTTGCTCGCTATAACACAAGTTAAAAGTTTTCGGACGAATTCAATTGCTGAATTGTCCCATTATCCAGTTCCGTGTACATACTGCTGCGTAGTTGGGAGTGACTGATGCCCAATTACTGTTCTCGGCCTTGCATGCACAGCCAATATTTTAGTCTAGGTCCAGGTGCAGTCAGCCAGCACTGCCAAAAACGCTATTATGGATATTGCTTTCAGTGCCAACTATTTCCCAGCTCCGACTGCTTTTTTCCTACCTCTTATGTGGCTAATATAGAGGTATACGTCTGCGCGTGGCCTCTCTATTTCATTGGGCTTGGCATTAGCGATTATCAATTAAACAGATACGGATAACTGTTCAGCATCCAGGTTGAAAACTGGCTTGTTTTGAGAGTCTATTGTTTCATTTTTTTCTCTAGAAAAGAATAAAAAAACAAATCACAGTTTAAAAAAGCATAAAATGGCGAAATGAGTTTAGCAGCCAATTTTTCTGAGTGCCCACCAGTTGAAACTTAATGGGTTTCAAGATTTTAGGTTTTAGGCCCATTGTCCTGATACACGAAAAGTTCAACCATCATAGACACTGAGGCTTCACTACCAATACAGGGGCTGAGTAGCAGAATGGTCCGATGCATTTGCCTCTCGCAAAAATGTATCTGAGCTCGATTTCGCGGCGAGGCCACATTCATTTGTGGAATTTACGCCCTCGAGGGCCGACCTCCAAGGCACAGTGAGACTGTACACTGCCTGAGGGTTCATAGGAAATACTCTGACTTCCTGTGAGCATTCCTATGAGCATCATTGCTTAAAATTTCAATTATTTCGATGCAATGACATGTCTTGATGTGTGATGTGCCTGAGCGTGAACCCTTCGGAAAATGTTAATATTGCCACAGCCAGGTTAATGCACTTTTAAAAGTGTTTACCTTATTTAGAAAAAGTGTAGTACACAAATACCCCAATACACAAAAATCTATCTGTGATGAAAGTGTCACTACTTGATCTAATCTTCCGTGTCGCATTATTGGACTGGGGGGCAGAGCACAAGACTGCATTGGGAGCTGTGGAGTGTGGGACAGTGTTTTGCACATCCCCGTGCGATCGACTTGGAATGATAGAAGAATGAAGAGGAACGAAAATTAACTTTCGATTTTGTTGGGCGATGCTGAGCCAGAAGCAGTGCGATTGTGAGGGGCTTGTGAAGTATTCGAGCGTTTCGGAGCTATGAAAGTGCTGCTGAGTTTGCATGGCTACTAGAATAGCGAGGGCGGAAATATATAGAGATGAGATGAAGATGTTTGTAAGCACAAGTTTCTTGCGGGCGAGAAACTTCTTATATCCCCGCTTTGGCCCGGCAAACGTTTCGTCTTATCCTCGGTGTATTAACATTTATTTGACAGGACCAATTAAATGATAGTCTATGGACGAAAACCTTTCTTTCAAATGTGAAAGACTCCCGATTCCCGATTGGCCGAGCCAATTTCTGGTAAATAGTCGTCTATGGGTCGAGCCGAGCAGCATTAAACACTATAAATCCCCATCTTAAGCTGTTGCCGTCTATGGCCTTGAAACGCAGTCCTCAATCGTTCTGGGCCAAGAAACGAATTCAGGTGGGAATACGGAAGTCGACCATAGACAATAACACTGGGCGGGCTATTGTGAGTTTAAAATCTGTTTAAAAAATATAGCTATAAATGTAGTTATTGTTGCCGAGGTTGTAGCCTTTTGGTTAGAGCGTCGGACTCACGACTTGAAGGTCGTGGGTTCGATTCCCGACTCCACTGGAACAATTCGCATCCTTTAGCAGGACACGTAACTCTGCATTGCTTCAGTTCACTAAGTTGTTAAATGGCTACCAGCATTAGCTGGGATAATTGAGGGTGGGTGTGGCGTCCCCCAGTCCATGGACTGAACAGCTGTACGCGACCTTCAGATGCGCTGTGCACTAGCTGCGGCTGTGCTGTCGTCTGCACATCTGGCCCAACTGGGGCAGGTGTAATCAATTATTAATAGATATTATTATAAAAAATGTAAATAATGCAACTCACTTAGCGATTTCATCTTCTGTTCCGAGTCCGCAGGCCAGTGACAATAGCACTGCGGCCGATAAAGCGACAGCTGTCACTGAGAAAGAAAACATTTGTGACAACCAAAAGAGACACCTGAATGATCAAAGAAGGGAAAATGAAGAGCTGATCGCTCCAAGAGCGTCTAGAATGAGCCAGCCAGTGTCAGAGTCCAGTGTCAGTTTCCATATTTTGCCGACAGATTTCGTGATTTTGAGACTCCGTTTTCCGTCCTATATTTTTAGATTTTATGATGCTGAAAAATTTAACAATTTCCTCTTCAATAGAAATCTCGAGAGTTGTTTTTGAGCCTGTAGCAACTCTCTGACTGAGTTGTTCTGCCTCCCGACCAGTCAGATACTGACTTGTCTGCCATTGGCCACGGCTTCAAAATCAATTTTAGCACAGCTGGGAGCTGCAAATGAAAAAACTGCCTGTTGTTGCATTTTCAAAGCAAATTTGTCTCCCAATGCTACTTGGACTGTGACTGGGTTACGATTCGGCTGGAGTGAGTTTCCCTGAAACACTATTTTAGTTTGCACTTCTCCCCATCAACTATTTAGCACGCGGAAACAGAGTAAAGCTTGGAATAGTACATTTTTCAAATTCCTGATCATCATACAGGCCAACTGAAAGACCCTGTAGGGTACTTTAGGACGTTGCTCATTTCCCTGAGCTAAATCCTGCAGGGCCTTGCTCATTTCCCTGAGCTAAATCCTTCAGGGCATCGCTCATTTCCCTGAGCTAAATCCTTCAGGGCATCGCTCATTTTCCTGAGCTAAATCCTTCAGGGCATCGCTCATTTCCCTGAGCTTAATCCTTCAGGGCCTTGCTCATTTCCCTGAGCTAAATCCTTCAGGGCCTTGCTCATTTCCCTGAGCTAAATCCTTCAGGGCATCGCTCATTTCCCTGAGCTAAATCCTTCAGGGCATCGCTCATTTCCCTGAGCTAAATCCTGCAGGGCCTTGCTCATTTCCCTGAGCTAAATCCTTCAGGGCCTTGCTCATTTCCCTGAGCTAAATCCATCAGGGCCTTGCTCATTTCCCTGAGCTAAATTCTTTAGGGCATCGCTCATTTCCCTGAGCTAAATCCTTTAGGGCCTCAGCACTTCCGAAACCAGGCTGTAAAACTTTTACCCGATGAATCAGTAAGTTGTGCAAACTGAAATGAATTTACAGTTTTATAACTGAATGACGTTACAGTTTAGCATAGGAAATTTAAACAGCTCCAGTTGCTGGATTAATTGAATGAGTCAATCAGACAATGCATTCTACCTGCAGGCAGTTAATTAAGAATCGCATGCAGAACTCAATCTATTTGAGTCAACTGATTGAGTCAGTGAGATGAATTTCTAAACAGCAAAGCATTTTCGGAGCCTCATATTTGCACCAGTGTGGTTGGAACAATGGTAGGCCTATGACTATGACTGCTAGTGTAGTTAAAGCATTATATTATATCTCGTATTTGTACTTTTGCAGCAGCTCTACCTTTTAGGAGGTGAGTAGAGAATGAGTCTCGCATTCAGGTTCTGAGTTCGATTCCTAAGCGCATGTGTACACCGCCTGAAGACACTTCCTGTGTGCCTGGTGGTGAGCTCAAGAGTCAACGAAATGTGCAGAATGGTCTTTCCCGAGGCAAAATTGAGAGCCCACAAAGAGCTACTGTGAGTAGTGTAGATTGAAAAAATTGTAATAAAAAAGTTTTACCCGCGGAATATAAACCTACTCTGACATTTCAGCGGAAAATCAAAATGCGAGTTCTAAAACTAATTGATTGTCACGAGAACTCACCGAAGCTTACCAAGGAAAGATTTCTAATCCACTGTTCCAGAGATTATTGATTTCAGAAATAGAAAATTAAATTATGCTCCGTACGTACTCACTCCCTGCGAGCTAAATGTCAAACATATTCTTTTTATTTATGTCAAAACACCACGCACTCGAAATGTCGCATCAGTATAGCCCAGGCTACAGGAAATATGCAAAGACTTCTAAAAAGTAAGCTTGGTTGAATAAGAAGTATGTTACGGTCCGTACATGCCTACTTATACGTAGGATTACGAGTAAAATCTGGAGAGATGAGACACGGGAGAGATGAGATACAGAAAAGATGAGACACGGGAGAGATGAGACACGGGAGAGATGAGACACGGGAGAGATGAGACACGGGAGAGATGAGACACGGGAGAGATAAGACACGGGAGAGATGAGATACAGGAAAGATGAGACACGGGAGGGATGAGATACAGGAGAGATGAGACACGGGAGAGATGAGACACGGGAGGGATGAGACACGGGAGAGATGAGACACGGGAGAGATGAGACACGGGAGAGATGAGACACGGGAGAGATGAGACACGGGAGAGATGAGACACGGGAGGGATGAGATACAGGAAAGATGAGACACGGGAGGGATGAGATACAGGAGAGATGAGACACGGGAGAGATGAGACACGGGAGAGATGAGACACGGGAGAGATGAGACACGGGAGAGATGAGACACGGGAGAGATGAGACACGGGAGAGATGAGACACGGGAGAGATGAGAAAGAGGAGGTTGCATAAGGAATCGGGATTGGATTGGGTTTCAGTGGAATTGGATTGGGTTTCAGAGGAATTGGATTGGGTTTCAGAGGAATTGGATTGGGTTTCAGAGGAATTGGATTGGGTTTCAGTGGAATTGGGTTTCAGTGGAATTAGGTTTCAGAGGAATTGGATTGGGTTTCAGAGGAATTGGATTGGGTTTCAGAGGAATTGAATTGGGTTTCAGAGGAATTGGATTGGGTTTCAGAGGAATTGGATTGGGTTTCAGAGGAATTTGATTGGGTTTCAGAGGAATTGGATTGGGTTTCAGAGGAATTGGATTGGGTTTCAAAGGAATTGGATTGGGTTTCAGAGGAATTGGATTGGGTTTCAGAGGTATTGGATTGGGTTTCAGAGGAATTGGATTGGGTTTCAGAGGAATTGGATTGGGTTTCAGTGGAATTGGATTGGGTTTCAGAGGAATTGGATTGGGTTTCAGAGGAATTGGATTGGGTTTCAGAGGAATTGGATTGGGTTTCAGAGGAATTGGATTGGGTTTCAGAGGTATTGGATTGGGTTTCAGAGGAATTGGATTGGGTTTCAGAGGAATTGGATTGGGTTTCAGTGGAATTGGATTGGGTTTCAGAGGAATTGGATTGGGTTTCAGAGGAATTGGATTGGGTTTCAGAGGAATTGGATTGGGTTTCAGAGGAATTGGATTGGGTTTCAGAGGGAATTGGATTGGGTTTCAGAGGAATTGGATTGGGTTTCAGTGGAATTGGATTGGGTTTCAGAGGAATTGGATTGGGTTTCAGAGGAATTGGATTGGGTTTCAGTGGAATTGGATTGGGTTTCAGAGGAATTGGATTGGGTTTCAGTGGAATTGGATTGGGTTTCAGTGGAATTGGATTGGGTTTCAGTGGAATTTGATTGGGTTTCAGTGGAATTGGATTGGGTTTCAGAGGAATTGGATTGGGTTTCAGTGGAATTGGATTGGGTTTCAGAGGAATTGGATTGAGTTTCAGTGGAGAATGTTGTTGAGTTTTTAATTCAGTTGAATACATTTTTACAACATGAAATCTAATCTATAATTTGCTGTATAACTAAGTCCCAATTAGATCACAATTGACCCGTGCCTAAAAAGTGCTAAATAAAAAGCGATGAAGAGGCAGTTAAAGGCCCGAAACCAGCATCCAAAATGTAGCTGACCTACCCCGACCGCATTTGGAGCGGGTTTATAGACTCAGGACGCACCGGTGTTATCACCGATCTGGTAGAGGCTAATTACTAAGTCAGGAGTTGTGGCTAGGAGCACAATAGAACGTTGGGGATTAATTTAATAATCCACAATGGCTAGCTAAATTATTTCAGCCCCATTCAGTCAGCGGTAATGAATTATCAAGCAGCGGTGACGGCTCAATCATCTAAGCTCAAACCGGTGCCGATGGTACTGGCTTCACACCTGCAGCCTTGAAAACTGGGATTGGAAAACTCTAATATTCCAGCCGGATACTGCGCTCAAAGCTCCTACGTCTCATCTCCCCCGTGTCTGATCTCCCCCGTGTCTGATCTCTCCCGCGTCTCATCTCTCCCGTGTCTCATCTCTCCCGTGTCTCATCTCAACTGTGCTGCATCTCTCCCGTATCTCATCTCTCCGTGTCTCATCCCTCCCGTGTCTCATCTCTCCCGTGTCTCATCCATCTCTCCCGTGTCTCATCCCTCCCGTGTGTCATCTTTCCCGTGTGTCATCTCTCCCGTGTCTCATCCCTTCCGTGTCTCATCTCTCCCGTGTCTCATCCCTTCCGTGTCTCATCCCTTCCGTGTCTCATCTCTCCTGTGTCTCATCTCTCCCGTGTCTCATCTCTCCCGTGTCTCATCCCTTCCGTGTCTCATCCCTTCCGTGTCTCATCTCTCCTGTATCTCATCTCTACTGTGTTGCATCTCTCCCGTGTCTCATCTCAACTGTGCTGCATCTCTCCCGTGTCTCATCTCTACTGTGTTGCATCTCTCCCGTGTCTCATCTCAACTGTGCTGCATCTCTCCCGTGTCTCATCTCAACTGTGCTGCATCTCTCCCGTGTCTCATCTTTCCTGTATCTCATCTCTTGAGTGTCTCATCTCTCATGTATCTCATTTGTCCATGTCATATCTCCCTTGTCTCATCTTCCGTAGCTAATGTCTTTGTTCTGTTTTTGCTTCTTTGTAATCCTTTTCAAAGAAGTTCAGAATAATCAGCACTGAATATTTTTCACGTTTCCATAGTTACTAGGCCACTAGCTAGGCTAACTAGGGACGATCTCATTGGCTGCCTGAGTCTAGCTCACGGGTGGAGTGTGATGCAGCAAAAAGCTGCTATTTTTATGCAAGTACAGCATCTTGAGTGACTGAGTGATGGAAACCGGGAGCGAATAATCCAAACGGACTGGAATTTATAGACCCGAAAATTTTTTTTTCTTTTTGTTGTCTCCCCAAGGCCAGAGAGTTCAAAGATGAGCAACATGAGCTCACTCAGTGGCTCAAACCCCACAGTGAATTCCAGCTCGCGAATCAGTGCAGACAGCTCAGACGATCCAACCTATGACGACGCTACCTGGATTCTGACTTCGTCATTCGTTATTTTTACAATGCAGTCAGGTATTTCAAATCTATAATTACACTATAATTACACAAGCTCGTTACACTATATCTTTGTTGTGCTCCACTGTCGTTTTTTATTCCGCTTTCTCAACCTCAACTGTGAATACGAACCCGGAACCTTAAAAAAATTGCGAATAACAAGGGCTGGGATGTGGTCGAGAAAAAGCTTGCGAGACACCACACACACGCCTGTTTTCTATTGGCTGTGGCTTGTCGTACGTTGAATCGGCGGCTCTGACCAATGGCCGAACTGTTCAGGGGCATCATTCCCCAGAATTGGGGTAGGGTAGATCATCAGGTAGGGAAAACCCCGGGCAACAGCCTTCTCAACCTGCTTCTGCTATCAAGCGATGAGACCAGTGAGAAAGGTTAAGGGCCAAGGTGGGTACCAGATTTGGTGTCAGGAGACACGTGAGATTGATAAACCTGCACAGGTTTTGTAAGTCGCTGAAATTTTCTTGTCCTATCACCCGAAAGACCAGGTCAATAGACAATCAATCACCTGCACTGTCAGGGTGTCAATAATTTTAATTAGGTTAAGCTCGGAATGTCGCTAACAACCACGCCAGTGTCCAGCACATCGGCAACAGCTGCGACAGACCTGCATGATGATGCTGTCTGGATTCTCGCCTGCGCGTTCATCATATTCACCATGCAGACAGGTGAGCGAAGGCACAAACAGAAGTTAATAATTAGCAGGTAGGATAGGTCGGAACTACTCATCGGGTGCTCGGTTGAGAACACCTGAGAAATCCTGATCGACCGGTTCGTCACGATCCAGTTTCTTGCCTCTTCAACTAAGCGTGTGGGAGGAAAAATTGATCGATGTCTACTTGAAGCCGAGTTTACTTTACAGGTTGAGAAATTCATTATGCAGGTGTCCATATAGCAGTTCGTCCATATTGCTAAGCAAGGAATATTCTATGCAAAAGCACAGCTATGTTCTCAACAACTTCGGCCTCCTGACCACCTGACTTTCGCTCTGCTTGTTCTCAACCACGGTTCTGTCTGGCCTGCTATGCAATCATTTTCCGCTTTTAGATCGATCACACCTTGAAAAATTTCAGAAAATTTCCTTCTCTACAATGAGTACATTCTGCAGTAACAGCGCAGCTGCAGAGTGTTTTGTTTGCAAGTCGGCAGTGAATTATTCAGTACCTCGGGGAGTTAATCCTCCACATCTTTGCAATTTAATTCGTTCTCTCTCCATCTCACCTGTCATTTTACATTCACGTTCTCACTTGTCTAAGACTAAGAACCTGCTCAAACTTAATTTCGTTGAAGGCCCGCAGCTAGCGACATTGTTTTGCTTAGCAACCGTTGTCAGGGACGGAATTGAAGAGCAACACTGTCTACCAGCTTTCTAAGCAGATGTAGAGGGTTACAGAAAGCAGCAATAGTACACCATATACACTGAATGGATGTTTCAGACAAAGTTTGCAATGCAAATAGTTTTTTGTTAGATTTTCTATATTCCTTCCCTATCGGCCTGAGTCAACAGCAGTCGAAGATGCTAAACTTTTCTTAGAAGTAAATATTTTTTTAATTCTCCAAATATTTGCCACGAATCTGGGACTAATAGTTGACTCCCCAACCATTCAGGAAGAGACCCACCCACGCGGTAAATTTTTCGCATTGTTGCGAACATACTCAGGGTGCATTAGCTTTGGATAACGGAGGAAGTTCGCGAAAGCTTTTTGTTGACAATTTGATATGGGATGACAAAAAGCTTGTTCCAATAGACATTTTTTCAACTCAATTTAGACGCCATAAACGCGCCAGAATTGGTTCCAGAACCTTCGAATGGAATGGGGAGAATGCCAAGAGACGCTTTGATAAGGCAACCACCAGTTGCATCATTCATCAGTCCTTTTCAATGATTGTTAGAAAAGTCATTAGACAAGAAAAACGATGCCTCAATGCGCGCCAACCCCTGCACTTCAGGCTTCGGGCTGCTTGAGGCTGGAAACGTGCAGGTCAAAAACGAGGTGAACATCATGGTGAAGAACGTGGTCGACGTGGTCTTCGGCGGCCTGTCTTACTGGATGTTCGGCTACGCGCTGTCCTTTGGCAAGTCTGGCGGTGGCGGTTTCTGCGGCTGGGGCGACTTCTTCATGGACCGGGCGCCGGGTGAAGCTGACATGGGTGTCGGCTTTGCCACGTTCGTGTTCCAGCTCAGGTTAGCACCACTCCATGCTGAGAAAGTCTCTAAAGTTCACTAAGCCACGTTCGTGTTCCAGCTCAGGTTAGCACCAATCCATGCTGAGAAAGTCTCTAAAGTTCACTAAGCCACGTTCGTGTTCCAGCTCAGGTTAGCACCAATCCATGCTGAGAAAGTCTCTAAAGTTCACTAAGCCACGTTCGTGTTCCAGCTCAGGTTAGCACCACTCTATGCTGAGAAAGTCTCTAAAGTTCACTAAGCCACGTTCGTGTTCCAGCTCAGGTTAGCACCACTCTATGCTGAGAAAGTCTCTAAAGTTCACTAAGCCACGTTCGTGTTCCAGCTCAGGTTAGCACCACTCCATGCTGAGAAAGTCTCTAAAGTTCACTAAGCCACGTTCGTGTTCCAGCTCAGGTTAGCACCACTCTATGCTGAGAAAGTCTCTAAAGTTCACTAAGCAACAAAGAGCGCAAGGCCCAAGCATAAGGGGTCAGGCGCTTTGGCATCGAGAAAACGCAGCCAACGTATCACCGTGAGCGAGACCTTCCTCGAGGACGTCCCGAACACGTGACCCGCCGATTGAAGCATTCCTCTCTCGTACAGGGTCTCGTTTCCGGTGTTCTCGTCAATTTAAGGCTCACTGACATTAAATAAGGCGGAAGCATACTGCTGTACATGATTTTAATGACCATTCATTTAAACACTAAATAAATTTACTCCAAAACGAGTCATTTCATGACAATGTGAATGAGCCTTTAGAAGGGCAAACGTTTGGCGCAGACCTCAGAGCGCCGAGTCCAGGTGTTTCTCCGACGCAGCCGACGGTATCACAATAGGACGCTCAAAAACACCGCTTGGCACATTCCATCAGTATCAGCTTAAATAATCTATCTTTAATTAAATAAAATGGAAGCTCAGCAAAGTGATTTGAGCCAGGTGTACAGCTGTGAACAGCCGTATATGTTGCCAAACCAAATTTCTAGCCAATTTATCGCTCACTTTGCACCTCGGCATTTCAGTTTCGCCACCACAGCAACCACAATTGTGTCCGGCGCCATGGCTGAGCGAACAAAGCTTGACGCCTACATCCTGTTCTCATTCCTGAACACCCTGGTGTATTGCATCCCAGCGCACTGGATGTGGGACAAGCGCGGCTTTCTGAAGCTTCTCGGCGCTGTGGATATCGCCGGTTCCGGCACTGTGCACTTTCTTGGAGCCGTGTCCGCCGCAGTTGCTGCCCTGTTGCTGGGGCCTCGGCTGGGTCGGTACAGCGAGAACAAGGAGACGCCCCGAGGTGGAAATCCAACGAATGCGCTCATAGGGATGTTCATGCTGTGGTGAGCGCATACTCAGAAAACTCAAAGCCGCAAAGAAAATAATGTTCTCTTAGAACAGCTAAACTACCGTTCAAACTATTTAATTCATATCGGCGAGTACATAAATTACAACCAGGGGGTCGGTGCCAGAGCGGTCTAACGCGTTTGCCTCTCGCACCAAGGTCCCTGAGCTCGATTCCACGGCGAGGCCACATTTATTTAGGGCGCAGCCGCAGAGAGAAGGCTTGGGGGCTTGTCGTGCAATTTACGTCATTGAGGGCCAACCTCCAAGGCACGGTGATAGTGTACAATACCTGACGACGAGAAAGTCAGGGCAGATGTACACACCTGAGTGAGCGTATGCCTGCGAACAGGATCTGTGTGCGTGTGTGCTCAGGAGTCAGCGGAATGGGCAGAATTGCCTCCTCGCTGTCTGCGGGTCTAGTGTCACCAAATGATGTGCCATTGCCCGCAGCCGTACTGCAAAAAATAATTAATATTTTTCTATAATGAATTACAACCCTAGCATAAATCCAACATAAATCCAACGGTACCTTCATCCTAGAGTTTTTTCAATGCCGAGACACGGATTAAAATGTGTATGCTTCTTTCAAAACCAGGATTTGCATGCCCACGAGAACTCGAAATCCCCAGAACTTCCATGGGACTCGCAAATCCCTGAGTTCTGGGGATTAGAGTGACTGATAGGCCTAACAATCATTTGAATGATGGAACTTTAACATTTCAGAATTCAGCTCTTGAATAGATATTTAGATCAAAAACACCCGAGAGTTCTTGCGTTTTAACTCATCGAATAATCAAAGTCTTACTTGCACTTTTGTTAATAAAAATCCATACTAGAGACAGAGAGTGAAACTGAGACTACGGACTCAGCCCTGTAATTAAACTGCCGCACCCGATAATTCAGGTGGGGCTGGCTAGCCTTCAACTGCGGCAGCACGTTCGGCATCTCCAACGGGAAATGGAAGCTGGCAGCCAAGTGAGTTGTGCTCAAACTCAATCCTCTACCATGCCCTGTGTGCTTATCATTATGCAGCGAGTTTAATTAACTGACTATTGCCCCCTGAGAACTGCAGGTTGTATTTGCGCTATAAAGATCTTGTACACACCTGTGTGAGCGTGTGCCTGCGTACAGTATCTGTGTGCGTGTGTGCTCAGGAGTCAGCGAACTAGGGGCAGAATTGCCTCCTCGCTGGCTGCGGGTCTAGTGTCACCAAATATTGCCTGCAGCCCTCCTGCAATTATTATTATTATTATTGTTATTATTGTTGTTATTATTGTTATTGTTGTTATTATTATTGTTATTATTAATATTGTTATTATTATTATTATTATTATTGTTATTATTATTATTATTATTATTATTATTATTATTATTATTATTATTATTATTATTATTATTATTGTTATTATTGTTATTATTGTTGTTATTATTGTTATTAGTTTTACTGCTCCACTCTCTCTAATTGCAGGGCCGCTGCCACAACTCTAAACGCATCAATGGGAGGCGGCCTGAGTGGGATTATTCTCACGTAAGCATTTTCCCCAATGACTCCATTGAATTCCTCGCACGCCAAGCTGGTGTTCAGAGCTCTGAAATGAAAACAAAATAAATATTAAAGTTCCTTTCGGCAATGTGTTTGAAACGGGTCATTGCGTCTGCAATATCTGTAGTGCGCATAGTATTTCCCAGTTATCATAATGGCCTACTCACCATATCAGAATTTTGAGCACAGCTAGATAGAGCAGGTAGGGGCTAATAAATCATTTTTTCCTGGCCAGTTTCCACTAAGATTGTTTAATAATTTAGAAGGCAGATGCTATCCATATCACTAGATTGTAGGAAAATACTGTTTTAAGAGCAGTCAAACAAAAATACGAGCTAGTTCAGAAAACTATTCCCAGGTATTATTCTGGTACTTCTCAAACAAGAACAAACCTTCGTCTGCAGGTACATAATTAACAAGAGAAAATTTGAGGTGTGCGACATTGTTAATTCCATACTGGGAGCTCTGGTGGCAGTCACGGGTGAGTTCAACACTTGACTTGCTATTGTTTGCTGACTGTTTTGTAATGTCTGCATCTTAGAAAGGTCACAATCTATATTTTAGGCAAAGCACTATTCTACCTAGATTAATGTTAGACAGGACACTAATCTACCTGTTAGGCAGAGCGCTAATCTACCTGTTAGATAGGGCGCTAATCTACCTGTTAGATAGGGCGCTAATCTACCTGTTAGACAGAGCGCTAATCTACCTGTTAGATAGGGCGCTAATCTACCTGTTAGACAGGACAGTAATCTACCTGTTAGACAGGACAGTAATCTACCTGTTAGACAGGACACTAATCTACCTGTTAGACTGGATAAAATATACCTTTTAGGTAGTACTCTACTTTCCCTGTTAGACAGGGTCCCACCAGCAGTTAGACGTCTGTGTTCGTCTCACCCTTGCAGCCGGCTGTTCCGTCGTTCGCGCCTGGGAGGCTGTTCTGATAGGAATCATCGGAGGCATTATTGTCATCCCAGCCGCTTCATTGATGGACAAACTCCACCTGGACGATCCAGTAGGAGCTGTGGCAGTGCACGGATTCTGCGGCCTTTGGGTGAGCAGCTTGTCTTGAGAAGGATTATGGCTAAGCACCTGCATTATAGCTTATGGCTAAGCAACTAGAGTTATTTATCTATCTAGCATCTCTAACATCTGTCTAACAGCTCTAGCATCTGTCTAACAGCTCTAGCATCTGTCTAACAGCTCTAGCATCTGTCTAACAGCTCTAGCATCTGTCTAACAGCTCTAGCATCTGTCTAACAGCTCTAGCATCTGTCTAACAGCTCTAGCATCTGTCTAGCATCTCTAACATCTGTCTAACAGCTCTAGCATCTGTCTAACAGCTCTAGCATCTGTCTAACAGCTCTAGCATCTGTCTAACAGCTCTAGCATCTGTCTAGCATCTCTAACATCTGTCTAACAGCTCTAGCATCTGTCTAACAGCTCTAGCATCTGTCTAACAGCTCTAGCATCTGTCTAGCAGCTCTAGCATCTGTCTAACAGCTCTAGCATCTGTCTAACAGCTCTAGCATCTGTCTAACAGCTCTAGCATCTGTCTAACAGCTCTAGCATCTGTCTAACAGCTCTAGCAACTGTCTAACAGCTCTAGCATCTGTCTAACAGCTCTAGCATCTGTCTAACAGTTCTAGCATCTGTCTAACAGCTCTAGCATCTGTCTAACAGCTCTAGCATCTGTCTAACAGCTCTAGCATCTGTCTAACAGCTCTAGCATCTGTCTAACAGCTCTAGCATCTGTCTAACAGCTCTAGCATCTGTCTAACAGCTCTAGCATCTGTCTAACAGCTCTAGCATCTGTCTAACAGCTCTAGCATCTGTCTAACAGTTCTAGCATCTGTCTAACAGCTCTAACATCTGTCTAACAGCTCTAGCATCTGTCTAACAGCTCTAGCATCTGTCTAACAGCTCTAGCATCTGTCTAACAGCTCTAACATCTGTCTAACAGCTCTAGCATCTGTCTAACAGCTCTAGCATCTGTCTAACAGCTCTAGCATCTGTCTAACAGCTCTAGCATCTGTCTAACAGCTCTAGCATCTGTCTAACAGCTCTAGCATCTGTCTAGCATCTCTAACATCTGTCTAACAGCTCTAGCATCTGTCTAGCAGCTCTAGCATCTGTCTAACAGTTCTAGCATCTGTCTAACAGCTCTAGCATCTGTCTAGCAGCTCTAGCAACTGTCTAACAGCTCTAGCATCTGTCTAACAGTTCTAGCATCTGTCTAGCAGCTCTAGCATCTGTCTAACAGTTCTAGCATCTGTCTAACAGCTCTAGCATCTGTCTAACAGCTCTAGCATCTGTCTAGCAGCTCTAGCATCTGTCTAACAGTTCTAGCATCTGTCTAACAGCTCTAGCATCTGTCTAGCAGCTCTAGCATCTGTCTAGCAGCTCTAGCAACTGTCTAACAGCTCTAGCAACTGTCTAACAGCTCTAGCAACTGTCTAACAGCTCTAGCAACTGTCTAACAGCTCTAGCAACTGTCTAACAGCTCTAGCAACTGTCTAACAGCTCTAGCAACTGTCTAACAGCTCTAGCAACTGTCTAACAGTTCTAGCATCTGTCTAACAGCTCTAGCATCTGTCTAGCAGCTCTAGCATCTGTCTAGCAGCTCTAGCAACTGTCTAACAGCTCTAGCAACTGTCTAACAGCTCTAGCATCTGTCTAGCAGCTCTAGCATCTGTCTAACAGCTCTAGCATCTGTCTAACAGCTCTAGCATCTGTCTAGCAGCTCTAGCATCTGTCTAACAGTTCTAGCATCTGTCTAACAGCTCTAGCATCTGTCTAGCAGCTCTAGCATCTGTCTAGCAGCTCTAGCAACTGTCTAACAGCTCTAGCAACTGTCTAACAGCTCTAGCAACTGTCTAACAGCTCTAGCAACTGTCTAACAGCTCTAGCAACTGTCTAACAGCTCTAGCAACTGTCTAACAGTTCTAGCATCTGTCTAACAGCTCTAGCATCTGTCTAGCAGCTCTAGCATCTGTCTAGCAGCTCTAG
Organism: Macrostomum hystrix; assembly: GCA_950097015.1. NCBI lineage: Eukaryota > Metazoa > Platyhelminthes > Macrostomidae > Macrostomum > Macrostomum hystrix. The sequence goes on from CATNEN010000001.1 coordinate 15,603,264, forward strand.
CAACTGTCTAACAGCTCTAGCAACTGTCTAACAGCTCTATCAACATCCATCAACAGGGCATGCTGGCTTGTGGTTTCTTTGTCGACGAAGATCCGCTGCAGAACATGAACAATGGCCAGCGGGGCCTGCTTCACGGTGGCGGATTCTACCTGCTGGGGGTTCAGCTGCTGGCGTGCGTCTGCCTGGCCGCGTGGAGCGCGGCGATCACACTCATCACCCTTGGCGTGAGTGTCAATTGATTACACCTGCCCCGATTTGGCCAGATTTGCAGCCGACAGCACAGCTACAGCTATTGCGCGGCGCATCTGAAAGCTGCGTACGGCTGTCCAGTCCATGGACTGGTGGGACGCCAAACTTACGAGTATTTAGGTGTCTTTCTAAATGACACAAATGTTCCAATGGAGTCGGGAATCGAACCCCCGACCTTTAAGTCGTCAGTCCGACGCCCTAACCACAATAAATAGCACACAAAGTTATTGAATATTCTGCCTAGCAGGTAAAACCTTGTCAAACAGTGACGCAACGCTGGTAAACTGTTGGTAATCGTCTAGGAATTGATTCGACCGTCTTACTGTTAGTCAAGTCTTGCTTTTACTAGAGTAAGTAGCAAGACACCGTACTCTAAGGTAACAGACGGTAAGAGACGGTAAGATACATTTTTACTAGTTACACCTGTCTAATAGTTGAAATCCTAACTAACGGTAGGCAACGTGTCTTGTATTACTATTACTATTCACAACTGAATATTTTTCATTCCATCAATGAGCTGAAAAAAAACTGTAGTTCGCTATGAAGTGTGCGAATCGGCGAAATTTAGTGATCAGGAAAAAGGGGAAACAAACTAGCAAAAAATGATCATAATTTATCTAAATGAAAGCCTTGAGTGCCGTGAAAATAAAATCAAGGTACGCCTCGAAAAAAGGTTTGTTCATGCGCAGAAAACTACAAGCATGTCGAACTGCGAGTGAAATTCAATCACAAAGAAAGGCTCAAAGTGGGCACCTGGCCTCGTTCACAGCAATTCAAAGCATGCGGCATTCTTAACATCCACCTCAAGGCACTGAAGCTAACGATCGGCATCCGACTGACTCCGGAGGAGGAGTTGCTCGGCTCGGACTTTGTCGAGCACAACATCCCCAACGAGAACCGCGTGGCATCCGAGCTGGCCCCGGAGCTGCTGCTCAATTCGCACCAGCAGCAGCGCCGTTTCTCGGCTCTCGTTCTCAAATCTTTGAAACAACTCAGCAATTCTGGAGCAGCTGTCGAGAGCGGCGGTGTCGCCGGGAGCAGCGATGGTGACAGCGGGGTGGACCCCGGAATCGGAGGCGTCGCTGCTCTGCCAGCCACGGTCAGCGGCACCGGCTTCTTCGGGGCTCGAATCGATCGGCGAAGAAGCACCATAGCCAGCATTGCTGCAATGGCCAGCATCGCAGCTGCCACAGCTGCAGCCGCAAGCGGCGGCGGCGACGGCAGTCAGCATCGAACGTCGAGTCGCGAGAACTGGGTCGACGCCGACTTGACGATTGTGGAGGAGGACACCGCCTCGCCTGTGAACGGCGGAGTCTACACGAATCCGACGTTTGAAGGCGACTCGTTGGCGAACTCCGTAGTCAGCGTGCGGCTTTCCCGCTTGCAGACTTCGCTATAGATTGCAACTGACAAGCCAGGGACTTGTTTAACAGTAGAAAGCCAGCTCCATTTTCCCCTGGGAGAAGACCATGGGGTATTAGAGCCGGTCGAGATTAGCTGATCGCAGAATTTGATACTCTTGAATCCCGAGTAGGGTCCTAGACTCATGAGCTATCTCAAGTTTTATTCAATAATGCGAATTTTCTCTCTGCTTAAGACATTGTGGATAAATGTGATCGATTCTCTCCCGGATATTTACGCACTAATTTTCCGGCTCCTTCTCTTCTACCTGTGATTTACAAATTTAAAAGGTAAAAGGGAAGGACACAAAATTTCTGTAGGTGTCGTCTCTAGCTAGTATTTTACGCATAGTGCAAAGATTTTATTATTATTTCTGCCCAAATCCGATGTTAAACTGCCTGTTGAATTGCTAAAAATCCGCATAAAGTTACAACAAAAACAACAAAAACACTCACCAGTAAGAAATAAAAAAATATAAATTGAAAGTATTTTTTCAATATAATTTTGTCATTATAAAATTATTTACTTCTGTAGCATCGAACGCGTCGCATTTGTGTGAGCCTCAAAGACTTAACTCAAAGTTTTAACGTGAAACATTCGATTTGTTTCGAAAAAATGTTTATAAAAAACTGCAATGACAGTTCAGTTATATCATTATATTAGTCATATTTAATTATCAAATGAGTCTAGCATACAGGAATAAAATAATAACTTTTAATACCTCGTAGTGTGTAAGATAATTAAGTTAGGACTAAAAAAATTCTAATAGAAAGCTTATAGTAACGGGTCATGTGGTACAGCTAAAATGAGACGTTGAATTAAAAAAATAAATGACATAACAAATTTTATCTGACAAAGTGAGGTCACAGTTAAAGCAAAGTACGATTGTAGAGAAAATTTCAAAGAAAGTTCTAAAATACGACCATTATTTAAGGATAAGTATTAGAGATTTATACCAATTGCGCCCACGTTGCAGGCATAATATCGTAAGTATAATTTTGCTATTTTTTATTTTTAGATATCAATAAAGCTTACGACTGTAATTTTGAGCAAGAAATGAAAACCTTTAAATTAAAAGTCTGATATTTGTTAATGCGAGTACAATCATTGTCACCGCCAGCTGCTCAGTCCTGCCTTCGCGGTGAGTCTCCCAGCCTGGCCCGAATGTTGCTCAGGCGGCCCTGCATTCGCTTCACTTTGCGCAGCATCTGCGGCATCAACCGCTCCGGATCTCCGAGTTCAGCTTCGCCGACCAGCTTCGCCCGTTGGCCGCGCATAGCGAAGGCCTGCAGCGTCAGGAAGTAGATAACGCGGTGCTTGCTGAAAGTCCGCCTGCGGAGGACTATTTCAGTGTGGCGCAGTGTCTCCCAGGCCGTCACCAGCCAGCGGGCGACCTCACCGAGGATACTCAGCGGAGGCGGCAGGGGTGAGCGGACCATGAACTCTTCGAGCAGATCGTATCTTTCAAACTGCCACATGGCCATTGACTTCTTGTCGATTTCATCCACCGTCTTTGAGAATGACGCGACGATAAGGTTCAACAGCAACGTCGACACTATTATGATGTAGATGCACATCACAACGTTGGGCACAAGAATCTGACCGAGCGGGTGGGGACACTTCTTGCTGTCCGAGCAGTCCTTGCCAGACACCAAGTCAGAGCTATATTCGCCGACCATTGCGTAGAAGGTGATTTTGAACATGCTTTGAAATATGTCGGCGCCTGAGGTTTGCGTCGGATTGCCCATGTAGTAACCGTTTGGAAAGAGCAGGGAATGAATGACGATGCCAAAGCCGAACATCATGATGGCCAGCATGATGAGGAACGGCACGAAGTCGCGAGTTATCATGACGGAGATCATCTTGAGCTTGGGTCCCAGCGTTTCCATCACCGTCGACACGTAGAGCAGACGCATCCAGTAAACTAAGCAGGCCATCTGAAGGATGAACCGGGTCCACCAATAGTACATGTCCGTGAATACATACGTGTAGCTGTCAGTAGCGGTGTTTTTGAGCATCGGCATTCGCATACAAAATCCGACAAAGCTTAGCGTCAGGCCCAGCGTGTCCAGAATGTTCCAACCATCCGTGATGTGGTTCAGAACCGATCCGTTAATCCTGGCGTGGTTTATCTCGTGCAGCTCTTCCAAGAAGAAGCCGAGAAGGAACAAGTATACTATTATCTCAGCAACAGAAATCTGGTACTCGAACTTTGCTACCACAATGTAGGAGAAAAAGCTGATGAATATAATGTGAGCCAAGATGTGGTAGTGAAACTTAACGGCAGGAGTAAAGTAGAAGCCGAACATGGTCCGCACGTACAGGCCGAGAGCATTTAGGAGCAGATTTCCTCTGACTGGTTTCCCAGCTTCGTGCAGAATCGTCTCTTGCCAAACTGCGCCGTCCTGGTCAGGCCGAGCTGGTGCTTTGCTATTCAGCTTGCCAGGTCTGCTGCGTCGGGAGGTGTTCCCCTCCTGCTCATCCTCGGTCTTTTCCTCGGTTTCATTGCCGCTGTCCTCCGGATCGTCAACCTCGTCCTCTGCTCTTGGAACCGCCACAGCCTCAATGCGGTCGGTGTTTCCCGTCTCTCCAGGCGGGCTGCCCTCCAGATGGCAGGTGGCAATCCACAGCTTGCGCAACAGGATGAAAAGCAGCGGGTTGAATGGCAGCAGGCCGAGAAGAATGAGGAACTCCCGATACAGAGATCCGGTGTGGTACAGACGCTTGAACCACTCGCGATCCACGCTGCCCTGCACAGCCTGCATGACCATGAAGGAGTCGCTCTGGCCGTGACTGGCAAGGCCCATGCAGGTGAGCTCGCCATACACTGGCAAACGCTGGCGGATGAAATTAATGGCAACCATCTTCTTTTCGCTGGTATCGATGGTATTTACGGAGCGCACCAGAGACATGCAGATGCTTTCCACTCTGTCAGCCACCTGCTCCATGGTCTTCTTAGTTGGTCGAGGAATGCCTGAGATGACTTGCAGCTTACGCAGCAGTGCCACGCAGAACAGCCCATTGGGTAGAATGTCAAACTGCTCGCTTTTTAGCAGCTCCTCAGTTAGGTGGAACCTCCCTGACATCACCGACCAGACGCTGAGGGTTCGCGTTGGATCGCGCAGGAACTTTCTGTCCTTGTCCTCAATTGGTTCGATAACGGGCAATTTGAGTCGATTGTGAAAAAATTTGAGCATGAGGTCAGGTCGCCAGGTGCCACGCTCTTTGTCGATGAATGTCCTGTGCATGAGGGCCACCATTCCGGTCGAGCCGATTTCAGAGCAGCTCTCGTACATGACCTCAATGTTATCCTCCAAGTACTTTTGGATCTTCGGCCAGAGAGTAGATGCGAACATGATGGTCGCTAGCAGCTCCACGTCTTCCCTGAAAAGCACTAGCCTGCGCACCATCTGGGCGAATGTTTCCACGCAGTCTGCATCGAGGAGCATCTGCGAAAGATGATTTGTTGCAATCAGTTGCACGACGCGCCGGAATTCGATGAAGTCGATGCGCGTATCCGCAGCGATGCGATCTACAATTTGCTGCTTCTGTTCTTCGGAGAGCTTCTCAACCTTGAGTTGGCCTGTGAAGAGGACTGGGCTCTCAACAGGATTTTCCATGTCATCGTCGATTGCGTCCAGCACCTGCAGCACACGATTAAAGTGCTCACAATCGACCAATGAGTTGATATTTTCGCAGTCGTCAGGGACCATAGTCGCGAAATAGTCGGCAAGGCCTGCCAAAGTGTTTTGGTTGCCCATCCGCAGGACAATGTCCATCGGCGTGTGCCGGTCGTCGTCATAATTGCGCACACTGGCTCCGCGCTCCATTAGCAGCGTCATCAGCGGCAGTGACTGCGCCAGCGCTGCATAGTGCAGCGCAGTTCGGTTGCTTGCACCGCGTGCGTCGACATCGGTGGTGCCCTCTATCAAGAGTCGCGCAACATCCTCCTGACCGTCCTGGCAGGCCTGGTGCAGCGGCAAGTTGCCAGCCTCGTCTGGCAGGTTGCAATTCGCTCCGGTAGTCATCAGCATCTGGATTAGACGCGGCTCTTCAACCAAACAGGCCACGTGAAGGGGCAGCTGGATGTCCTCATCGGGCTCGTTCGGATCGAAGCCAATAGAGAGCAGATACTCAGTAGCAGCGATCGCCTTTGCTCGAATGGCTGTGTGCAGGCAGTTCTTCCTGGTGCTATCCCGATGGCCCATATGCTTCAGACTGTTCCCAGCCAGGCTATACAGCAGCTGCAACACATCCGGGCGATCCTCACGACTAGCCAGAATGCACATCGGCGTGCCGCGCATCAACGTAGCCGCGCCAGTGATGTACTCCGGACTGCGCTCTAAGAGGCTGGACAGCTGCTCTAGCTCAGCATTGTAGTAGGCCTCCAGTACAATGTCGCCAGTTGTTCGGCTCAGAGTCCGGGGTCTTTCGCGCCAGGCATCCATGCGCTCTAGTCGAATAGCAAGAAACTATAGCTAGATAATAGTTTTCAGAGAACTTCTAACTAAAAATTGAGGCGCTTAAAATTGGTGGAACGACTGCAATGCAGCTAGTCTCAAGACTATATAAAAAGCCAAGATGTCGGCTTGGCTCACTCTATACTTATCTGGACCCCCCAATGTGCAACTTGCCCAACCCCCGTAGTCAGCTTTTCTTATCCAAGCACGTGCACAATAGATTGGTCACCTTTTGCACAATTGCCATTCTCTTCCAACTTTACCCCACTTGTCCTCCACTGCAGCAACAACACAAAAGATTCTAGTACGAGCTGTTATAAAATGATTCAATGTCGCAATAGCTTTGTTGCCTTTTCTACGAGCTGCGCAGTGCTCTATCTAATTAGTCGTATGCCTAACTATAGCTGCATGATTCAATTTCATTTGGTTTTCACATCTTCGTCTGAACTCATGCGCAAGCAGCTATAGTTGCTCTCTCCCCCCTCTCTCTGCTTGTCTCTGTTTTAATGCGACAGTTCTGATTTTCAATATGCAAAATGTTGTGTAAGACAACATTCCGGTAGACATGTACTTTCATAACGGATTTACTTTGATTACGTCTAGGTCAGCAGTCCACGTGCGTCAGCAGCAGGACGTCTGGACAGACTCGGGGCAGTGCTCTTCGGCCAGAGGTGGGCCCTCTCGTACAGGGCCTCGGACCCGACGTTATCGCCTGCTTTGAAGTGCACACGGAGCAGCCCCGAGTGCGCCGAGTCCAGCAACCGAGACCACGGAATAGAGATAAACAACTATTTCCAGCCGGGTAGAAATTGAGCTGTCCGCTGCGCCAGCGATCATGGCCACGGGAATTATGCAGACTGCGGCGCCTGAATTCCGGTGTCTCTGGATCCAGAGAATCTGTGACAAACTTGGCCATCGCAGCCACCGGGGCGCCCATTGAGATTCTAACTGGCGATTCCGGCTGCTGGTTTTTGGGTTCAGCTGGTGGCTGTGGCTGAGCTCGCGTTGAGTGAGGTTGCCTTGAGAATCGGATGGCTCTGCCGATAACGGTCAGCGAACACGCTGTGGCGGCTTCGCTTTAAGAGACGGCTCTAAGATGTAAATCAAAACGATTTTGGATATGAAGAAGTGAGAATATTATTATAAAGCTTTAACACATTGTTTTAATTTCTCTGAAGCAGGAAGGCTTCGAATTTTCATTAAAAGTCTCAGTCATCGCTCGCTGCAGTACACCGGCCGGGAGTGTCACTTAGTCGTTTAAAAACTGGATAAATAAAACAGTGTGGAATATTAATCTATATATTGTTTTAGTTTTAACCATTTTAATATAAATTTATGCTTTCAGATTTCTAGTCATTGTTTTCATTCCGTCCTTTCCATGTCCACAGAGGATTCCGCAAAGAAGCGCTTTGTGGCAGTTTCTGGCAACAAATGGCGTGTTCATTGGCATGTCGAAATGGCAATACCGTATTAGGAATACCGTATGTTGCAAAATTTAATGGATTGTAATGGAAAATTTACAATCCTAATTTACATTGTTATGTGAAGTCAATTTGCCACAGAATTTTTTCGTTATTCCAGTTTTGGAGCACTCAAGAAGAGATACTACATATACATTTTAAATATAAATTAGTTTATCCTCTTCTGGATTTCTAAATCCGCACGGTGAGCGCTCGCACTTATTAGGCATAATGCCGATGCAGGGGCGTATGCTGTGGGGGGGTACGGGGATATATCCCCCCATTTCCCAAAATTTGGGTCGAATATTTTAGGTGGGAATTTCCATTTTCATTACTGTTTTGGCAATTTGCTGACATATGAGATATGATTGAAAAAAAAATTCAAGATGCAATATACTTTTAAATTGCAATACATCTACTACATCTACAGTGTGCATGTACTACAGGCTAGCTACTTTATTATTATTCATTCATTGTATAGTTCTATGGGTTATAAGTGTATAACGTGTAATTTTCCAACGGGTTTAGTTCGTGTATGTCTATTAATTAAAACAAGGATACACAACAAACAGCACGAGAAAACATGTACTTATTGTACTTAGTCAATTCCCAGAGGCCTAGAGGACATTATTTAGTCCGGTATGTTTATATTTCTGCTGGTTATCCCCCAAACTAAATTCCAGCATACGATACGCCAAGTCTGTGCCGATGTCTTAGCTACACGTTCTAGCAATCCGCCATTCGCTGGATACATTTATCTTTCGTCAACTGTAAAAAAGAAGGTAAGTGACTATGAAATGCATTTAATATTGTATATATTGTAATATTTTAATTGTAAGTTATGTCCAAGTGCATAACTTCAACAAGACCAAGTATATTTGCAAGCTTAAAACCAGAAAATAACTGTAAGGCTAGGCCTAGTAATCTTGAATCTGACTCAAACAATTGCCTTTTGAGTTTTGTACATGTCGCAGACTGGCAACTTAAATTGAAATCCAAATTTGTGGGCTTCTTTAACTCCCAAATTCTTTGGGTATTCCAATTGACTTCAAACCTCACTTAAAGTCAATGGTTGTGGTTCTAGTGTCTTGTGGACATTGTCAACCTACTGTCTTTTTTAGCTTACCTGTAGCTTTAAAAAATTACATGTTAAATATTGCATGCAAGTTTACTGGTTTTTAATGAAAATCTAAATTTAAACTAGTGCAACTTTACCTTAGGTTTTTAGTGAATTAAAAAATGTCATAGGGCCCTGTCTTCAAATTGCTATTCTGCTGTTTACCTCCAATTATTTAAGAAATTAAGGTTTATTCACTTTTTGAAATTTACTAGTGTAGGGCCCACTCCCAGTAGGGTTATATTTAACTTATATTTAATGTTTTTCTAGGTAGTGATTTGCATGTGTTTGTGCGGCAAGACACTTTAATACTAAATTGTCATTACCAGGTTAGATTAAATAGATAAGTTAGATAAGTCGGGTTACCAATCAACTAGAGTTGCCCAGTCAATCACATAGTCTGAATTCTAATATAGCTTGGCTTTGTCTCAATAGGGAATGTATGAAATGAGTAAGAAACTTTTAACACGAGTAAATAAGACACTTTTAAAAACAGGAGTGAGCGCATAACTCAGGTTGCTTTCTCCTCAATTTCTTGTATTTATACAATAAAATTGGGGTGGCATACCTCACTAAAACATGGACTCATTTAAACAAACAGAAATGTTATGGTAAAATATTATATTGTGCCAATTGGCTATCCTGCATTTTCGTTCGTTAAATTATTTTTTCACGTGGAATTAATTTTACATGATCTCACGAGTTCAGCACAGGCAATAAAAAATATTATGGGACATGCAGAACACCCGAAAAGTTTAAGAAAGTTTGTTATAGTCAAGTCAGTTTAAACGTTAGTCTCCGGATTACACTGGGTAGTAATGGGTCACCCAGTACAGAAAGTTGCCGAAATGATGCTCATTTGGGTAGAGCCGGCGCCACAGGAACTCCTGCAGGTGCGACTCGAAGAGCCCATCGCTGGTACCGTGCCCCTGACGCAGCTTGGACTTGCAGTGCGCCCAGCTGCCCTCGATTGTTTTGGTGTGCACTGTCGGGTCCTGTGGGTCCACAAAATTGAGTCAATGGTTGACACTCGCATGGTTGAAGCCCATGGCAGCCATAGTCAGGAAGGTGTCCAGTGTACGCCGGAATGAAAATTAAGAAAAAATGTTGTGTACGCCAAAATTAAAAAGCCCTAAAAAAGCGCTTTTTGATGTACGCTAAAATTGAATAGCCCAAAAAAGCATACGCCAAAATTGAGGACCCAAAAAAACGCAGCAATTTACAGATTTAAAATTTACGTATTAATTACCCATTAAAAAGTTCATTTGTTTTCAGACAACGATTGTGACAGAGACTTATCGGCTCTGACGAACGGACACCGACTACCCTGTTCCCGGCACCGATCAATCACTTTGCTAGATTCATACTTCTTGCAAGCGCGGGCTTTGGGGTCGAAGAAGAGTGGTCCACGGTGTTGCCGCAAGCTTCTTTGACTGTCACCAGTGTAATAAAGTTTCGCAGCTCGTCCCAAGAGTCGCTCATTGGCACTGGTACCCACTGGCGGCAGCATCCAGCGCAGCTTCGTTCTTACCTCGAGCGTGTCGTTGAGCTGACCGCCGATTTTTTGCTGCGAGCGCATTGTCGCGTAGTAGGATTCGACAATCGCTTCTAAAAAAACGAAAGTTTCCATAATTACAAAGTATTAAAATTCTGCATACCTAAAACTTTTCAGACTAGCTCATGCTCACCTGTGCCGCCGCGGTGAAGAGCAAAGTCGAGCAACAGACACGTGGCTTGACCAGCGCGGGAATAAACCCGAGGGTCCTTGTAAAAAGCCGCGTATACTGCTGACTCGTTAAGCGTGGCGCAGACAGACTCGCCTGGCTCTGTAGTCAGTCGCAGTCGAAGCGCCAGATCGCCTGACTTGCGGGGTTCCGCAGAGACCTTAATAATGCGACCCTGTACAGCAGGTGTGAGCCAGTTATCTTGGCCGTCGCCTGAGATGAATGCCTCGTGAATAGTCGTGATAAAAGCCTCCAAATACTTCCGTGATAGGGACGACTTCACGTGCGGTGCGAGACGCTCGTGCTTTTCAGCAAGGCGGACGAGGTGCTTCATCTCAACGGCATGAGTTGCATTCTCGACTGCCTCTTCGATGTCCTCGGCAGTCAACAGGCTAACGGCAGATGCTGCATCCAGGACAATTGACGGATCCCTGACGCAGCATTTCTCCAATCGCGCAAGAAAGGAGCGGTGCAGGCTTGAAGCCAACTGGACTAGGTCCTGGAGAGAATTATAAATATATATAAGTGCGTTAATACACTAATCATGACATGACAGAAGTTTATACTTTTACACAGTAGCGGTGTTAAAACTCAGAGTTAAAAATTACCCGCTCCATATCCTGGGACTCTCGGAGTTGCCAGTCGACCCTGCTGCTTGGCCTACCGGTGCGTTGGTTGCCTCGAGCGGTCACCGTGGGCTTGTCCGGCAGTACAAGCCATCCGCCCATCAATTCGACCGATTTGAATGAGCCTCCCGGTTTGATGGACTCATAGAAGGGCTGTAAAAATTGAAGTGAAGTAGGAAAGAAATGAATACGCAAATTTAAGCCCTTTAAATATAATTTAAGCCCTTACATATAGGCCCAAATCATTTACCTGCAGTCGTGGGTAATCCTCAACTCGGAAAACCTCTGAGCGATTAGCAAAATGCTTCGCTACCCGATCGGCCAGCACGGAAACCTTCCAGTGAGGAAACTGGAGGTTCTGAGCCACTTCCATCAGGGAGACTAGTGGACCAAAAAGGTCCTGCAGGCACAGCAAGTCAAAAACGAAGTCGCTTCCGAACATTGCATATTGCGACTCTTCGTCATCAGAGCAGCACGGATTTTCTGCTCGAAATGCGGTGTGCAGAGCGGCGTAAGTTGCCTCAATGGCGGACCACTGTCTAAAAAAAGAAGCGTAGTGGGAGGACATTAAATAAATTTTTTTTACGCTTTTCATCACCATTTTTATTAGACTATTTATTGATAATAGCTGGTACTTACTTGATTGCAGAGCTCGTGAAACGCTGGGCTGCGAAATGCGACATCGCTCGAGCTGAACCGTCTGACGCCTCTTTCAGTGCTGCCTTACCACGACCATGGCTGAAATAAGTAGCAAAAAAATTCGCTCGCTTTATAAACCGGCGCAATGACTCCCCATCAGGTCCATCGCGAACATCAGTGACGGCCAGATTCAAGTAGTGTGCCGCATCCCACATCACAGGAATCTTTTCGACGTCATCGACAGGGGCCCCGAGCTCGGTCCGAATAGCGCGGCAGAATGTGCCAGCTTGGTACTGGCCATCAGCGACGATACCCATGATGCTTGCAGTGGGCGTCTTCAACACCTGATAGATTCAAAATGATAAAATTAAGCACTCGTCTAATTTAAAGTTTAAAACTGTTAGAATCCCTTCAATCGTCCAAAAAATAATACGTTAGTGACGGTTACCTTAAGTGTCTGCATTAGTCTTTTGGCCAGGGCTTCCCCATCTGCTTGCATTGCAAAGTCGTACACAGCAGGTGCACCCGCAGGAATCGCTACGGCTTCGCCATTTTCGCAGCGAGCTAGAAGGAGTGCCGCCTGATTCGTTGTGCGGCCTGGGGTGCTTTTGTCGCAGGTGATGGTCAGCAGAGGCGGCTGTCCAGTCGAAGGCAGAGGACACCGCAGAAACTCTGCACTTTCGTCGTTTACGCAGGCGTCTAATAACTTCCAAAGTTCTTTGCAGAATGCACTGTGTAAGGAGGGAGGGTAGGTGAAATGACAAAGTTATTATTTATTAAGTATATCTGATTGCATTTAAATAAATTTATTTAGATATGTTTGCAGGTAAACTTACAAGCCATGGCCAATCTGACCAACTTCACAATCAGACGCATCGAGCAGACTCATTAGAGTCTCGTAATGCGAACCCGCAGCAGCCATTTCAATTGTCGCAATAGCACAGCGGAGAAGGGTGCGCACAACCTTGCCTTGTGCCGTCTGTTGTACGACTTCGGTTCGGTAGTCCTTCACAGCCGAATAGTGGGTCTTGCTTGTCGAACAGTGGTTTACGAGTTCATTGCGAAATTTGGAGAACTCGTCCACACCACTTAGCAAACCTGCGACTCGTTCGGCTGAAAGTCGTAGCCCTCTGCTGAAGGACTTATTCTTTTCAGTGGTGGTGGGGTTCCTGGAAAAGTGAAAAGCTCGGTACATTAACACCCTAAGTACTTCTTTAAGTCTATCCCGTCTAAACGGACTCTACATACAGTACATATAAAAAACATTCGACTTACAGAATGCTGTAGATTTGCTCGGCTGTACAGTTGGTAGGCATCAGTTTCGACTTGCTGTCGATAACCTCTCACTGTCTCCCCTGTGTCCGATAATAATGAACGTACACGCGTCCTAGTTATGCAACTCACAAACTGTTGTGGAATATTAAAAGTAGAGAATTTAGAATATGGAGACGGAGTTTTCGCAAGTGAGGTGGGGATCCTTTTTTCCTGATCTCTTCGGGAAGAATAAAAGTAATGGTTTGTGGATAATGGAGGCTGCGATTATTTTTGTCCTAGAAGCCCCCTCTTGCATACTACTGAAGTAAGGAGGGTCACTGTCAACAACACTATATAAAGGCACAGAAACCCACAGAAACCCACTTGCGGCCGCCCCGATGACGAGGGCGGCTGCGGCCTTGGCGAGTGTGCTGCTGGGGATGTGGGGGAGGGTGTGCTGGGCCTGGGCTGGGTTGGGGAGGGATGGGACGGGCTGGACCGGGGGGTTGGCCGACTGGAGCAGGGGTGGTGAAGGTGGGTTGTGGGCCTGGGTTGGGTTGAGGAGGGATGGGGCGGGCTGGATGGGGGGGTTGGCCGACTGGGGCAGTTGGTGAAGGTGGGTTGCGGGCCGTGAGCTGGTTGGGGAGGGATGGGGCGAGCTGGACCGTTGGGTTGGCGGGGAGAAGAGGGCGGACTGGGGCAGGCCCCACCAAATGAAATTGCTATCCCTTGTCTCAGCCATCCTATGATCCTTTGGCATAAACCTGAAGAGGGCATCACCCCATGAACCACCATTTGAATTCCCTGCCGATGCCCCACCTTGAAATCACGACCATAGCGACTTAACTACTAATTTCCACTAATGAAAACAAAATCTGCTCCCCCTTCCGCAGACATCGAACTGTCTCCGGGCCAGGAGGAAGCTTTTGGAGCCATGATACTCAATGCCCTGAAGGGCCCTGTCAGCCTGGCCATGGCGGCACCACTCTCGCCGGTGCGGTAATGGCCAAGTTATTGCGCCAGTAAGGCGCAACGAACACCAATGAACTATGAATAATGAACTAGATGAATCGAGTGGCACTCAATGTCACTGCCAGCGAGGATTCCCTGCTTGTACATAAAAACGTAAATATAGGTAGAACGGAATATAGGCAAGTCATTTAGCCTGAGTAATGTTCAAACCCTCTGCTATCTTCTTGTTCAGTTCTTTGATGATTGTGCTGCTCATACTTTACGTAAAACCTAAAGAAACATACAATCCCAGTTCTGACCACTAAAACTCGTTTCCTTTGTAGTGGTAGTTTGGATCTATTTCGACGATTCATAACAAAGTCCCTGCTCAGGTACCCACAGCCCTCTTGAATCAAACCGACTGTTAACAACCATGTCCCCTAGCTAGGTGTCTCTTCCTTTTCTTCTCACTTCCCATGGAAAAAAGACCCCAATCGGTTGAAATCTGCTGCCCGTTAGGCCAATCAGATCGCTTCTCTCAGAGTTCTAACTATGTGCCCCTGTCGGCTTCTTGATTTACAACCACCCACCCTCAACAAACATTGAAATCCTACATGCATACCACCCCGCTCACTTTGGCGGGTTGTTATCCCTCATAAAATAGAGGCCGACCTGAATTGAACTCCTCCAGACCCACCTGAAACAAGTGATAAAGGGTGCCATTCATAATGCGGTGCAAATAGAATTGTTGATAAAAAGAAGGTGCAAGCCCCAGTTTGCTGCATTTATCGAAACATCTCATGCAAAAACTTTACCAGGGGAATTTCACCCCACTAAGTGTGTTTTTGTGATTTTGACTAATTTATTAATTTTTAAAAGGAATTTTGGCGCTAAGATGGCTTTTTGACTGAAAGAGGAAATACAACGACATGAGAGAGTACACTGTGCTGATGGTTACTTAAAGGGGCGGGGAAAGAGGGGAAACAGAAAAATCGACAAGGGGGGAAGTGCATGCGGGGGGAAGGGTGACGGCTTAACAGTGATTGGGAGTCCTAGCGCTACCTCAGGCGGTCTCCTACCTCCTACATATGCGCTCCTGGGCGCCTCACTCGGCTACTCCTCCTTGATGGCAGTACTTTCCGCTAAAACCCCGCTTCCACCTTCCCCTTCCATCTGCCTTACCATCCGTCCAAGCGTGAGATCCCCAGGCGGTGTCTCCTCGGCAGGCCTGTCCTCGGTCGACCAGTGCCACCAGGGCACGTAATCCGATCCAGGCGCTCGCCGCAGGGTAACCTCGCTGCTCCCCAGTCTTCGCATCACCAGCTGGTGTTTCAACTCCGCTTCGCCAGGGATCCGCGCGGCCTGCAGCCAGGAGATAAGTTCTTCGGGCACCGCCGTACTTCAGTCCGCAGGCGGGCTGTAGGCAGGCCACCGGAGGTCCCACGGCAGTGTCGCCTCATCTTCTTCCCTTGGCGGGCTGGGGTCACGCTCTTCGCACCATGCCTGCGCCAGCCACCGGGCTTCGGCCAAGCGGAAGGCTATGGCGAGGTCAACGCCGGCCTGGGCTGCGCGGCCCAGCGTGGGGAGCAGCCACAGGCGGACCATTATCCACGTTCACTTGCAGGCCAGCTCCCGTCGATAGTCGGTGGCGGCCCCTTCTAGCCACCAAGCTAATGTTATTCCCACACTGGCCATCGTTCGCTATTATTTCAGCAATCTCTACTATCTTCTCACTAAATTTACCGCCTTCTACTCTCGCCTTAGCCTAAATAGTCGTATGGGGGAGAGGGTTTTCTGCCCTCGTAACCCGGGGCCTAGTGGGCAGGCGAGAAGGGGACGAACTGGCGATAAATGATTAATTGGCACGAGTCAAAGTCAAGGATGGCATGATGGTGGGCCAACCAGGAGGCACCGAGGAGGGCAGTCACCCTAGACCATCAGAAACAGGGTGTCCAGTGCCAACCTGTAATTTGACCTTGACTGGCGCCTGTGCAATAATTGGGGTGCCATTGTATGCAAATAAGGAAAATTGAGGGGTCGAATTGTTGATGTATGACCAAAGATGAAAGCAAGCCCGGGAGCACATTCACCATAGACCCCGTATCGACTAGAAGTTCTAGGGGCGCCCCTTCCACCTCTAGGGCGACCCACACCTCACTGAGCTGCTCTGAGCGGTTGGGGCGGGTGCGCACTCGGGTGGGGACTCGGCCGAGTGGATTCACTCGGGCTTCTCGGGAGGCGGAGGCAGCAGAAGCCGCCGCTCCGACGGTCGGGCTGCCAGCTGGGTCGCGGAGCCGTTGGCCTGCCTTAATTGGCGGCCCCGCTCCCGTTTCCCACAGCCGAATCCGCACTAGGCTCCCTGGCGGCCCCCTGCTCCGCGCGCTTGGGGTGCCATTGGTGCCCAGTTGGATGCGGGCAAAGGGGGTAGATGGGATTGGGCTTGGGCTCCCGCACCTGCTGAGCAATCTCAGCGAGCTGCTGGGTCACCTTCGCTAGCTCCTCCGTGAGTCGGTGCTGCTGCTCTTGTTGGGCAGCCACGGTCTCGCCAAGCCGGTCCTGACCTTCGTCTGGCTCCGCCCTGACCTGGCGCACCCGACGGCGAGGGTCACCAGGGTGACCGCGCTCCAGTAACTTTTTTCTTCCCTGACTAAACTAAATTTTCCCTGACACACTAAAAGTAATATAAGAAGCTCAGTGATAGTTGTGCACAATAATTTTTGTGCAACAAACTGTTGCGCATTAAAAAGTCAGCAATGCTGATCCCTTAGTGTAGGCTTCGAGGACAAGCGCATCAAAATCCGCTTGAGCCGGTGATGAGGATGGTGGGTCACTATCCAATTCTGCCACCAGCACAGAAAGCTGCAAGCAACGAGATCCACGAACAAATGGATAGTTTAGTACGCATCTCTTCAGAAGATGCTTTGCTGTAGCGGTAACAAATGACTTGACATCCTTTCGAAAGCCAAGAATCTGGAGCTCGCTGACACCAGACTTCTGCAGGAGTGCCTGGGCAGCTGTACCAACATTAGTTAAACCAGCAGGCAGAAAATTGGCCTCGTCCTCGAAGACACCAGCTTGGTGAATAGCAAACTGATACAGTTGACAACAGCTTCAGAGCGGGAGGCTTCAAGACTGTATGAAGCAGGCTTACAAACAGTGCATGCACTCGGTCTGCCATGAAGGGCAGCATTGGTGACTCAGTTTGAAATTCTGTCAAAAAGTCGTTGAAAGGCTTGGCAATAAATAAAAAAAATACAAACCTTGCCGCTTGCAATGGCCTTTTCGTGCAGGAGCTCAAAGTGGCGGTTGCCACTGAAATGTGCTTTCATTGCCTTATTCTGTGAAGCAGTTTGTACATAGGTACATAAGTCGGGCCAATTGGCCCAAATGAGTTTTTCCTTTAGCATGGGAAGTTAAGGCCGTCTTTCCCATATTGGAAAGTTCGACTTTCTTTTCGCAGCTTTTGCAGTAAGCTGCATTTCGATTGCCCGAGTAGGAAGTCACCCAGGAGAATTCCTCTTCCCACTTCTTGTCATAGTAAGTTGTTTTTTTTAAGTGGAACTTATAAAGCTGGAACAGGAAGGAGTTAGTAGTAAGGTGTACATAAAAAAGTTAATTATATATGTAAAATTAGCAAGCTATTTAGTA
Organism: Macrostomum hystrix; assembly: GCA_950097015.1. Classification (NCBI taxonomy): domain Eukaryota; kingdom Metazoa; phylum Platyhelminthes; family Macrostomidae; genus Macrostomum; species Macrostomum hystrix. The sequence goes on from CATNEN010000001.1 coordinate 15,620,793, forward strand.
TTTACACCAACTTATTTATACTACAATATTAAAAGTATAATATAAACCTAAATGCTATATATATTTATACCAAATAATAACAATAAATAGTGATTAAAAAATATACACCTTTCTATTAATGGCCTGGTTAATATATTATCATAGTATGGGCTATATATTTTACCGTCAGTGTGATTAGCACAGCAATTATAGATTAGCAATATGTAGGCCTACAAGCCCATAACTTATTCATTTAAGAACAAGTATCTGCATATTTAAAATACCAGCTTTTAAAAACAAAAAATACATGGAACAAACAAAACAGATTTACTATTCGAGCTACTTAGTGCTATCGATTAGCCTCTTTCTTGTCTCACAATTTTTTCTTCAATTTTCTAATTTACTTTCAAATTTTCCCTGACTTCCTAAGAATTTCCCTGACTTTACCTGACTTTCCCTGACCCCGGTCACCCTGGTCACGCTCGGCAGCCATATAGAACCCCTGCGTGGCAGCACACAGTTCGGCTGCGGCGTCCTCTGCCGTGGCGAACTCCATCCTCATGATGGGCGCCAGGACTTCAGGGGCGGCCACAATTTCTTCCATGAAGGAGGCCAAGAGGGCCCGCTCAAAATGCTCGCCGCGGCCATTAGGGTTGGCCTGCAAGGCGGCGGTCCGCAGTCGGTCTGCGAATAAGGCGTAGGTTTCCTCCCGTCCCTGATTCAAGAAATTTCGGGAATCCAAATACGAGTACAATAATCTAGAATTATGTTTTATTGATATAATAGCACATCTACATTAAAAATCCTTTCAATTTCAGATGGCTCAAAGAGATCAACACTGGACGAAGAATCTAAACAAAGATAAAGAAATCAAAGCGGCCATCTGCTTTCGCGGTCGTCCATCTTGGAAGACAGAAGTGTTAAACTTGCCTCACGACTTACAAATGGCAGCAGTGCACAATTGTTGATTTATTCTTCGTTTGGATGAAGACATTTGGCGCGAGCACAAAAAGATGTGTAGCAGAATCGAGAGAAGAATTGCGAAATGCAAATTAAAGCTCAATTGTTGGCTATTTAGTTATAGTTGGGCGCAAGTACAAAAATATTTTGTGTAGCAGAATCGAGAGAAGAAAAGTCATTTTTTTACTTATGATTCATTCATTAAGTAGGTGATAGGTAACATGTATAGATATAATAAAATTAATAATAATTACTTAAGAAGTTGCATGCATATTACATAGTCAGGCTTATGGGAGGTGCGGATATAAGCCAAGGTACAAGTAGAGTAATTTGGCGGCAATAGGTTTGGCAGCACACATATACTACATAATGATTGAATCAGTTGGGGGAGCTATCAGCTACGTGTACAGTAAGCCAATTATCAGTAGTCAATTATCATTCAACTTTGGCATGTTGAAGCCAACAAACAGAAGTTTATCTACCGTGTCACCCTTTAGGCCCTGTCGCTTGGGCTCGTAGATATTGCCAACACGACTGAAGATGCGCTCACTTGGAATGCTGCTAGGTGGGGCAGCTAGATAAGTGCGAATCAGAAGTGACATGTAGGCCGACAGATGCCTGCACTTCCAGTACGCAACTGGATCTTCTTCGAATTGCTTCCTGGGCTCCGCAAGATAGCACTCTACTTCCTGAATGAAGTGCTTCATTGCTAGACTTAGAGTGCCACCATCCTGAGCCTGCCCATCCAAAAGTTGCTGAAGTAGCGTGTTAGTTAAGTAACTAACAAACTGAATCTGTGTGAGTTAAGGAGATCAGAGGCTGGAGAGGTTAAGCAGAACAACTGGCTGAGTGATTACGCAAGCATAAGATTATTAGATCATCACTCTCGCTCCCGTGGCCGCAGTTGCGAGAGGGGGAAAGGGGAAAACTCCATTGGAAAGGGAGTTCGACACGTACACTTTGAGCCCGCCCAAGAGGGAGAAGGAAAGCCGGCCAAGGATTCCCCCAACCCCCTGGGAAGAAATGCACATACTACCTCCGCATCTGCTTGCAAATCCCTAGCTTCTTATTACTCTTGTGCGCGCTTACAGTTGCTTTCCTGCCGCAGCTCTCAGCTCGGCATCACCAGAGCCCACCCCCTAGGAGATTAGCCACTCATAACTGAGGGCTGCCTAGTAAAGTTCTTAGTACCACCTTTCTAGACCCCTGTAGCGCGAATTCAGGAATCCCCTATTGAGGCGTGTCTCGATCCATTCTGGGGCTCTCACCCCAGTCTAAAACGGAAGTTGCAGCAATGCCCTATTTTCGGCTTGTCTAGATCTGTGTGATAAACTAGGAGCTGTGCGCTCCGGGGACCCAAGTTCCCAAATGTATGCGGTGGCAACGTAGGCGCATTGGGTGGTGGCGCTACCCTAGATCATCTATCCGCTTTGCCGATAGCCTTTCCGCATTTCTATGACAAAAGCCTAGGCCGAATCGACCACCGCTACCAAGGTTAGGAGTCAGTTGCGCACGTACTACTGATGACAGTTGGCGATCTAGCCCTGTCCTGTCCGATTCCGGATAGTCCGACACCTCTCTTTTAGATCTTTCGCCGGTTTCGAGCATAGCTAGGGGTAGGCACGGCAGTCATGCCTGTGGCCTATGGGACAAGTGGGACTGGCCAGCCTGAGGCCAATAGGACCACTCTCTGCAGCCATTGAATCTCCTCATCTCTCCCTTCATCTCCTCGCCCCTCCCCTTATCTCTGCCTTCTCTCCGCGACATCCTGCGAGCAGCCAGGTGGGTGGTTCATCGATTCTAACACCCGCCTCTAGGCGTCTATCTCTCACGGGGGCGGTTCAGTGGTTTCAAAACTCCCAACCATTTCAATATACATAATTAAACATATATTGTTCCATGATAAAAGATTTAGCAAAATAAACTAAGCGACGAGTCATAATAACGTGCGTGTCTTTCTAGTCTCGAAGCCATGGGTTCTTCACAAGATCATCATTATCGATACCTCTACCAGTCGTATAGTCGAACGTCAGTTCTGTGCCCGTTGCAACATATTTATTTGTCACGAAATAAATGACCGGTCGCAGCCCCTGGTCGATAATAATGAGCTTTGCTTTACAGTTAGGAGCAGTAGAAGAATGGTTCAGGTACCTTCCTAATCCATCACTGTTGCTTGCGTCAATTACCCATAATTTGCCGTTAACTTTAAACTCAAATAGCATCCAGTCGGAGTTAGGTTCACATTCGCGTCTAATCGCTTCCTGTTCGTTCAGCAGGATTCCGGCGAATTGATCGACAAACGCCCCCGCAGCTAGGTTGATTCTCGCAAAGGCGCCCAGTCCCTTCTCGCCCGCAGGTGCAACAGCGATCGCGGTGTCTCTTCCCGTTGATGCCCAGTATGCGCTCGGTTGTATCTCTAGTGGATGTCGGGGGACGATAATCGACACGGGGGACGACAGCCGATAGATCGGCTGAGCCTCTGAGCCGGCCTCTTCTTAACGGTCGGGTCAGGCAAAGGCTGTGCGGGGGTGCAGTTAAACACGATTTAATTTGTTTTTTTTTCATGCTTCTAAATCGCCCTTCTCTCCATCGCCTCTCTCACATTTCACTTGCTTGCTGACATCTCGTTTGCATCTCATCTCACTTAATCGGCCTCTACTTTTTACTCCCTCTTAATCCTCTCTTCTCTCATTAAATTACTCAAAGAAAAACGATTACAGAAAAGGAAACTTTGCCCCTAAATCAGCTTTATACAGCCACACCATCCAACCGCAATCAATTGATTGACGAACCTCTAATGGACATACTGCTAGGGCGATTCGTAAAGATTGATCCACGCGTGAGTTGCCTTCGCCCTCTTCCTCGCTGTCGGAGAAGGATAATTCGACGTTGACCTCAGGGACAGCGCGTTTGTTAGTCTGAAAAATAAAACATTTCTAATTTTTTCTTATTCAGAAACATGTGAATGTGCATAGCAGAAATTAAGACGCGGGGCCTACATGCAAATATTATAGTGGGAGATTATAGTTGCAGAGGGGAGAAGGAGAATACTTAGAAGGACAAGTTTATGAACAGGCAGGTCAGGTAACATACGTTCTCATTCACCTGAAGTTCAGCCGTTGATGGAATTACGCAAGAATGTCGCTTGAATCGGACTATAAGTCCCGGGCCAGTTTCGCAGGCCACTCTGACCTGATCAGCGCGTTGGGAAGTCTGGCAATGTATGCATGCAATACGTGAGTGTACAATAGAAATATAACAAAAGAATAAAGGTGTCAAGAAAAGTTGTAAACTTTACAATCTCAAATAATTTGCTGCCTCTGAATTCTCACCTCATTGAGGGCGGTCGATACGCGCTTTAAACGAATTTTTAAACCCGGCGCTGCTGTGTCTGCACTTCCGCAGTCAGATATTAGGCACTGATCACTCATATCCATGAAATATTAAATGCTTTTGTGATGGCAATAAATGGCAAAATAATTTCCTGTGTAATGACTCTGAACGTGTTCGGGTGGGACCGATCGGGTGGGGTGGGGAGGGGAACACATAGACTTGTTATTTCTAGAAGTTTCTAGAAGTTATTATTTCTAGAAGTCTCTGGGAGCACAGACCAAATGGATAAGATAAGGCTTTCCTTCTGTCTGTAGTGGGGAGACCAGTTATCAGTTTATCAGTTTTTATTTGAGCTGCTCCTTCCTCTTTTGGCCGTGCAAGTCCTGTGACTATGCAGAAAAGCTCTACTAGCTAGATGTTTACCGTTTCTAGCAGTCACTTCAGATAATGGGAATTAAGTGATTCTGGAAGCATGCTTGTTGCTAAACACTAAGCTACTAAGTCAATGAGTACGCGTACAATAAAAGGAATTACAAAGATAATGACACGCTTTCGAATGCCTTATAATATTAAATTCGATTTAAGAATTTCGTAAAAATGTGCGAAAGAACAATGTTTTGGCATTAAAGTGTCAACACATTCTTCAGGCAACGGACGACAAGAAAAATGGACTCCTGTTATCGGAGACCACACACCGCCTCAAATAAACCTTATCGCTTATCATTCCCGGTAGTTATTTTGCTATTCGTACTTTGCTGCTCAATATCTTAGTCTTGTCTCTGATACGTACGTGTGAGTTCATACAGTGAGTGTATACGTCTGAGTCACATACGAGTTTATGCTTGCAACTCTGGGAGTATACATTTTTTTAAATTTGTACATTTTTATGTCTGTAGTCAAATTGATGCAAAACATTAACAGTCAAAATTACATTTGCTGACAAGGGTGGAACAGAATGCGATTCCGCTACTCAACACCAGAGAGAGGAATCACCAGCCATGCCTTTCCAGTCTTGCGAGGGAACAGAAAGCACTTCCTGTGGGGAGTGCCAGTAACAAAAGATAGTGTTTTACAATAGACTCCGATACCCAGTTTTGAGGACGGATATGGATAGTCATACAAGTCCTTTTGCAGCGACAGAATATTGCCAGTTACTTGGTCACCAAGAACAGAAGTAATCCGAACAACAGCCATTCACGATGCAACAGTTGTCGGGCATCTTAACAGAGTACTTAATGGGCTGAATTGGGTTGCTGACTAGTAAGTCGCGAAGTGAAAGCATTTGATTTAGCAAGTAAGATGATACAAAGCGCGTTACTCGAAGGCGACCCTTTAAGTGAGAGAGGTAGTTCTCATATGGAAAGGCCGAAAAGTTGGACATATTTCCACGTTGCCTCGCGTATCGAAACAAGTGCAAAAGAACGTGAGCATTGTGAGTCATGAAACTGTTGCCGTACAGTTGAGCTGCGTCATACACAAAACGTTTCATGGCAGATTCAGCGGCATCAAGAAGTTCAGGCTGTGGGCTATCAGAGCAAAGAACATAACAGGCAAAGTGAAATAGAAGAAAATTCCTGTACAGCTCTGTTGGCAGAAATTTGCGAAAAAATACGGGCGCACATACAAAGTCCACGTGCGGAACTCGCTGGCTTTGAAATGTCCGAGTTCTCGGTCGATTCTCCGAGGGCGTCTTTGGAAATTTGTCGGTGCATATAGCGCACGTGATTCGGCAAAATCAGAAAGTGCGGAAACTTGATCCGGCCTAATTTTGCGCCGCCGTCCGTCATCCATCGCAAAGAGGAAGGTGAAAAGACGCCTAGCGACGCCTAGAAAGAGCAGGTGCATTGGCTCCGGTGGGCAAGCATCAGGTAGTTGCAAGCCTGGCAGTGACAGGAGCGGACTTGGTTCATGCCGCTGGTTGGATTCCCTGCAGTAGTTGTTAGCGATAAAGAGTAGTAATAATAATAATTGATTACACCTGCCCCAATCGACAGCACAGCCGCAGCTAATGCGCGGCGCATCTGAAGGCTGCGTACGGCTGTTCAGTCCATGGACTGGGGGGACGCCGCACCCACCTTCAATTACCTCAGCTAATGCCGGTACCTATTTAACAGCTGGGTGAACTGAAGCACTGCAGAGTTAAGTATCTTGCTAAAGGACACAAATTGTTTCAGTGGAGTCGGGAATCGAACTATTGTATATTATTGTATATTGAATATTGTATATTTTATATTGTATATAGTAAGTATGTGAATCATTTTTTAGATTTAAAAGGACAGACATATAGACAGTCTGAATCGGAATTACATTTCTTTAGTTGCCATATCCCGATACACCCATTTGCACATTTATATGATAACTGATTCACGTATTAAGACAACGTCAGGTCAGGTTCGTAGACATGTAAAAAACATGTCAGATATCCTGCCATGTAGGCATACAGATGTATAAGCTGGTGTACAAAATTCGCAAAAGCACACACACACACAACCCCATGCACAAACACGCACCTATTAAAACGGTAATCGTCAGCTGTGCGACACTCTCCGACTTCGACAGGGTAGACTATTCGCCGGTCGACCATCTGGGCTACCACTCTGCAGTAGGGGCAGCCGTGATGTGCGTTGTGGCCCAAAGTTGCGGTGATGAAGGACCGCGCTGGCGTGTCGCAAATGAACGCGCTGGCGTGTCCTTGATAAAGTCGGCCAGGTACTCGGTAAGAGGTGGTTTAACCAACCCAGCATACACAGCAACAGGAAGTGGGCGACAGAATCTCGAAAACTTAACGATAATAGGCCATGCCGCGTAATTTGACGAATTGTAAATCGGCATTCCGTCAATGCCAACATCAATGTCTAGTTCCAACCTTGCTCTGTCATTCTAGGTGGCTTCCGGATTTCCAAGATCCAACATGCCGCCGCGAATCAGGAACGCCAGGTTCGAAGCAATACCGATGTAAGAAAAGTGTCCACTACCCATTATTAACCTTTATTTAGTGTCCATTATTATTTAGCATTGATGTGAAAGGGTTCCTGAAAGAACAGGAGCCCTGTAATTTAGAAACACGAGCATCGCCATCAATTTCAGGCTGATCGGGCTGACTGGAACTGGGATTCTCTGACTGCTCGTCGGTGTGACTAGAAGTCTCTGGCTGCTCAGGGTGACTGGAACTGGAGTTCTCTGACTGCTCGTCGGCGGTGTGACCGGAAGTCTCTGGTTGCTCCGGGTGACTGGAACTGGAGTTCTCTGACTGCTCGTCGGCGGTGTGACCGGAAGTCTCTGGTTGCTCAGGTGACTGGAACTGGAGTTCTCTGACTGCTCGTCGGCGGTGTGACTGGAAGTCTCTGGAAGTTCCATAAAGATCCGATGCAACCCCTGCAGGAACCGACTTTGGTTAGCCAAGAAGTTCCTCATGGAGCTGTCCCGACCCCCGTGAAGCAGGTTTTTGCAGGGGTTGAAGCAGGGTCAGGAAGAAGGATGGCATCTAAGGATGTGCGCTGATTATAGCGTTCATGTGAATGCCAAAATCAGGTCGGAAGACTATCCGATTCCCAGCGTGGAGTGCTTGCTGGCAAAACTGAAGAACGCCAAGAAGTTTGCAAAGGTTGACTTGCGCTCTGCCTACTGGCAGATCGAGCTGGATGAAGCTGCACAAGATTTGTCGATCATCAACACGTCCAAGGGACTGTTCCGTGTCAAGCGACTTCAGATGGGAATGAAGAATGCATCCTTCATTTTCCATCGGACAATGGAGAACATTCTGTCAGACATAAGGGGTGTTCTCATCTACCAGGACGACGTTCTGGTCTTCGCCGAGAATGCAGAGTCGCTGCAAAAGCGACTCCGCGCCGTGAAGACGAGGCTTGTGGAAAAGCATGTCACAATCAACGAGAGCAAGTGCGTTCAAGAGACAGACGAGATCTCATTCCTAGGCTTTAAGATCTCGGCTGCTGGCATCCAGCCAGACGACAGGCTCGTGGAGAAGATCCGCAGCATTGCCACGCCCAGTGACAAGAAGGAACTCGAGCACTTCATTGGACTCATCAACTTCTTTGGTAGGCTGATACCAAACTTCTCCGGCAAGGCGAAGCCCCTCAACGACTTGCGGCGCTCTGACGTGCCATTTGCCTGGACTGAGAGCTGCGAGAATGCGTTTCGTGTCCTAAAAAAGGAAATCGCATCACAGCCAGTTGTTCAGCCCTACTCTCTAGAGAAGGAACTCACCCTCACGACTGACGCTTCCAAAGGTGCCCTCGCCGGCGTAGTGACTCAAGAAGGACACCCGGTCATTTACATCTCCAGAAGCCTCTCAAAGGCTGAACAAAACTACTCCAACATCGAGAGGGAGGCACTGGCAGTCTTTTGGGCAGTCAGTCGCCTCAAGCACTACCTTCTTGGCCGACACTTCAACATTCAGACGGATCACCAACCCCTCATTCGCCTGCTGGGTACATCTGGTGGCATCCCGCTCAGCACATCCACACGCATCTCACGATGGGCCCTGGCAATGATGCACTTTGATTACGCTATTCGCTACATCCCAGGCAAGGACATCCCGCACGCCGACGCGCTTTCTCGCTTGCGCTTCACAGATTCAACTACCGATTCAAAGGTGTCCAGTGCGATCAACTGCGTGGCATTCGAGTCCCCTGTCATTGCTCGTCATCGACTCGCATCTGAGATGGATGCGGACATCTTCATCCAAAAGATCATTCAACGCGTTCGCTCTGGTGACTGGAGTCGATGCTCACAAGCTGAGAAACTGTTTCAGAATGTCTCAGAGATGCTCACACTTGAGGATGGCCTGCTGTTCAGAGGGCGCCAAGTCTTCATGCCGCCTCGACTCAGAAGAGGGTCCTGAGTCGGGGTCCGGGGGGGAGTCCGGTTCCGAAGGGTGGGTCCAAGGTTCCGTCGGGAAGGTTCTAGAGGGAGCAGCGCAGCGCGCTTGCTTAAATAGTCCTGCAGCACGCCAACCTCGACATCCATCAAAATAACCCACATTCGCGCCAGCCTGTCAACAGGGAATTGAAGCGGCGATGGGCCGCCCCGATTACCCAATGAACCGACGGCGGGAAACGACAGATGCTCCCCGAGAGCAGCCACCGGCAGACGGCCAATGATTGTTACTCCGCCGGGACAATGGGAAGCGCAGGCGCCGACCTGCCTACAGTGACATTTACATGTATCTAAGAGAGGAGGTCATAAAGTCGAGCTGGGCTCGAATACTGTAAAGAAGTGGGGACATGAAGAATTAATGATCACTCATAATGCCCGAGTGATTCCCAATATCTGATCGCGGTTTGGAGGAGAATTATGACCTAAACTACTCATACAATAAAAGCTATGGCCGCGATCAGTCATTCCTACAGGGGTCTAGACAGTTCCAGGGAGATGGGATTCAACGGCTACTTAATTCACCGCCGCCCAAAACCCGGCCCTAAGATTAATGATCTTGTTTGCGGCCAGCTGCTATGTGGGTCGCAATTATTAGATACTTAAAAATTTGAAAAATTATGCTGGCTCACATTCCCACTCGATTCCCGCAGCACACTCCACATCAAAATACTAATTGCAGGTCCTATTATATATACAAATACTAATTGCAGGGCCTATTATATATACAAATACTAATTGAAGGGCCTATTATATATACAAATACTAATTGAAGGGCCTATTATATATACAAATACTAATTGAAGGGCCTATTATATATACAAATACTAATTGAAGAGCCTATTATTTTAACACAGCTTGTGATGCATATTTATGAACAGATACTTACATGGCCTTTTTAAAATACATAGCCTTTTTCTTATTTGCAGCGCAACAGGCAGCTCAGCAGCAGCATCAGCAGCATCAGCAGAATCAGAAGCAACAGCCAGCAGACAGCAGACAGCCCCCGTCCGCCTGTGCCCACTTCGAGGTGAGATAAATATTTAATTGTGCAGCTGAATAGCATTATAGTTAGCCTCTGCAAATATATTCGAGTAGACTTTAGCTTAGAAATTATATTCTAATTGCTTTTTTCCATGCTCATCCTCAACTCAGTGCAGCTGTACCGGCCTCAGCAGAAGCAGCAGTAGCAGCAGAAGTAGCAGAAGCAGCAGTAGCATCAGAAGCAGCAGCAGCCAGCCCCGTCCGCCTGTGCCCACTTCGAGGTGAGATAAATATTCAATTGTACAGCTGGATAGCATTAGTTAGCCTCTGCGAAATATAATCGAGTAGCCTTTAGCGTAGAAAATATTCGAATTGCCTTTCCGTGTTTATTTGCTTGTCGTCGCTGCCGCCGCCAGTCAAAGTTAAATCAAATTAATGAATGTCATAAGACACAGAGTCTATGTCAATCAGTGTCAATCAGTCAGTCAATCGATCTCGAACGAAATAATACATCAGTATACTGTACACTGCTGCTGCTCTAATGCAATATCAATAACGAGAGAAAAAGAGTGCTTGCGAGCAAAGACGTAGAGGAAGCGCGGTCTTCCCAGTTCTAAAAATAGCTGCAGAGCTAGCGCGTGAATTTAAATACACTGTTTACGTTGTTATAACGAGAGAAGATGAAAGCGATTTTAGGAAGGCCTTTATGTTCATTTTTTGTCTTAATCTGACTTCCGAATAAATAAATCTAAATAGTTAGCTAAATGGAGCAGAACTGAACTGCTGCGCACTGAAATATAAGCGCTATACGAAAATTGCTATGTTTGCGTTTCAATGAGGCCCAAATGGCTCTCCGAAAAGACCGAATAATGAGTCGAAAAAAGCTGGGCAAAAATCTGAAAATTAGGAAAGTATATGAACATATTATTCCTACATAGTAATTTGCTGAAAAACCACAAATCGAATATTTTGCTGTATATTTTCTTGAAAAAAAAGTAGACAAAAAATTATATACAGCTTAGGGAATTGGAAAAAATGGATAAAAGGAGCGCATATCATTTTGACTGCAATGTGCCTTTAATTCATTCCACGCTGTCTAAAAGAGCGAATCTGATTTAGACAAAATATACAATAAATGTACATAAAAATTAAAACGCTGTTAAAAAGGACGCCAACAGCTAAAAAATGCATCGCATAATAGTGGCACATATAGTGGCTAAATATGGCAACATTGAACTGTAAAACAAACGAACAACTGTCTATGCAATCTAACATCACCACCATAAGCACACCTAAAGGATATTGGGTTAATTTTTTCATTGCGGAAGAAGTATCAAATTGATTTTGGTGTCTTTTTGGACTTATTTCATTAAAACAATAACAAATGACCATGAAGAAATAAAGAAATAAACCCAAGCAGAAATCGCCTAATTAGGTTGATAGGATTACAGAAAGCAAATACGAAACTGATTAATTGTTGCAAGAACTTAAGCAGCCTTGTGATTATTAATTATGGGTACAACGAAATATTCGCCTTTAAGTGGGACCTAAATGCAAGGCTGCAATGGCCTTCCGGAAACGATAGTTCTTGAAAGCTAATAAAAGCCTATTTTTAGAGAAGATAAATCATATGGAACAGAATAAATATTACGCATAAAATTAAAAGCAGTGCCTCTGACAATACCATTATCGTAGCTTTTGATTTTCACAACCGTACCATCACTTAACAAAGCGCAATCGTTTGGCGATTTTGAAGAAAAGGAAACAACAGGTTCGCTGCGCTTATTAATATTGACACTTTGCATGCTACATAACTGATTGGCAGTCCTCTTAAACGTATGACTCCCACCCGTATTTCGCCTTTTAAGGATCCCTAAAAAATTTTAAACGGGAATGAAGAAAAAGCATCAAAACTTCGTAACTGCTTAACGTACTCCAACAAATGCAATAAGCAATGAACATTTTATGATACAGCATGCGCGCCATAAAGCGAGGGAAAGTCGCGCACAAAAATTCGCAGACACGTTTCAGCAGCCTCGTTGTGTATTGACAGATTATCAGTGCAAAAGCAATAAATAGCAAAGTGGAGATGCAAAAAGTGATTGAAGTACTGCATTGGGAGCGCACGACTAAAAATATGTGATCCGGCATACCGCAATAGGGTTCGAAATTCGACAGCTTTAAAATTGCGTATTTCAGAGAATGAGCGCAGCTTCCGGGTGAATGTAGAAGGCAGATACTTAAAAAATTCAATCATTAGTAAAGAAAGTGCATCAATCTGAGTCTGGGCAAGACGGCAGGCAAGATGCCTTCCTTTCTCAGGTAGAAAAAAGAAAGTAAATTTTGCGCATTACACCAAGAAGCACAAGGTGCATGTATTCGGGGGGGACTTGATCTCAGGGGCACAACGGAGAGATGCTAATCTGATTGTTTTCTTTGTTCATCGCATAAGAAGTATCTGAACGCAGATGTGTGCCCTTAGGTCCAACAAAGTCAACACGCTTGAGGAGATATTCCCCTTTCTGTTGGCAATACCCACATCCAAAGTAGCCCGTGTGGGACTTAATACACTGCAGAAAAGCTCATGCAGAAGCATCACAAACAAAGATTACCTTTGTCAAACGACAGCTAGAGTTTTGCAGAACAAATAATTCCTGCCTTTGAAGGTCCGCAATCATTTTTAACACAGGCGCCATCAATTTGTGAAGATCAATCTTTCCAACTCCAGCGTAAAGCCCCAAAGGAAAAGGTCCCATGTTGTTGGTCAAGACTAGTACTGACCATAGACCATAACTTGAACCAGAAAAAAAGCGGTAGGCCATCTACGTTAATTGATAGGGCTAGTAAAATTCTCCTTTTTCTAGTAGTATCACCTCCTGGAGAGAAAAATGAGCATAGCTGGAGTAGCTTACTTGGACATCCCGTACCGCATTTTTAGGTGTCTCATGCATCGTTCGAAGGATGTGGATACTCTGTGGGCAGTGTATTCCATGCTTCCGGAGAATTGTAAGCAGCACGCATTTTTTTCGCGCGGCACATTGCAAGCCAAGAAAAAGCAGTACAGGTCATTCGCCAACGAAGGATTTGTCGCAGGAGTTTATGGAACCAAGTCCTCTATAAACTCTAGGACACCAACATCACTTGCATTGTCAAAAATTACCTCATGTTCTGCTTCGTCACTGCTCGACTCAGCAGCAGAATCACACATCAGCGTGTCGATCGGAGGGCCGCCCAGCTCCGAAGCAGCCTCATACAGAGACAGTATGAGACTATTATACATTTCGAATATGTTATTTAACATTCTGAAATTTGAATCGGCTTGTGAAATGAAACTATTGATTTACTGAAGATCTCAGACTATTATAGGCATAGGAGAACCTAGAAATCTCATTCTTACACTCAACAATTAAATTATTGACTATAAACGTAAAACGAAAAAACAAAAAAAACTAAAACCATTAAAACTGACTTAGCTTGTTAGCTCGCACAAATCACAAGCTACTAACATTAATTAAGAAATGCAAAGAAACAATAAGTAGAAACAACAGTATAGAAATATTTATACGAAAACTGTCTGGTTGTTGGCATACCATTGCTTCACACAATTACAACATTGGTTATTTTAGTACTTTGACGAAGGCAAAAATGCAATATTTGAAGGTCCTTGGCTTTTAGAATTTACTTATAGTTTTTAGTTAGCAGAAGGCCACATGGCCAGGAACTGCATTTTTAAATTAATTTTTGAATACTTCATTTTTTATAGCATTCTAACTGCCAAGGGAAATTGCTTGTGAAAAACTTGTAAAAACATGTAGAAAAAGCAGACGACAGAAAATGGAATTATGCAAAATGAAGGCTGACTAAACTAAACTAGTTTAGTGCATATTAAAAAGGCATGAATCTTGTCAAATGTCAGTAAAAGAGCAAACAATCCGTAAAAATCAACCTTGCTGTTGCTGTCAGTAAAATATAAATGTTTAGAACTATATGAAAAACTTGTCACAAATCAGAGATGCAAAGATATCAGGAAACTTCCTTTAAAGCCAGACGTTTTGCTATTTGATAGACAGCAGTCCTTATGACTGAGCCACCAACAGTAGCCAAGAGAGCAACATACAACAACATCTCGTATAATTGAGAATTAACAAAGTAAATTAAAATATTTACTTGAAAAATGTTAAAATAAGACAATTAAAATCTAACTTACTGCAACTTGATTCTGACTAGCATTCTTTGATACTTCACTTTCTAAAGTCTCGAATTCTTCTTGACTAGATACTGGAATAAGACGACCTATGGATACAACTGCAGATAATTCTGCAGAACCAGCCTCAGTGTACAAATTTGGAGCCTTTGGTGACTGAGTGACTAGTTGGTTCACATGCTTGTACATTGCATTCTGAGTGATAGTCAACACATTTAGCTTGTTAAGCAAAGCTGTAAGCAACTTTGTATTGTTGACATTGAAGCCCTTCTGGCTTGCTGGAGCTAAAAACTATCATTAGCTCTTGATTGACTATTTTGCTCAGCATTAGCTTCACCATATTGGACATCACTTGAAGCATGGCTCCATTGCCTGAGGCAATGGGCTAGAATTGGCAGCAAGGGCATTTGAGCTCTGATGGTGTTGAAACTCTGGAATTGAAGACTGGTTGCCATTTATTCCAACTAGGACTTGCTGTTGTTCCAAACTCTTCTTTGACTTTGGTGTCACACTTAGAATAGATTCTGTAACAATTTTTTATGCAGACTCATCTATATCAATAGAATGGTCTATAGCACTAGTTGCATGAGCTTGAGTTAAAGCTTTTGCTAATGTCTGTGGAACATGTTTTAGAGGTGGCAACGCAATGCTTTCCTTCTCTATGCTAAAACTAGAAGTACTCCTAGGTTCATTCCCAGAAAGCTCATTTTGAAAACTCCTATTATCATCAGATTCAGGTTTCAGATGCACCAAACCTGATTGATTTTATTGGCTTAAACCGAGCTCGTCCAGTAGAAAGAAACAATGAAATTTCTTTAAAAGATCATAGTAAGACTTTTGTCTAAAATGAATTAGTTCAAAGCAATATTGGGCTGTAAATTACAGTGCCTCAACTGTAGGACCAAGTTGAATCACAATTGCAGAATGCTCTTTTAGATTAAATTCAGACGAACTTAGTAAGCAAATCTGAGTCCTTCGAAACTCCTCATTTGAAACCAATACATTGATCAAACTTTCATCAAAATTTGTATTTTCAATAGCAATAGTCATCACACTATTAAATTCTTTGAAATATATAAGTGCATACTTGCACTCAATGAAAGGAAGCATCTGCCCGGTTTAAAAGTCATCGTCCGCCGGACGTCTTTCGGACCCCTACGGTCCCATTTTGGCCTTCGTCAGCTCAGCTAAAAAATCGAGTTAGCTGCTGAAAACGTCTTAAGAGGCCTTGATTTCAGTTATAAATGCATTTAAAAGATGAAAAAAATTGTACTTCGTATAGTCCGATTTCAGTCTGCATAAGGCCGACGCGTCCGCGGTCCGTTTTGAGTCCTCAATAGGGCGACGAGGAGGACGATGTTCCATAAAAAATTACTTGAGTTAGCTGCTAAAAACGCCTTAAGAGGCTTTATTTTCAGCTACTTCTACATTTAAAAGATGAAAAATGGTGTAATTATAACAGTCCGATTCCAGTCCGCAAAGGTCCTTTTTTGATCTACTGTACAGAACCTAACATGCTTGAAATACTACTCGTATTTAAACGTTAGTAGTGCAGCAAGTTAAATGTTCGGTTTGTATAATCGAATATTTAGTTTTGAGATATAAATTATTTACAATACATATCCTTACTGTTTTAATGATCAGTGAGAGCTGGAAAAAAATTTGTGTGCACATTCAGTTAAACAATTTACGAGTATATAGTGGAATCATCAAAATATTCTGAGCGTGTATACAATGCGATCTTCTGGTCGGCCATGCATATTCCAGATGTCTGCAGTAAACCGCTCAATAGCCGAATAAAATTATTGATACTGCGGCAACTGCTTTAATTGAATTACATCTTGAATAGCTATGTATTTAGGAGTATATAGAATAGGTTGAAATCGCATAATTGAGATGGTCCGTTTTCCGTCCGATTTGAGTCCGTAAAAAGGCGACGTGAATGTAAAATTTAACAACACATGTATTTTGACCGCAGGCAATAAAAAGCTTTGTCTCAGAAGAAGCCAGTTACACTAAGCTTAATAAGAAGTCAGAATCAATTTTTTAGTTTCAAATTGCAGCTTAAAAACGTAAGAATGGCCTGAGCAAAGTTTTTGAAAGCGCATGCACTGCAAACTTTCACTTTGATCTGACGGGATCCTCAATTAATTAGCTATTATGTACGTGAGAATTCTCGATTAGATCAAAGAATTTCCAAAAACTATTCACAGTAAGACAATAAAATTCATTAGACAAGACAAAGTGAATATAAACACTGATATGAAACTCGCCATCACTTTGTGGTTTATCTATAATATTAAGTGAAAGTCTATTTGATCAGCAATGTCAGTGTAGCTTAGTTAGGATATATTATGAAGCTACAGGAATATTTTTACAAAAAAGAGTGTTATTTTAAAGCGCATAGTGTATATTTACTTTTATTTAGAAAAATACATATTTTTGCAACATATTATAATGAATTGTACCATGTGAGGCTTAAATGTCTATATATTATATAGCTAGGTTACAATTCCTATTTTCTGCTCTAGATACTTCAAGTCTAACTTCTGTTTATTCTGGGGCTTTCACAAGTGGCTATTTTATTGAAACAGTGAAAGAAAGAAACTGCATGCTATATAGCTATGATATGAGAACTAATTGTCATGAAAAAATGTATTATTACTTATTACTATTAGCTGGTTTAGGTATGTGGCATGCAGTTTTGGTCATGCTTAGGCATTGAGAACAGCAAAGATCTGTCAGTTAACAGTGAGCAAGTCATGCTGATCATGCCTTTCATAATCTTGGATGGCAGCAGCATTCAGGCTAGCTCTTGTTGGCCAAGCACCAGATACAGTAGAAGTTCCAGTAAGCTCTCGTACATGCAGATCGAGAATCTTGCCATTCCTTAACCTGTTTGAAAAAGATAAGGTGGTTAAGAGAGTTGTTGGTTAGCTTGTTAGTTTTAGATGTATTAAACAGAGCCGAAAAATAAATAACATAATAACATATATTATATATAGGCTAAGTAATTAATATAACTTATACCTATCCGGCCAATTGTGCAGTATGGTCAACACCACAGCCACAGCTATTGTGCAGCATACGCTCGTATCTAAAGGCTGCACATGGCTGTTCAGTCCATGGACTTAGGGATGCCAGACCCACCTTCAGTTCCCCTAGTTAGTATTGGTACCCATTTTACAGCTGGGTTGTAGCTTGTAGCCAGCAGTTAGAGCGTCGGACTCGCATCTTGAAGCTTGATGGTTCGATTCCTGACTCCTATTTCAATTTGTGTGTCTAAGAAAGGCACTTAACTCTGAATTGCTTCAGTTCACCTAGCTAGCTATTAAATGGATGGGTACCAGTATTAGCTGTGGTAACTTATGGTGGGTGTAGCCTCCCCCCAGTCCATGGACTGTTCTGGCTGTAGTCCATAGCCGTACGCAGTCTTCAGATGCGCTGCAAAATAGTTGCAGCTGTGCTGTCGGCTCCACATGTGGCCCAATAGAGACAGGTGTAATTAGTTATTGCATTATTATTACTTTTATAACTGGGTGAACTGAAGCAAATAAGTTAAGCGTCTTGCCAAAGGGCATAAATTGTACTAGTAGAGTTGGGAATCAAACCCCCCACCCTAATTCCCCCTGCCTCATCTCTCCCATGTCTAATCCCTCCCCTTTCTCAGATTCCTACAGATAAAACGGCCGTCGTCTTTTAGGTTCTGTACGTGGCCCACAGGCTAATAAGTTTGCTGACCCCTAGCTGCTAAATACCATTGAACCAGACCAAATAACTCATCTATACACTGGGATCACTGGCTATGGTAGGACCAAATACTAGATACCAGTACAAGTAACTTTACTTGCCTTAACTTGCTGCTGTTTCAAGATCTACTACACCTCCATCTCCAAAGTTATCAGAGCTACTAATCAATGAAGAAAAGTGATTTGAACCAACCTTGTACATGGATGCAAGTGACTAATAATTGATTACACCAATCGGGCCAGATGTGCAGCCGACAGCACAGCCGCAGCTATTGCACGGCGCATCTGAAGACTGCGTACAGCTGTACAGTCGTCCATGGTCTGGGGGGACGCCACACCCACTTTCAATTATCCCAGCGAATGCTGGTACCATTTAACAGCTGGTGAACTGAAGCAATGCAGAGTTAAATTAGTGTCTTGCTAAAGGACACAAATTGTCTCACATGAATGCAGCAGACCAAATAACACTAGCTAGTACCAACAGCTGTCAATAGCTAGTGAATGGCTATAATTTTTATGACACTTTAGGGTTTAGGGTCTGAAATTCAAAAGTAGTCTATGTTTAGTAAGCTTTTGAGTTCAAAAATGCATGCATTGCACCTTTTTAGACAAACTGAACCTGTACACATTTATAATCCAAACCAATGGCTCAAAAAGCTAGTAGCTATCAATTGTGGGTTAGGTTTCAAGTATTCACAAAAGGATCATGATTAGTCAAGTACTTACAATGTGACCAGTTCTCAGATGCACTGATGTAAGGAAAGCAGTTGCTAGGCAGTACTGCCTTAAGCCAGTCAAGCTTTCAAGCCACCATTCCAGCTAGTGTGATAAGTACCTGTTCAATAATGTTGAATATGTTAATAGCTGAAAAACTTATTATTTTTAGCCATTTAACTAGCAAGTTTTGCCCCCCTTCGGGGAGCAGAAATAATTAATATTCGTCTAATATAATATACCTTTTAGCAGGAGTACTTTAAGTGTCTTTCTTAAGCTTAAGCTTAAAATAGGAATTTTTGGAGATCGTTAATAACGCATTTTAGGTAAAACAAAACTATCAACTTTTTACAGTTTTTTAGTTTAGAGCCCTGTATATGTCAACGTGTTTGATAAAAAATATTTTTTTTATTTAGTTTATAAAACTGTTGAGATCACTTTTTTAGTTGTTACTGAAAATAAATTAAATAATATTCCAAGAAATTGCGACTTTCCGAGAAATGACTTGCTTTATTCCGATTTTCTTGTTGCTTGTATTGCTCATGTGTACTACAGTTTTATACACATCCCGAGAAATTTTTTACTTTCTTCATTTGTAAGTGAATTTCTTAGCCCTGCTCATCGTACTAACTGCGACTGCAATGTTCTGAACAATAAGTAGCTCAGCATTGCAACTATTGCCCTTGAATGAGGCCCCTCTTATTATAATAAATGACTTAAAGAGTCAGTTCAATGCAGCTATCTCATTGTGAATGGACTTTGCAAAAGCAACTGGAGCTACATCCTTCGACCTTTGGTTTGACACTTTTAATAAAGCTAACATTGGCTATATATAGGCATTATATATGATATATATTATCATGCTAAATTCCCCCTTTCTTTTCTAGTCACACTCCTCAGCAGACTTCTCTTTTCTTATATGCCTCATTCACATTGTCAAATCTTATTTTGAATCAAATCCTATATGACATAAAAGTATATTTCAAATTAGATCCATTTTGATAGTTCAAAATGGTTAGCTCATATCAATGGCTTATTAAATATTAATGGATCAATTTCTAATCTCCTTTCTTTGTCTTAATGATTCCAATTCTGATCAGATCCTATTTCTCATCTGACCTCTTTTCTTAGTAATCCATTTTGTATCATTCTTCATTATAAATGCATGCCTGACAATTTATCTTTTAAAATAGAATAAGGCAGGTACCAGGTGTGCAGATTCATGAATCATGGGACTGGTCTTTGTCCACTGAAACATTTTTTGTATTTCTTCAATTGCAAAACACATTGAAAACAACAAAACAACAACAATTGAGTGAGCATCTGGCAAAATTATTATTATACAAATACATATCATTATGACATTATAAGAAAGCAAACTCCAAATGTAGAGAATTCAGTTCAATGAAAAAAGAAAAAATTGCATTGCACCTAAAAATATTACCCACAAACAGTAAACATGATGCACTTGCAGAAGGCTCCGCCAACAAGACAGTATCATTGCACAGTTCATTGCATTTGACTGCAAGAATAATGGTGTCAATCCTACTGCTTGTTGGCTTGCTTTACTCTGCACTGCTGGTCAGAGGCATTCACTGGGGCAAGTTAAGTTCACGCACTCAACGTCACACAAAAAGCTTAGCTATCACAAGTCTCTAGGTTTACTGAAGCTGCTTCAAACCTCTCTCTCATGGCTGCATACCCTCAGTTTTAGAGTGGAAGAACCTCTGAATCGTGAAAAAGCAGCGAACACGTTATTTCAACCACAATCTCAAGGCCCATTGATATGCAGCCAACCTGCTATATATTCACCTAATATTTACCTACATTAATTTCACTATTACTTATTAACTTTCATGGCACAACTAAATTGGGATCCGATTGTATCCGATCCTATTCTGGTTTGCCTTGATCCCAACTCGTAGCAGAAAATTTTCATTACCTTACGGACTAACTAACTCTTACTAATCATAATTCTGGTAAACAATGAATCCAATTTTCCATTCTTCAATGATCCCATTCGTATCATGCCATGAGCCCAATTTCATTATGCGATAATTCCAATTCTGGTTTGCTATGATCCCAATTTAGTATGCAAGGATCCCAACTTAGTTATGCCAAATGATCCCAATTACGCTAAGCAATGATCTTAGTTCTGTTATGCAATGAACCCAATTAGGCTAAGCAATGATCTCACTTCTGTTATGCCACAAACACAATTTAGCTAAGCAATGATCTCACTTCTGTTATGCCACAAACACAATTTAGCTAAGCAATGATTTAGGATTGATATATAAGATTCTGTGAATTTAGGATTGGGATCTAAGAGATTCTATGAATTTAGGATTGGGATCTAAGAGATTCTCTGAATTTAGGATTGGGATCTAAGAGATTCTCTGAATTTAAGATTGGGATCTAAGAGATTCTCTGTATTTAGCATTGGGATCTAAGAGATTCTGTGAATTTAGGATTGGGATCTAAGAGATTCAATGAATTTAGGATTGGGATATAAGAGATTCTTTGAATTTAGGATTGGGATCTAAGAGATTCTGTGAATTTAGGATTGGGATCTAAGAGATTCAATGAATTTAGGATTGGGATCTAAGAGATTCTATGAGATTAGGATTGGGATCTAAGAGATTCTATGAGATTAGGATTGGGATCTAAGAGATTCAATGAATTTAGGATTGGGATATAAGAGATTCTATGAATTTAGGATTGGGATCTAAGAGATTCTGTGAATTTAGGATTGGGATATAAGAGATTCTATGAATTTAGGATTGGGATCTAAGAGATTCTAAGAATTTAGCATTGGGATCTAAGAGATTCTATGAATTTAGGATTGGGATCTAAGAGATTCTGTGAATTTAGGATTGGGATCTAAGAGATCCAATGAATTTAGGATTGGGATATAAGAGATTCTATGAATTTAGGATTGGGATCTAAGAGATTCTGTGAATTTAGGATTGGGATCTAAAAGATCCCATGAATTTAGGATTGGGATATAAGAGATTCTATGAATTTAGGATTGGGATCTAAGAGATTCTGTGAATTTAGGATTGGGATCTAAGAGATTCTGTGAACCCAATGAACAAGTAATGAACCCAATTTAGCTAGCAATGCTCTCAGTTCTGTAATGCCAAACCCAATTTTACTAAGCAATGATCTCAGTTCTGTTATGCAATGAACCCAATTTCGCTAAGCAATGATCTCAGTTCTGTTATGCAATGAACACAATTTAGCTAATCATTTTGCTTAGCTAATCCCTGATCCCAATTCCATTATGATCCCATCTAATTTTAATTTATTAGGTGAATAAAGCAGGGTTTACCTGATATGTCTCATCGGGCCGTATTATACATATCAGGTTAAACTACTTGTGATGGCTATCGAACTCAGATGCGCTACTGGCAGACAAAAATGAACTCAAGCATTACTCACGTTAATTGCATCTTTATTAGTCTTTCAAGTCCTACTCGTCCATGAAATCATGTGATGGCCCAGGCTTCTCGGACACATTGGGAGCCTTAGGGGTTGACATAGCGGGGATCTGCTGACTTCTGTTGATATGATCTCGGGAAAATGTCACCTGTGAAATGAAATTTATATATGAATTTAATCAATTTTTTATATTCATATTACTCTTGAATGAATGAATAAACCTAATCTTTAGAGATAAGAGGCCTCATTGAACAAGTTAATAATGAATCTAAGCAGTCAATCACTTATTGCTTCTTTAGTACGTTCTCTGACACCATGTTTCTATTTAACCCACACGTAATACTCGTAAAATAAACTTACCTCTTTGTCCCCAAATCGCACTTTAATTCTTCGCACCTCAACGAATTGGTCGAACATTCACTCTGGGTACTGTAATACGATTTCGTCGTCACGGTTAGCATATTTCTCCCGCTGGGAGCTTTGCGTCACGCGTAGCTCCTCGAAGCACTGTTGGCTAGAAAGCGCATCCTTGTACCACTGGGTAATGTCGGAGACATCAGCAGAGTCTTCTGGCCAATGCTGAATTTCCGCTTTCGAACATCCGAGACTGATTGTCTGGGAATATTCCTGGACTTGAGCACCATGAATCGCTAGAACGTCGCCCACAGACCAGTCATTCACTTGGGCAGTAGAGCTGGCCCAAAATGTGCACGACACGGAGGACCCAGACTGATCAACAAGCGTCACTTTCGCCAGGTTGACAAGTTTTCCGGAACCGGTTTTAACTTCCGTTGGTTTCTGGACAGCAGAAATCGTGCCATAGACGTTAACATTCCTGAGATATGTGAGGCAAAGGGTGAACTTACAAGAATGCATTAACTCATTCACTAAGCAACTTCACTGACTGATTTAAATAAGTTTCCCTAGAAATAATTGGCTAACCTAACATTTAGTGGGAATATATATTCCAAATCCTTTCCATTTTATTTTTAACAATTGCAACAAGTTAACTTACATTTTAATTTCACAGTCCGAAATCTCTTTTATCTTCTTATAGCTTGGTGCACGTCGAGTGACGGTCTCGAGGGTCCTCACAATGGTTCCACGTTGGTCAATTGAAACTGTTAGCTCGTGCTCATTGTCCGTAGTGCTGTATTTGGGATCCGCCTTCTTCACCCAGCCGCCGGATATGCGGACGGCGACGCCCTCACGACACACCTCCAGGAAAGGCTTAAGATCCTTTCCGAACACGCTTACACGAATATCGCCGGTGTCGTCACAGAGGATAAAGGAAAACACTTGGCCTGGTCCTCTTTTGCCTTCAAAGTCCGTGATTTTGGACAGCCTCATTACGAGGCCAACGATTGCAGCGTGCATGAGGCCCGGAAGCAGAGCAGAGATACACGCTTTGCTTTTCTTGGCTCCTTCGGTTGACTCCATATTGCTCGATTGATAGTTGCCAAAAATATGGATTATAAAAATTTCACTGATAAGGTCTTTACGGTTTGTGGTTTGATAGTTTTAGCATCAAGGCCAATTGTGCCAGTTTATATTGCAGCATTTCGTTTCGGACAACCCTAACTGTGATGACTCATGCCAATAGAGGGTGCCATGTAAAGATCAATTTAGATCTGGCTAACCAATCAGAGAGAGTTTTGTTCTAATCCACCCACTGGGCTACTTGTTGTGGATTGGCTGGTGATTGCCTTAGCTTTTACGTTCTTTCTTTATGTACACTGTGTGGGGCGTCAGAGTCGAGTGTGGTGCGACTTGTTATGCAATCTGTTTTCGACACACTTCAATAATAGGACACAAAAAAGATCTTAAATGTACACTGTAATTGGGAAGCCAGTGCGGCGTGTGGCTAACGTGGCTAAAATAGAGGGTTTCAAGTCAGCCAATAGCAGTAAACTTTGTATTCAACTAAAGTGATTTCATTAAACTGCCAGTGCAAGCCCCAACCTAGTGCGACTTTTCAGTAATCACAAACAGCTAAAGCCTCATGACGCTCACCAATGACGCCTCACACGATTTTAACTGGGGTTGGGGGTGGCCCTAAGCTGGTATTCATTTTTGCCTAAGCTGAAACGGGCTTTAAAAAAATGAAATGAGTTTCATTTCGTTAGCTAGGTTTTCAAACCAATCTCGCTAATCCTTGCTTGACATGAGTGAGCGTATATAAACCAGAGTGAGCGTACGACACGCTCGTATAATTTCCACTGTATAGTTCCACTGTTTAACTCCACTGTTCCACAAATGAAGTTTACCCAGAACTTCTTTTCCGGCGGCGGCAGGCGGCGAGGAGGCCGCGGTGGTGGACACCCTAGAAAACCTAGTAAGTCTCATTTCTAAGTCTCATTACTGTAATTAAGTCTTTCGAAACCACCTGTTGAGTAAAATTGCACTTTCCAAACTTAACAGTGGCCTGTTATCTCTGCGGTGGAGGTCACCCTGTGGCCCGGTGTCCGGACCTGGCCGACATGCGGCTGCAGCAGCAGCAACAGCAGCAGCAGCAGCAACAGCAGCAGCCCGCCGGCCCAACAGGGTCGGGTGGCCCCCGGACGGGGGCCGCGGTCACGAGCATCGCCTCTTCGTGGCGACCCGGATGGTCGGGGCAACCCGGCCGCACCAAGATGCTCAACTCTAGGCAACCAACCTACCCGGCACGCGCCCCAGGCGCGGCCGCGGAGCGGGTTGGACGTCAGCGACTTCAGTCTCGTTTTTGTTTTTGTTCTTTCACTCTGCTCGTCTTCTGCCTGGCCACCCCCCTGTTGCGTGCGGGGGACGTGGAAGTCAACCCTGGCCCCCACCGGAAGGTTGTTACGCCTGTGGTCGGTCATTCAGGAGCGACATCGTGCCTCTCAAGTGCGCGGTGGAAAATTGCGCGCACCAGTGCCATAAGCAGGAGTCGTGCAGTGGCCTTCGCCGGTACCAGGACCATGGCACCTGGCGCTGTCAAGATCACCTGGCAGCAGGGACTACGGCGGACCGCCCGACGCCGGCCAACGCCGACAGAGAGCGACGGCCTGGGAACCCGGCGGTCTGCCGCACCTGTGCTAGGGCCATCCGCCAAGGCACGCTCCCCCTCAAATGCGACCAAGATAATTGCGACGCCTGGTGTCATCGGACCACGGCGTGCAGTGGCATCCCGCGCTACAAGGGGTGCCCGCGCTGGCTGTGCCCCGAGCATGTGCCGGTGCCCACGGCAGCCTCCCTGGTCGGACGCCCCACTGGTGCCAACCAGAACGGCAATCGCCAAGGCTCCCCGGCCGCGCCACGCTGTTGTGGGGGATGCGGCCGTCGGGTGGCGACCAACATCAACCCGATTCACTGCAGCATGTGCCAGGCTGCGTATCACAAGTCCTGCTCTGGTCTCCCGCGCAAGGCCGCCGAGTTTGCGCTGGCCCGCCAAGCCTGGCAGTGCGGCAAGTGCGTTATGGGGCCTGGTCAAGACACTGAGCCTGCGCCGGACGAGATGGCGCCCTGTATCCGCCTCTCCACCACTGACCGTATCAGCGCCCTCAACATTCTGCAGTGGAACGCTGACGGGCTCCTCGCCAAGGTACCGGAGCTGCTCGACCGCATCAACACATGCAGGGCTGATGTAGTGGCGATTCAGGAAACCAAGCTGCGCTCTCAAGATATTACGCCTCGTTTCCCGGGATATGCTGTTGTCCGGGCGGACCGTACCGAGGCGGATGGAGGTGGAGGCCTGCTCACGCTGGTGCACGAGCGCCTGGCCTTCAAGCAGGTCCCTTCCAAGCCTGCCAGCGCGATCGAGATGCTGCGGGTGCGCATTTACCTGGGCCCCAAGAAGACTCTGGACCTGGACAATGTGTACGCCCCGCCAAACCGCAATGGTGGAGAGGATGTGGACGCTCTCTGGCAGACTATCCCGGCGGGGGCTGATGTCATCTGCGGCGACTTCAACGCTCATGCCCCCCTCTGGGACACTGAGCAGCCCACGGATGCTAGAGGGGACGCTCTCATGGACTGGGCCACTGGCCGGGCGCTCGCGGTGCTCAACGACGGCGACCCGACCAGGGTCAATCGCGGTACCGGTGGCCTCAGCTCCCCCGATGTCACGCTGTGCCGTGCAGACTGGCACGACAAGGCTGAATGGAGCGTGCAGGACGACCTTGGCTCGGATCACCTCCCTATCTTTGTCCGGCTTCGCTGCGCCGCAGCCACTATCGCCCGTGCGCCCAGACGCGCGTGGCGCAAGAATGGAGTCAACTGGCAAGCTTTCACGGAGGATGCCGAGAATCAGGTGGCTGACTTCAGGAGCTCGGGGGTCTCTCTGACACAGCGGGTGCAGCGCCTGACCAAGGCCATCATCGACGCCGCATATCGGCATGTCGGGAAAACGACCTACAAACGCACAGCGCGGCCCTGGCTGTCACATCAGGCGCGTGCAGCCATCCGCCGCCGCAATCGCCTCCGCCGAGAGGTTGGCAGTCACCGAGAGGAATGGTTACAGGCGTCTGCCGAAGCAGCGCTCCTCATCAAAGAAGGCAAAGAACGTTGCTGGCAGGATTTTCTCGCGGATGCGGACTTGTGCCACGACGCCCCCAAGGCTTGGCGGCTCATCAGGAGCCTCAGCGGGACACCCGATGACAACCAAGCTAACGAAGCTCTGGTGCACCAGGGCAAGGTCTTCTGCGATAATCGTGCCAAGGCGGAGCTATTTGCTAAGCACTACGCAGCGGTCAACCGGCTGACGTTCAGCAAGGCCGATCGTGAGCTCAACCGTAGTGCCAAGGAGGCCACGCGCAACTGTGGCGGCGACGATGACAGCTGCAGCGACATCACCATGGTGGAACTTGAGGCGGCCATTGAACAACAGCGGGCTAATGGAGCCTGCGGCCCGGACGACTTCTCGCCACGCTTCTTCAAGGCCCTTGGACCTTTGGCAAGGCGCGAGCTGTTGGAAATCTTCAACCGTTCCTTCAAGACCGGGCAATGTGTGCAAGCCTGGAGGAGGGCGACCATCATCCCACTCCTCAAACGTGGCAAACCAGCGAGTGACATGGTATCCTTTCGCCCAGTCAGCTTGACCTCTTGCATGGTAAAGCTCTTGGAGCGCATCATCACAGCCCGGTTGTACTACATGGCCGAATCCCGGGGATGGCTGGCTCCGCAGCAGGCAGGCTTTCGGCGATTCCACAGTTGCGAAGATCAGGTGCTCAACGTGGTGCAGGGCATCAGCGATGGATTCCAAAGCTCCCCAATGCTGCGCTCCGTCATGGCTTTCCTGGACTACAGCAAGGCCTATGATAAAGTCTGGCGTGAGAGGCTACTGATCACTTTGATTGAGAAGGGCGTCCCAGGCACCTACGTCCGCTGGATTCACTCCTTCCTGCAGAATCGCGAGGCCAGGGTGTGCCTCCAAGGCGAGGTCAGTCGGTTCCACAGGCTGCGCCAGGGGCTGCCACAGGGCTCGGTGATCGCCCCCTCCTCTTCATCCTGTTCCTCGATCCGGTCGTGCAGACCATCCCACCAGAGGTTCGTGTCTCCTTGTACGCCGACGACATTGCCGTCCGCAGCCAGCACCACGCTAAAATCACGGTGGCGGCCCAGGTTCAGGAAGCCGTCACCCGCATTGCCGATTGGAGCGCCAGCCGCAAGATGGTGCTCAACCCCACTAAAAGCGAGTGCGCCTTCTTCTCCACGGACACGCACGAGGCTGCCTGGCAGCCCTCTATCACCCTGAACGGGGAGAACATGCCTTTCAACGACAGCCCGCGGTTCCTTGGAGTTCACCTTGACCGCTCTCTGGCCTTCCGGAAGCAGGTGGACGAGGTCTGCCGCGCGATCGGCAAACGGTGCCGTATCCTGGCGTGTCTGTCTGCGAGGGCGTGGGGATGGCCTAAAGAGAGCCTCCTCCGGACCTTCAAGGCACTCCAGATGAGCGTGCTCCACTACGCTGCTCCGGCCTGGCAACCCTGGTTGGCCGACTCCGCGGTTGCGCGGCTGCAACGTGCGCAGAACAACGCGCTCCGCATTGTCACCGGACAGCTGCGTTCCACGCCTACTGAGGCCCTTCACCTCGAGGCAGGAATTTGTACCGTTGCCACCACCAGGGACCAGCTTTGCCTTGCCGCATACGAGAAAGCTCTGCGTCTGCCAGCTGACCACCCGCGGCGTATGGCTGCCGTGCCTGTCGTCGCGCATCGCACTGCTAGGGGAAGCTGGCGTAAAAGGGCCGTTGAACTGCTAGCCAAGCTCCCAGACGATTTGGATCATCGCGAGATGCTACCCCACCTGCCCAGTTGCCCGTGGGTGCCTCGAGCTGCGGGCCTCAACGTGACCTGCGATCTCGTCGGGGCGGTAGATGTCGACACATGCCAAGACGACATGTCGGGACGGCTCTGCGCTGAGGCGGCCATCCGCCGCTATGAGGCCGACCTGGTCATTTACACTGATGGGTCGGCCCTAGGCGGCTGCTCCGACGGTGGCGCCTCGCCGTCGTCACCCGCGGTGACCCGGCTGCACCTGAGGTGCTGGACACCATCATGGCCAAGGGCAGTCGCATCACCTGCTCGTATGATGAAGAGTGCCGCGCGCTCAGTTTGGCTACCACCTGGATCCGACGGCACGAAATTGCAGGACGTGTCGTCATCTGCAGTGACAGCAGATCTCTGCTGTCGGCCCTGGCTGGGAAAGGCCCAGCGCGCAGCGCCCTCCCGGATCTTCGCACTCCAGCGGCCGCTCTCATGCTTCAGTGGGTTCCGGGGCACTGCGGGCTGGCTGGTAACGAGCTAGCCGATGAGGCGGCCAAGCAGGCGGCTGCTGCTCCTGCCGACAACTCCAGCGCGCCAATTTCGATGTGGAGTGCGCTGGCGGCCGCCCGACGTCACATTGCAGACCCGCCCATCAGACATGCCCGGACAGCTGCCGTCTACGGCGCCCTGGACCGCCAGCGGGACAGGGCTGAGATTCGCACCCGTCAGGACGCGGTGCTCCTGGCCAGGCTGCGTTCGGGCCACTGTAGCCTTCTGCGGGCCTATAGCAGCGTTATCAACCCGCACGCCGACCCCACCTGCCTCCGTTGCGGTATGGCCCCGGAAGACGTGGAACACTGGCTTCAATGCCCGGCCCTCCGCAGGGAGAGACTGGCTACTTTCGACAGTGATGACCTCAATCTTAATGTGCTGACGTCCGACCCCGCTAGGTCGGTGGCGCTGGCGAGACGGAGCTGGTAGCTCACTCGGCGCCTCTTGCCCCAACAACAACAACAACAACAACAGCAGCAGCAGCAGCAGCAACAGCAGCAGCAACAGCAGCAGCAGCAGCAGCAACAGCAGCAGCAGCAGCGGGACCGGGCCGACCCGGTGCGTGAGTACCATCATACCCACGCGGCAAGTGACTACCCACGCGGCAGCGATGGGCCGATGGACTGGGCCACAGTCACCATCATTCCAAAGGGCAAAGGCAAGTTTAACATCACCTCCGTGTACGCACCACGAAACAGATACCAGCGGCAACAAGACAACTGGGAGCCCGACTGGGACCTCATCCCGGTCACCACGCGCGGTGTCATCGGCGGCGACTTTAACGGCCACGGTAGCTGGGACGAGCACCAACCGGACGACGACAGAGGAGATTGCATCGAACAGTGGGCGCTCCGACGCAGCCTACACCTCTGCAACCTCTCGTCCGCCCACACGAGGACAAACCCGGCCACAGGAGGCAAGTCCAGTCCGGATCTAACTTGGTGCTCACCTAACCTCACCGCAGTCTGCCGTCCCAGCTGGCGGACAACCGAGTGTATCGGCAGCGACCACCTGCCCCTACTCTACGAGCTGACTAAGACATCTGCCAGTGGAAAACGGAATCGCCAGACGCGCTGGTGTTTCAAGAAAGCCGACTGGAAGGCGTACAAACAATCGCTCGACAACCGAGAGGCTAAGCTCAGGCCGAGCAAACCCGAGTCAGGTTCCAGCGTGGACTTCGATCACCAAAGGCTCAGCGACAACATCCTGACTGCAGCCCTGGAGTGCATCCCCAGAGGAGCCCGCAGCACCCCCGGTAAGCCCTTCTGGACAGAAGCCTGCGACAAGGCCTGCAAGGAGAACGCGCAAGCCCGCAAACAAGCAGAAACAAGCAGGGAAAAAAGCGACCTAGAAGCGTACCAAGCGACCCGCGAGAACGTCCGCAACACGATCCAGAGAGAGAAAGCCGCTTTCTGGAAAGAAAAGACAGCGTCGCTGAACATCAACTCTGACCTCTTCGCTATCATGCGGTCTCTGCGCGGCGACCCAGCACCACCCCCACCGAACGCGGCGCTCAAGATCCCGGCCGACCCGACCCGTGGCGGCTCGCCCAGAACCGCCACCAACGATAGAGAAAAGGCAGAAGCGTTCTGTAGTCTCTACGCCAGCATCTCACGGATCCCACGGGACCACGACGACCGCTCCATCAACCACCAGGCCTATAGAGCTATGCAAGCACCCTGCTGTAACAACAACGATCGTAAGGGGCTTTGCTCAGCCTTCTCTGCAGCGGAGCTAAAGAACGTCCTGACCGGGCTTAAGTCCGGCAAGAGCCCCGGCGACGATCAGGTTACGAACGAGATGCTGAAGCACCTCGCAAGCCCCACGGAGAAGAGACTGCACGATCTGGTGAACAAGTCGTGGCTGACCGGAAAATGCCCGCACCAATGGCGGCGCGCCACAATAATTCCTATCCCGAAGCGCGGCAAGCCAGCGGAGGAACTCGGCAGTTACAGACCGGTCGCCCTCACCAGCTGTATCGCTAAGGTCGCGGAACGACTGGTCTACCACCGTCTCAGCTACTTCTTGGAGTCCAACGGCAAGATCAGTGGAGTGCAAGCCGGGTTCCGGAAGGGCAGATCATGCGAGGAGCAGATCGCCCGCATCTCACAACAAATCTTCGATGGCTTCGAAAGATCCCCAGCGATGCGATCTGTCCTTGGTCTCCTGGACTTCTCCCGCGCTTACGACAGGGTCTGGAAGAGAGCCCTCCTCCTGAAACTTAAAGAGGTCGGCACCCCACCCTGTGTCCTCAGGTGGATCAACAGCTTTCTGGCGGATAGAAGGGCCAAGGTCCGAGTAGGCACCAGCAACAGTAAGGAACGCACCTTCCGCGAGGGGCTCCCACAAGGCAGCGTCCTGGCCCCGCTGCTATGGCTGGTTTACATCAATGACCTACCAGACACCATCCACGCCGCTTCACCGGACACGAGTGTGAGCCTTTACGCCGACGACAGCGCGATACTCGCTACCAAGGAAAAACTTCAAGAATGCAAGAACATCCTGCAACCGGCTCTGGACGCCATCGCCGGGTGGTGTAAGAGATGGAAAGTCGAGCTCAGCACCGCGAAGTGCAGTTACAGCACCTTCACTTTATCCCCGGCCGAAAACAGAGGCAAGACAAGACTCGACCTCAACATCAACGGAGACCCACTGCGGTTCGAGGCGAACCCGACCTTCCTAGGGGTCAAATTCGACGACCACCTCGGTTTCGGAGAGCATGCCAAGGATGTCAGACGGAAAATGGCAGCTAGACGCCGACCGATCCAGATGCTCGCAGACAGACAAACAGGCGCCGACCAGAAAACACTGCGCGCAGCCTACATCGCAACCTGCCGCTCCATTGCGGACTACGGCAGTGCCATTTGGTTAACGAGCGCAGCACCAAGCAACCGGGCACTTGTGGAGAGGCAGCAGAACGCGTGTGCACGCCTAATCACCGGCTGCGTGATGCCCTCTCGGACGGACAAACTGCTGGCCGTCGCCAACCTGCCGCCCCTCCACCACATCGCCGCGGAAAGAGCTAGCAACCTCCGCGAGAGGATGGCCAGACTACCGGCCGACATCCCAGCGCACCAAGCAGCAACCGCGAACGAGCGACCAAGACTCAAAAACCGGACCTACGAAGCCGCAATGAAGAACCGGGCCAACGACGGCCAGCGCGGGGAACGCATCCCGGACGCGCTCTCGGATGCCAACCGCCCGTACCGCGCCTGCTGGCGCCGCATCGCGCAAGAGCTGGAATGCAGCACCACGCTTGAGGCCCACCCAAGAGCACCAACGGCAATCGGCCCAGCACCGTGGACCATCAGCAGAAGCCTAGAAGTCCGCTTCGACACATCGGCCGCCAAAGAAGCAACCCGACAAATGCCAGCAGAACTTCGCGCCGCCCTCGCCGAACCAACCGTGTCCCGTCTCACGGAGCACGTCATCTGGACCGACGGCTCGGTACAGGACGGTTGCAGAAACGGCGGGGGAGCAGCAGTCGCACAATGGCTTCCACCAGAGGCAGCCCGCATGTCTGCGGCGGGCGCCCTATGCAGCAGCTTCACGGCCGAACTCACCGCTATCCGAGAGGGCCTCCGCCTCTGCAACACCGCGGCAGACAGACCCCCGGACATCACCATCGCCACCGACAGCCTGAGCGCCATCACGACCCTGAGCGCCGGGCCACTTAGGCAGAGGGACTCAGTAGCAGCCGACTGCTGGCAGCTCATTCTGGACCTGATCGAGCTAGGCACCAAGATTGGCTTCTGCTGGGTTCCGGCCCACTGCGGTATTACCGGCAACGAGGCCGCCGATCAGGCGGCGGCCAGGGCGGCAAAACTAGACCAAAGTCAGGTCCCGATCCAGTTGGACGCCGCCAGAGCAGCCACCCGACGCTGCCGGCGCGCCCTGGATATCATAGCAGTCGGCCCTTTCTGGAGCCCGCCCCAGGGTCTGCCGCGGAAGCAACAGGTCCTGGTCAACCAACTTCGCGCGGGCGCCAGCATGGTCGATAGAAAGACCCGCTACCGTCTCGGTGTCGACGCGTCCCCGCTGTGTCCCGATTGCGGCGAGGTGGACAGTGTCGACCACGTCGTCCTCCACTGTCCAAGAGGCGACCGCCACCGAGCCCTACGCGGAATCCCGGCCGAGAACTTGATGGAGAACCCGGCCGCGGTCGTCGAGCTCCTGCGCAGTATGGGGCGCCTCTAGCGCCCCCGCCCTTATCGGTACTCCGGATCGGGTGCGCCCTGGAAACGAAAGAAAAAAAGAAAAAAGCAGCAGCAGCAACAGCCGCAGCAGCAGCAGCAGCGGAATAATTAAATTCAATTTGTTTGTGGAATTAACTTGATATGATTTCTTGCTTTTTTTATTTGTGTTTGAGAATTTAAAGAATTCTAAATAAATAAAATAAATAATTCTGTTTACTGGATAAATAAGTGTTTCGTGTTGCTTTTTCTTACTCCTAAATGAAAATAAGAAACTTAACTGACACAGCTCATTGCTATGATCAATTTAGAACCTAAAATGAAGTTTTGGAGCTTAATTGAAAGTTTTTAACTAAACAAACATCCACATGAAAGTATGCAAAATAACATATTATAAATAAGGGAATTCAATGACAACTGATGAGTTTAATAATTGCTTTGTGAATACTTACTTACAAAGACAGTAGAGATGATGAATTCGCAGATTGCTCCGCCAACAAGACAGTATCATTGCACAGTTCATTGCATTTGACTGCAAGAATTGCATTCTCTGAATTTAGCATTGGGATCTAAAAGATTCTCTGAATTTAGCATTGGGATCTAAGAGATTCTGTGAATTTAGGATTGGGATCTGTTATGCTCAGTTCTGTTATGCCACAAACACAATTTAGCTAAGCAACGATCTTAGTTCTGTTATGCAATGAACCCAATTTAGCTAATGATTTTGCCTAGGTAATCCCTGATCCCAATTCCATTATGATCGCATCTAATTTGAATTTATTAGTGTTCAGTTCAGCAAGTTTTGCCCCCCTTCGGGGACTTCCCGGTCCGCAACAACCACGCCAG
Source organism: Macrostomum hystrix (assembly GCA_950097015.1). Classification (NCBI taxonomy): domain Eukaryota; kingdom Metazoa; phylum Platyhelminthes; family Macrostomidae; genus Macrostomum; species Macrostomum hystrix. Next base: position 15,654,865 of record CATNEN010000001.1, read on the forward strand.
CTACCGAATTTTTAATATTGCCTGTGCCACATCTACAACTTAACAATTTCTGTAAAGCGACCTTAGTTAAGCGTGTGCCATTGCTTTTCGGTGACCTTGTAGGCTGGGCTTCGACGCTGGGGGTGATTAAAAAACCCGGGAATGTAAAATACGGTTGCTGGAACGGTAGATGTTATTTTGTAACGTGACAGTGAAAAGGAGATGTGTGCCAATTATAAATTCTTGAACTTGGGACCAAAATACAACAAATAGGTAAAAAAAGTGGCAGCTGTTTGGCTTTCAGGCTTTTTTGTTCAGTGTGAAAGGTAAAAATATAGATTTTTTAAACAAAAATCGGTTGCTGCAATTTACTCAGTGTGGCACAGTTGTGCCAACTCGAAAATATTGACCTAAACGAAGGTATCCATGTGTGCCATACTTCAGAATACATTTACCCACAACATTTCACACCTTTTTGGCAATTTTGTTGTGAGCAGACAATCGGAGCATAATAGCACAAATATTTTCGTTGCATGATCAAGCTCTTGTACGATTATAGCGAGCAAGACTAATGCACATAAAATAAATAGTGCGAATAATAAAATACCTTACCATTTGGTTAGCAGCATAAAGCCTTTTTATACTGGTGTTTGTTTACTTCGATAGAAAAGAATAAATTCAAAATTCAAGACGTTGACCACCCGAGCTACTTTAAACTGCGCAAAGCAAATAAAATAATAGGAATCTCGAATATTGCCTTCCTCCTATGGGCTTATATATATTTTTGGAGGAATCTCGAACATTGCCTTCCTCCTATGGGCTTGTATATATTTTTGTATATATACTTATATTTATATTTGTATATTTTGTATATATATATATATATATGTACTCTATAATTTAGTAAAGGTGGTGTTCTAATTTGTCGAAATATTACAGATCCTATACTAGCTATAAGCCTTGCAATGCCTTAGTTGCCTAGTTGAGGGTGAAGATGCATTTTTACAATGTATGTAGTATTTATAATATAATGCATGCTCCACGAAGTTAATGGTCCTTCTAAATATAGCTTTTTTCTATGGCCTTCTCTAAGCTGATTTTATAATAGGCCTTTTCCTATAGAAAGGATACTATACTATAAAAAACCTCTGCTAAGTTGTTTGCTTACCCAAAAGAAAGCAAAAGTTGTTTGCTAAAGAAAAGTAGGCTAATAAATGGATGCATAATTGTGAATATACAAAGATCCATCACCATGTTAATAATGATAGGCATAAAGGTAAATCTTGAAAGTCTAGTCTATTAATGTAAAAGGATTTATTTTGTCTATAATTAACCAAGGTGTTCTTTTGTCACATTGGTTTTTGGGGGTAAACTTTGAAGAAAAGTATACTGGTAGCAATCTTACTAAATATATTTAGCAGGAATCAAAATGTTGCACTGCAAATGATATTTTGGATTTGATACTTCGATCCAGCTTGTAACAACTCGATCCAACCTCAATCCAACTTCGATCCAACTTCTAACAACTCGATCCAACCTCAATGCAACCTCGATCCAACTTTAATCCAACTTCTAACAACTCGATCCAACCTCAATCCAACTTCTAACAACTCGATCCAACCTCAATGCAACCTCGATCGAACTTTGATCCAGCTTGTAACAACTCGATCCAACCTCAATCCAACCTCGATCCAACTTTAATCCAACTTCTAACAACTCGATCCAACCTCAATGCAACCTCGATCCAACTTTGATCCAACTTCTAACAACTAGATCCAACCTCAATCCAACATTGATCCAACTTTGATCCAGCTTGTAACAACTCGATCCAACCTCAATCCAACCTCGATCCAACTTTAATCCAACTTCTAACAACTCGATCCAACCTCAATCCAACATTGATCCAACTTTGATCCAGCTTGTAACAACTCGATCCAACCTCAATGCAACCTCGATCGAACTTTGATCCAGCTTGTAACAACTCGATCCAACCTCAATCCAACCTCGATCCAACTTTAATCCAACTTCTAACAACTCGATCCAACCTCAATGCAACCTCGATCCAACTTTGATCCAACTTCTAACAACTAGATCCAACCTCAATCCAACATTGATCCAACTTTGATCCAGCTTGTAACAACTCGATCCAACCTCAATCCAACCTCGATCCAACTTTAATCCAACTTCTAACAACTCGATCCAACCTCAATGCAACCTCGATCCAACTTTGATCCAACTTCTAACAACTAGATCCAACCTCAATCCAACATTGATCCAACTTTGATCCAGCTTGTAACAACTCGATCCAACCTCAATCCAACCTCGATCCATCCTCAATCCAACTTCTAACAACTCGATCCAACCTCAATGCAACCTCGATCCAACTTCGATCGAAGTATATTGATTATCGAATATGATGAAGCATAGCGAAGTGTTATCATATATCCGCCAGTTCTTGTCTTCAGTTTCGTTTATTTCTTTTCACACTTTTTCAGGAGAAGCTGCTGAAGAGTTCCTGCGACGCAGACCTTCCGGATCCCGGGCCTGTTTTACCCTGTCCTACGCTGCCGTCTATTGTTGTCTTCTCTCTGTCTGACGGCCAAGCAATTGACACTGTTTGTCAACGTCTCTGTGCGTGTACTCGAGCTTTTAGTGCCCTGAAGATTCGAGTTCGCGAAGGTTTCCGTCGATGCGGTCACGATCAAGTTGCTGTCGTACAGCTGGTCGCTGATTCGACTAAAGCAGCCTTCCTACACAGTGTTTACGGCAGCGGTGGAAAGTGCCAGGCGGAGCATAGAAGAAACGGAGCTATTTGGTTGCAAGCAGCAGTTCATCCAACAGTTCTAAGTCCGACTGAAAATGCTTCTTTCTCTTCGCGCCGTCAGCCTGCAATTTGGCGCTTGCCTTCAAGTCGGCCGGTACAGCGTTTGCGTCAACAGGTACTGCACGATATTCGGCAGTTGATTGCTGTCGCCGACATCACTGCGCTCCGAACACTATCTGCTTTTATTCGCTGCTTGTCTAGCATGCAGCGAATGCCTCAAAGGCGGCGACGACGAACACAGAACGGAAACCAACTGTATGCGGACGAGCGGCAGCAGGAAGAGGAAGAGAGGAAGAAGCAGCAGCAGGAAGAGGAAGAGAGGAAGAAGCAGCAGGAAGAGGAAGAGAGGAAGAAGCAGCAGCAGGAAGAGGAAGAGAGGAAGAAGCAGCAGGAAGAGGAAGAGAGGAAGAAGCAGCAGCAGGAAGAGGAAGAGAGGAAGAAGCAGCAGCAGGAAGAGGAAGAGAGGAAGAAGCAGCAGCAGCAGGAAGAGGAAGAGAGGAAGCAGCAGCAGGAAGAGGAAGAGAGGAAGAAGCAGCTGGTTACAAAGACGAGAAAGCGAAATATGGAGATACTCAGTCGGACAGATCCCTTAGCTCCAAAACGAGCATTGCGGCAGCGTCTGCAGTTGGTCAAGAATAATCGGTAATAAAATCATATGGTAATGTGCTTAAAAAGGTATGCTAGTACATTTTTACGTCTCCGTTGCAGGCATCTTAGTAACCCTGAAGTCGTATTTTTCTGACAAAAACGTATCCTACATTTATTTGTCTAGTTTCAAATCAAGTAATGATGTTTATAAACTTGTCTTCCTACAGTAGTTTATAGTCACTAACTATGTATAGATAAGCTCTATGTACTTCAGACAAAAGTGTGACAAAAGTCTTGAGGTCCCCAATTGTCTGTGCCTCTATACAGATACAAAATATGTATCTATTTACCCTTCCTATATACCCTGATACTTAAAATGCACGTCCCTGCTTTCGTTCATTTAATATATACTTTTTGCGAGTTTTTCGACGTTAATTCTATTTTACAAGGACTGATGAACTTTGTTTGACTAAGCTTGAAAACCTGGTTCAGTTGTTCGCTTTACGTACGGTTCTAGTGTAGTAATTTTTCGCAGTAGCTAATTACGCAATGTTACGCAATAATACATGTTGTACTTTGAATGTACTTCTTATTAGACAGCTGTCACCTTCACGAAAAAGAAAAATAAATTTATTTGGTGAATGTGCACGTTCGGGTGCCTCAATGAAAAAAAGACTGAACAAATTGTGATTTCAGTACATTTCAATCAACTTTTACTCTGTGCTTTTCACTAACAAAAGGTGGTAAATGCTATTGATTCAATAAAAAGAAACTGGCAGTAAATACAGCACGTACACTTGTGCCTTGACACACGTAGCTAACTGTACAACAACTTTTGGAGAAAACGGCTGCCTATAAACAAGAAGAGAGGTTGGATGGAGTCGTTACAAGCTGGATCAAAGTTGGATTGAAGTTGTTTCACGTTACATTGAGTTGTTAGAAGCTGGATCGAAGTTAATATATTCAGAATCGGTCTCAAATTGTATCGCTACTGGCCTGATGTTTCCTCCGAGTTAGTAATCGTGTAAATGTACAGGTTAGCCCTGTTTCCCAGAGGTGGCTGGCGTCCACGCTCTACAGCGGCGGTCATGACACCCTTGCTTCTTGCCAAGTCGTCGTATTTAATAGTTCCTGAGGCGTACCAGATGCGGGACAAATAGTGCCCCCCTTCCTTGAAAGTTGTAGCACGATGTTGATATCTGAAGATTGTGAATTTGCCGTTACAGCATAGAAGTAAAGTTAGCAATGCTTATGTATTAGTGCATGCAAGACAGCGATATGTAGAGCCTTTAAAAATGAACTAAGAATACTACGTTTCTCTCTTACTGAATACTGCAGTCCGAAAAGGGGCGAACCACTTGAGAAGGGGCAGCTCGGCTGGCGCCCAATGGATCAGAGTCTGTGGAGGAGATGACTAGAACCGGCGGAGGGCTGAACTGAAACTTCGGAGCCTGACTTCGACGCACGTGATCGCAGACTGAGCACGGCCCATAGGACTCAGAAGAAAGAAAATCTCGCAGATAATCCTCGACTGTGCCTCCAGCTGCACAGTTACTTCCAATAGTGATTGCGTGTCCATAGGAAAGTTGCTCTGGATTTGGGCAACGCGGGTTGAGGCACCGGCTTTGATACACTAGTCTGTGCTTTGAACCAAGGAGCTTCATACATACGTCAAGCTCACTGCCGAAGAGGCCAATTTCGATTTTCTGATTTGTCCTGATGAAACGTTCACTGCTGAATGCGTCGAGTTGAAGAAGAAGCTTTGCTCGTGCATGCAAAGCTTGCTTCTCGGTGGTGGACTGCGATGCTTCGTTCAGAAAAACTACCAATGGATCCTCAACAATATGTTGGAGACTTGCTTTGAATCCAGGTTCATCCAGATAGGCTATGGTTAAGGCCGTGAGCAAGTTGTCTGCTGTGCAAGCGTTGTACACGTATACGCTCATAGATCCGCCTCGAGAATCTGGCACACCAGTAGCCAAACCGGAGCTCCTCAACGTGGCAAATTCCAATGCCTGTCGAGGTGGTCTTCCCTCTAAAGGATAGGTCCTGGAAGTCTACAAGAGAGAAATGGAACAGGAACACAAAGTTATCACCGTCTGTTAAATGGCCACCAACTGACGAAACAATAAGCACTGTCCTACGTAGACCATTGTACTTATGGTGTACGTTATGTCCGTTGCAATAAATGAAATAAATGAAATGTAAAATACATTAATAATAAAGAGTAATATAAAATACAAGAAAATAAATACGTAATGCAATAAATAATGAACAATCCACTACTTGCCGACGGTACATAAGCCGGTAGACGACGCTTTTTGTTTACTACAGGTTGCAGCGGGACATCTGCAGGCCGAGCCTGTTGAGAGTTGACCATTGGACAAAAGATGTCAGACTTTCGTTTCCGGGTTTTATTCGACAATGGCACCGTTGGCGCACCTTGCTGTGGCTGCGACTCTGACGCTGGTGACGAATGCTGCTCTGGCTGCGACTCTGACGCTGGTGGCGAATGCTGCTCTGGCTGCGACTCTGACGCTGGTGGCGAATGCTGCTCTCGCTGCGACTCTGACGCTGGTGGCGAATGCTGTGGTGGCTGCAGCTCTTCTTCAATATCATCTTCTTCCAAAGAAGTCACACCTGTTACACGGTACATGTCTCTCTTGAACAGAATTTCGTTCCCATTGTGATGAGAATGGAGCGCCTGGATGAACTCAGAGAGACTGACTTGTTTACTCTCAAAGACACTGTTCTTCATAAGGCCAATCCAGCGCTCCGTGTGCCCCTCCGTAAATCGTGAACTGCTGGGCATAATGCCGCAGATAAGAGGGAGATACGGAGTGAATGTATTGGTTATGCGTTCAGCCAAAGCCGGACATACATAGGCGTTCAGACTATCAGTAGACTCGTCAAACGGCAGTGCACTCACTTCCAGTTGAACTTCTTGCCGGATTTGTTCAGCCCGCTGCCAGAATGGGGACCGGCGCATTATGGTTCCGTCTGCATTGACTTCTATTTGTGAAGATTCGTTCGTCTCTTGATCCAGAGTCTCGAACTCGGCACGGACGCTCTCCATGTTGCTCATTACTCTTAGAAATTTTTTCGGACAACATCCTAGATGCCGATCCATTCTTTCAACTACGGCTTCCGTAGGAGCCATGAGCACAAGGTAGATGGCTCTCAACAGCCTGTCAGCTGTTTGAATGCTGTCGATCGCTACCATGCACACCATAGACCGCAGCCAGAACTGTTTGACTGCCCTGTTACTGCAATTGGTTACTTCCTTCAAGCGAGTCATCTCCTTGACTAGATGACTTCGGCCAAGACCGATGACAGGAAGGGGATCCCAATCGCTGTCCTTAGTCAAGTGATGAAAGCATTCTTTGATGTAGAGCGACAGCGATAGACCATGAAAGCAGCCGATGAGTCCGTGTAAAGTGGCAAAATTGAAGTCTGTAACCACCTGCGAAACGCGAACTGTTGACAAAAATGTCGTACATTCTCTAAACCAAACGTCCAGGCAAAAGCGCAGGGTGATTCCTGTCTGAGATGTCGATAGAATCTCCAACAATGGCATCACTTTCCCACCAACGGTAGGGTTCTGAAGCACCAGAGCGTGATAGTAGATGGGCTTGGTGCAACTGCTGGGGCGCTGATGGATTGGAGCAGCAGTTGAATCCATTCCCATACGTATGGGCCAGCCCCTCAGCTGCATCTCCCGTAGACTCTGAAAGGGACGGGAATGGAATAGAATGATGGTCTCGGCCCGACCCTCACTCTGGATAACCTTTCTGATATACGCGGGTTGTAGGACCCTCTCAAGTCGGCGCAGTTCTATCAGGTCATCCATGTCTGGAACTCCCAGCTCAGCTCTGCGCAGTCGCTCAGCTGCAATGCGTAGGGCCTCTGACGAAGGCACCTCACTGAGGGGTTCGTTGGCGGCAATGGCCGCTGCGACCCTGTAAGAGTTCGAAACCAGCGTCGATCTCGCGAGCTTATATCGCCGTTCACCAGTCAGCCGCCGACTTCGAGCCGCAGGGTGGTTCTCCAATGGCGCAGTGACTGTCCGGAGTTCCCATGACGTCAAACTCGCATCTTTGGCTTCCACAATAAACGTTGCTGGACAGGTAGGCTCGCAGCAGTAGACATGAGCGTAATGAATCCCCGTCTTTCTGCGAAACTTTCCTACTTTTTTCGCGAGACAGCACGGTTCAACCGAAAGAGCAAAAAGGCGAACCACGTCGCTGAACCAATCTGGCTTTAAAACACCGTCACGGAGAAGTCCTGCGGGCTCGCTGAAGCTCTGGTGGAAGATAGGCAGAATTGTCGAGGAGGAAGAACTGAAAAGAGATGGTTTTAAAGGAAGACATTGTCAGTGCCAATGTCATCTGCCAATGACATCTGACTAAATAAAGGGCACGGACAGTTCGCAACAGGCATGCAGAAATAGTACGCGAAACAAAAAGGCTATCTTACATGCAGCGCGTCTCATCAGTTGAAGAGTCTGCGTTACATTCAGCTGTTTCGATGGGAACGTCCTCAGAAATGTCCTTGTAATTACGTAGCAGAAATGTATAGACGTACTTTTTGTTTACATCAGAAGGAGGAACGTGAAAAAATCTGCACAGACGCGGCAAGCGATCGTCATCTGACCGATGATGGCTAGGAAGTGGAGAACTAATATACTCCTCAGGGTCAATACCGCACAGCTTGAAGAAATCAAGCAGACTTGAACGAGTCAGTTGCCGTTCTAGAATAAGGAGAGACGAATAAAAAACGAATGTACTATACTCGTATAGTATATCAACTACGCCTTTCACGCCCCAGATTCTGAGCCGTTGTAAACTTACTTAAAGAATCATCCGCCATGGTGGACCAAAACTGAAAGGTCCTGAAATTGAAATTGAAAGGAGGCGAAACTATAAATAACAATAAATAAACGAAACTGAAGACAAGAACTGGCATATATGATAACACTTCGCTATGCTTCATCATATTCGATAATCAATATACTTCGATCGAAGTTGGATCGAGGTTGTATCGAGGTTGGATCGAGTTGTTAGAAGTTGGATTAAAGTTGGATCGAGGTTGGATTGAGGTTGGATCGAGTTGTTACAAGCTGGATCAAAGTTCGATCGAGGTTGCATTGAGGTTGGATCGAGTTGTTACAAGCTGGATCAAAGTTGGATCAATGTTGGATTGAGGTTGGATCGAGTTGTTAGAAGTTGGATTAAAGTTGGATCGAGGTTGGATTGAGGTTGGATCGAGTTGTTACAAGCTGGATCAAAGTTGGATCAATGTTGGATTGAGGTTGGATCTAGTTGTTAGAAGTTGGATCAAAGTTGGATCGAGGTTGCATTGAGGTTGGATCGAGTTGTTAGAAGTTGGATTAAAGTTGGATCGAGGTTGGATTGAGGTTGGATCGAGTTGTTACAAGCTGGATCAAAGTTCGATCGAGGTTGCATTGAGGTTGGATCGAGTTGTTAGAAGTTGGATTGAGGTTGGATCGAGTTGTTAGAAGTTGGATTAAAGTTGGATCGAGGTTGCATTGAGGTTGGATCGAGTTGTTAGAAGTTGGATCGAAGTTGGATTGAGGTTGGATCGAGTTGTTACAAGCTGGATCGAAGTATCAAATCCAAAATATCATTTGCAGTGCAACATTTTGATTCCTGCTAAATATATTTAGTAAGATTGCTACCAGTATACTTTTCTTCAAAGTTTACCCCCAAAAACCAATGTGACAAAAGAACACCTTGGTTAATTATAGACAAAATAAATCCTTTTACATTAATAGACTAGACTTTCAAGATTTACCTTTATGCCTATCATTATTAACATGGTGATGGATCTTTGTATATTCACAATTATGCATCCATTTATTAGCCTACTTTTCTTTAGCAAACAACTTTTGCTTTCTTTTGGGTAAGCAAACAACTTAGCAGAGGTTTTTTATAGTATAGTATCCTTTCTATAGGAAAAGGCCTATTATAAAATCAGCTTAGAGAAGGCCATAGAAAAAAGCTATATTTAGAAGGACCATTAACTTCGTGGAGCATGCATTATATTATAAATACTACATACATTGTAAAAATGCATCTTCACCCTCAACTAGGCAACTAAGGCATTGCAAGGCTTATAGCTAGTATAGGATCTGTAATATTTCGACAAATTAGAACACCACCTTTACTAAATTATAGAGTACATATATATATATATATATACAAAATATACAAATATAAATATAAGTATATATACAAAAATATATACAAGCCCATAGGAGGAAGGCAATGTTCGAGATTCCTCCAAAAATATATATAAGCCCATAGGAGGAAGGCAATATTCGAGATTCCTATTATTTTATTTGCTTTGCGCAGTTTAAAGTAGCTCGGGTGGTCAACGTCTTGAATTTTGAATTTATTCTTTTCTATCGAAGTAAACAAACACCAGTATAAAAAGGCTTTATGCTGCTAACCAAATGGTAAGGTATTTTATTATTCGCACTATTTATTTTATGTGCATTAGTCTTGCTCGCTATAATCGTACAAGAGCTTGATCATGCAACGAAAATATTTGTGCTATTATGCTCCGATTGTCTGCTCACAACAAAATTGCCAAAAAGGTGTGAAATGTTGTGGGTAAATGTATTCTGAAGTATGGCACACATGGATACCTTCGTTTAGGTCAATATTTTCGAGTTGGCACAACTGTGCCACACTGAGTAAATTGCAGCAACCGATTTTTGTTTAAAAAATCTATATTTTTACCTTTCACACTGAACAAAAAAGCCTGAAAGCCAAACAGCTGCCACTTTTTTTACCTATTTGTTGTATTTTGGTCCCAAGTTCAAGAATTTATAATTGGCACACATCTCCTTTTCACTGTCACGTTACAAAATAACATCTACCGTTCCAGCAACCGTATTTTACATTCCCGGGTTTTTTAATCACCCCCAGCGTCGAAGCCCAGCCTACAAGGTCACCGAAAAGCAATGGCACACGCTTAACTAAGGTCGCTTTACAGAAATTGTTAAGTTGTAGATGTGGCACAGGCAATATTAAAAATTCGGTAGCTGGCGTGGTTGTTGCGGACCGGGAAGTCCTTCGGGGAGCAGAAATAATTAATATTCGTCGAATATATACCCTTTAGCAGGAGTACTTTAAGTGTCTTTCTTAAGCTTAAGCTTAAAATAGGAATTTTTGGAGATCGTTAATAACGCATTTTAGGTAAAACAAAACTATCAACTTTTTACAGTTTTTTAGTTTGGAGCCCTGTATATGTCAACGTGTTTGATAAAAATTATTTTTTTTATTTAGTTTATAAAACTGTTGAGATCACTTTTTTAGTTGTTACTGAAAATAAATTAAATAATATTCCAAGAAATTGCGACTTTCCGAGAAATGACTTGCTTTATTCCGATTTTCTTGTTGCTTGTATTGCTCATGTGTACTACAGTTTTATACACATCCCGAGAAATTTTTTACTTTCTTCATTTGTAAGTGAATTTCTTAGCCCTGCTCATCGTACTAACTGCGACTGCAATGTTCCGAACAATAAGTAGCTCAGCATTGCAACTATTGCCCTTGAATGAGGCCCCTCTTATTATAATAAATGACTTAAAGAGTCAGTTCAATGCAGCTATCTCATTGTGAATGGACTTTGCAAAAGCAACTGGAGCTACATCCTTCGACCTTTGGTTTGACACTTTTAATAAAGCTAACATCTATATATATAAAAGTGAAAACTGTGTGTGTGTGTGTGCAACCTTTTGTCTTTATAGACGCCGAAACCGCTCAACCAAATCGCACCAAACTTTGCACATACCTAAAACCACCTACGCTGAGTGCAATAGGCTACTCAAATTCCCTAAAAATCATTTCCTTCCTGCTCAAAAGTGCAAAAAACTGCTCAAAAATCGTCAAAAAATCACTCAATTCGACACATCGTCGCCCCACTTTGTCAGATTTTCTCCAAATTTGATCCACTTACACTTTACATGTTTTCCAACAATGCTGTCAATTTTGAACATCTCTACTCAATCCAGAGCAAAGCTGCATCATCTCAAAGTGAGTCACTTTTTGTTTTCCGAGGACAGCCACCCCAACTCCCCTCCGCCACTCTGCGGGCCAAATTTTATTACAGCCACCCCCTCCCTTCCCCGGGCGCAGAAGCCCCAGACTGTACATTGTATTTCAAGCCGTGAATGTACACAGCCCAAACCCCTAGACTGTCTACTGGCCCCCAAGCAGCACTGAGACTGAGTGCGGTGAGTGCGGTGGCGTCCCAGTGCGCAGGGCTCTCCGGTCGATATTTCTCTCCAGCCACAGTCTATGGCCGCGGGCTAGCCGGCCCCAGCTCATGCGTTTATTATGCGCCTAGCCAGGGTGCCCTCGTGGTGAGGTGAGCTGGGCTAGCCGATCGCAGCTCATGGGCCCAGGGTGCGCTCCTGGTGTGGGCCTCGGATATGGGATAGGAAGGTGACGGGGGGGGGGGAAGGAGGAGGGGGAGAGGTTGCCCATGAGGGCGGATAGCTCAGTCAGTAAGGTGTCGGACTCTGGATCAGATGGTCCTGGGTTCGACTCCCGACCTAGTCTAGAACTATTCGTGCAGCCCTTGGCAAGCTGCTTTGCCCTGATGTGCACACAGTCTACTCAGCTGCAGATGAGTACCGACATTTCGTCGGGTAATAATAATTCCGGCTGGCGTGGAATAAAGCAGTTCTGTGCGGCAATTCTGTGGGGTTCGGATGCTGCCGATATGTTTGGAAAAATAAATTCTTTAAGAGTTTTCTTAATTTAAGAGTTTTTCAAAACATATAGGCTATCCTACTGTATGTGATTCCTTTGGTGCTTCGAGTGTACTGTATAGTGCTGATATTTATGTAAATCAGCGTAAAACCGCTTTTTTTCTTACTCAGCCGGATTAAGAAATGAGTAGGCTTATGTGATGTTCTTGTTGTTCTGCAAAACATATAATCATTAATTTAAATAAAAAATGAGTCGAACCAACGACCTGCAGTTGTCAGGCTGACGTGCTACCAGTTTCACCACTTGACATTGCCCATATACAACGAAGAATTACTATTTATTAGTATATTCTTTCGTTCGAATACGTTTTCAGAGTTTTTCAAAACATATAGGCTATCCTACTGTATGTGATTCCTTTGGTGCTTCGAGTGTACTGTATAGTGCTGATATTTATGTAAATCAGCGTAAAACCGCTTTTTTTCTTACTCAGCCGGATTAAGAAATGAGTAGGCTTATATGATGTTCTTGTTGTTCTGCAAAACATATAATCATTAATTTAAATAAAAAATGAGTCGAACCAACGACCCGCAGTTGTCAGGCTGACGTGCTACCAGTTTCACCACATGACATTGCCCATATACAACGAAGAATTACTATTTATTAGTAATTTGGCTTACTAATTAGTAATTTATTACTTTTTTGGCTGCAGGCTGCAGCTTGTGCTTACTTATTTTAAGCAATGGCCATCGTTGCGATCAAATTCGCAACGCAATATTAGCAACGCAAGCCAATATATCGCGAGCTAGCGAATCGCTCCATTATCTAACGACGGGTCCAGCAGGTCCCCAAATTTTATCTGCAAAGCTTCAAAAACCAAAAGGGTGAACGTCAATATTACAAATACTCAGCAAAAGTCAAAATTATTAGCACCCGTAACGAAAGTCATCGATTTATCGTTGCACCAAACATTCTACTTATTTTTGTCATTGCATGTAATCCATAAAGTTTTAAATAAAGACCAGCAAGGCAAAAGTCATTATTTTTAAAGCATAAAAGTAACTTAAAAGAAAGGTTGAAGCGAAAATAGTTCGCTAGAAGATTTTTTTTAAACACATACTACATAAAAACGGCAAAACAGCGTTTAAATTTTGTAGGGTACGAAGTGCAATGCCTCACACCAGTATCTAAATGTTTTACTTTGTTTAGAGTTACATAAAGTTTCCGGAACATTTAACCTTTTCGACAGAAATCAACATGATAAATAATCGACCAATTTATAAATCTAATTGATGCAAAGTCATTGCATTCTGTCGCAAAAGCAGTATAATCGCACGAGTTCAACCTACTGAAACATCGATTTAGTTAATTCATCTACAAATATTATATATTTTTAATAAAAGTGTCTGAGCTTTCGTGTTTTGCTACAAAGTAGGGAAACCGTAAGACTTTCTGGTATATTAGGTCTTAATTTAATAATTCTCGAAAAACCAAGGTATTCCAAATAATTAGCTACGAAACACATTATTTTCCTTTCTTGAAGATCGGCTCGATATTACCCGCAACTTACGTATGTAAACCGTAACGTACTCGTAGCGTTCAAGTTTAAAAAAACAAAATCGTAATAAAGGTATAGGCTACTTAATACTGCTTTGAAAAAACAAATAATTATGTTCTTAAACATATACATAAAGAAGGCTCTGCAGATTTTTTGGCGCGGTTTAAATAATTTCAGATGCATGTTCGTCGGAGTTGTCCGCCATGTTTTTAGCTTTTTCAAATTTTAATTTTGAACTGAATTTTAATTAATTTTGTAATTTAATTTTCTCTTTGAGTTCAACTGAAAGTGAAAGGCAGGTAAATCGGGACAAAAAAGTACAAGATTGTACCAATTGCAATCATTCCACATCACTGTTACTTTTTCTAGATTATTGCCACTTTGGTAGCTAATTTCGTTCTTCGTAAATCGTAATTAAGGTTAAAAAGAAAAATATTTGTATTGTTTACTTCACTCTTCACTTAGTTTTGGACAAATCAGAGTCATTTGCACAAGGTAATTAAAAACTCGATAAATGTCTAAACAATGTCAGTTGGAAAATAACATATGTCGCTATATGGCAAAATTACATGGTTAATATGATGTAATATAACACTCTAGATAGCTAGTATTGAATAGGAAATATTATCTGACTATCTTTGGCAGGTTAGAAACTAGTTAACTCGGCAGTAAACCAGTACCATAGCTAGTGCCTATAAGCATTTACTCATATTTAGTTTACATTGAAGATAGGTTAATCCAAAATTTTGTTAGAGGTTGTGCAAAGAGGCTGTCTACAATATTAAATACTGTAGAGCAATGATTATAAATTACTTTCTCATTTCCAGACAATGTATCGCGGCATCGAACTGAAGCGTGTTGTCAAAGCTACACTGCAAACTGGCTGTCGTGGGCGACCCAGAAAGATTAAGACAATCATTAGCGGCCGAAATCGAGGCTCAACATCTCGGCGTCCTGTGTCTGAAGCTACTCCTGTTCCAGTGGAAGCTAGCACCGAGAATGATGTCGGTATGCCTGAGTCTTTTGCTCCTACAGTAGAAGATGTTGAATGGGTAGATTTTGACAGCTTTGCTGAGAAATACAGAGGTAGTTACGAGAAGCATTTTCTCTTAAATCTGTGTTCCTCTTGCTATGAGCACGAAGGTGTATATCGATGTGTTACTTGTCGACTTAGCTTATGTGCCAGCTGTAAGAATGAGACGCATAAAAAGTTTTCAGCCCACAAGTTTCTCATATGGAATAAGGAGAGTCTAATGTTTCAGGAACTGGATGCTACTCACGATGCTTTTGAAATGTTTTGCTGCGCTTCTAGTAAATTGAATCTGAATGTCTGTGCGGCTACAAAAGTTGACCTTATAGATCTGGCTGGAAGCGTAAAGGTCATTTTTATTACCTGCGACTCCTGTGATCTTATTGGTGCACTCCTTTCTCAAGGGTTCTTCCCTTGTTGCGAAGGGTCAAAGCCTGATTCAGATGGGTATGCATTCTTTTCTTTTACCTTTTTGTCCCTGCTAGACAGTTTGTGTATGACTGGGCAGTTGCCTGTTCACAGAGCGGTCAGTACACTGCTCATTGGGCCAACTCTGGGACAAGGTACATATAATTTGGCTCTTGTAAAAAGCACTTATCAACGCATTCAACGACATGATGTTTTGCTGCGGTTTCGCCACCTGCAAATGGCCTCAGCAAAATGGCCAAATAATTGTCTTCTCTGTCCAGATAATCACGCTGTGCGCAAAACTGTTGTCTGTGCAGATGCTCTATTTGGTTGGCAGCGCTTTAAAGCCAGGGGGCGTACACAACTGGAAATACCATCAGATGGTCGTCCATTACCTACGCCGCTTGTCTATGTAGATATTAAAGCGGATGTGCCAAAAAATCGAGCAGAGGAACAGAATTGTCCTAATTGGAAGGCCGGTGCTCATGAACCATTAAGCCGTGAGCAGAGACATGATGTCACGGGTTTCTTTGGATTATTCTGTCGTCACAATCGCCTTTTGTGTGGCTCAAATATCACAACTGGTGGAGAAAAGTTTTGCTACCTGGAACAGTGCCTTGAACACTTTCTGCGAAACGTCAAAGTGTCTAAGGAATTACTTGTCGTATATGACGTGGGTAAGTTTATTATTAATTTATAAAATGCATACAATCTATGAAATACTGTTGCTTGTGTACAGTTATATGACAACATGACTTACTCTTTATCCCAATTCACAGGCTGTCGCGTATCCAGCCGGGTTACGTCCGCTATTGCGAAGTCTGGTGCCAACATTCAAGCGAGTAGCTGTGCAATAAACGCTTTTCATGCTCTTGGTCACCTGCCCAGTTGTCAAAAAAAGTTTTCTGTTCGCGTTACTCCAGGCGCAGGTCTATGCGATGGAGAGAATACTGAGCGAGCCTGGTCTCAACTCAGGCCGTTCGGTAAGTTTTTAAAGTACATGCGAAAAGACCGACGAGCACAATACATGGCGCATATTCTATACTTCTTTAATGCACAACAGCTTCTTAGCGCTTCTGGGTGGTTTACACAACGTATTAAGCTTATGGTAGGTGCGGGAAAAAGCATTCTAAGTGAACTAAAAGAGCTACAAAGCCAGTCTGCGATTTTGCAGCACTCGGGGGTCCTAAATGACAGTCTGGTCATCTCTGAGGATGAAATTTTGGATTTAGGCTCCCAATGGTATGAAGATTCCCTCCGAGTAGCTGTACACAACTCGGAAGATGATATCCTATGTGAGCTACGCGCTCTTGCAGTGCACAGAGATCATTGGAGTAAACATGTTGGTAAGTCAGTTGGCCAAAGTCAAACCAGAATGTGCTTGCGAAAGGTTAAAAGTTATGCATATGACATGAAAAAACTCTACGCTCGTCTTCCAATTGAAGACAGAGCTTCTTTCGATGAATATAAAAAACCGCGTAGTGCGAAATATGAACATTTGTCTGGAACCGACCTTTCCATCCGATTTCGTCAGCGGGCTATAGACGTCAGTAACAAATATAAACGCCTAAAAGAAGAAGCGCATATTATTTCAGATGAGTGGGTTGACCTTCAGGTTAATTTGCAGAGCCTCTGTGATGACTTAGCGAATCAGCCGGGCTTAGCCGCTCAATTTCGGGAATTGTTTAGAAGACTGCTTGAAGATGTTGCAAGTAAAAGCGTGACTGATGCTGTAAAATATCTTCTTGCGAATAAGTTCTCCCTCAGCACACTGAGTCAGAGCGCTAATGAAGCGGTTGCTTCAGAAGATTCGGAGTCTTCTGATAGCGACTCCGATTAAGTATCCAACCAGTGTACTGATGATTCCACCGTTACTTGTGTTTTTAATTGAAGTCAAGCGCTGCCTTGTAATGTCACTCTGCACCTACTTTTGTGTGGGTGCTGTGAAGCGTTAAGTTTAAGATCGCTAAAATTAATACCAGTAAGCCCAAAATTTGGACACATTTCTTTCAACTAGCAAATTTTTTGCAGGTCACTTTGCACATGCAATACAATGTGCTGTGAAGCGTTAAGTTTAAGAGCGCTAAAATGAATACCAGTAAGCCCAAAGTTTGGACACATAGTTCTTTCAACTAGCAAAATTATACAGGTCACTTTGCACATGCAATTCAATGTGCTGTGAAGCGCTACATTTTAAAGCGCTATGAGCCCATGTGTCAGCCTTCTCGCGGCGGACTCGTTGAGCGCGAATAAAGTCTGCTAATTACCGTGCGCTGCCAATCTTACCGTGCATGTTTGCACTATCCAGCGGACTGGCAGTGTACTTACGTTAGCTGTTTTTATTCGTGGGACTAATGACACTATTAAATTCGTTCATTTATCAGCTTTTCCGTTCAATTCCGTTTTATTATTATTATATAGCTCACAGTTTCATTGTCTGTCAAATAAATGGAGGGGCTCCTAAACAGTGTTTCGCGTTTTCGTTTTTAATTGCTTGTTTTTTAGATGCGCTTTCTTTCTGCTCATTAGTTGGCTGTGCAGGGAACAACTAGGACAAATGGAGATAGATGTGCATTTGAGAATAGACTGCCTGCTTTATACAATTATATGCATGGCAGATCAATGTCCTTATTAGCGTTTATATATTAGCGTTCACGCCTTCATTTAGGGTCTAGCTTTAATTGTCAACGTTTCAAACTTCAATCTCGATTAAATTTCAGGCCAGCATCACTTCCATTGAAAGTTGATGACACCTCCCAACATTCACGCCGCGATTACGTGTCTTCAGTGCCACTGGAGTAGCAGGGCATCAGGTTTTAAACAGCATTGCCGCGGAGCTCATCCGGACCTATCTGAAAGGCGAATCGACGCCAACTTTCGCTACTGTCGCCTACAACATAAGCTGGAGTTGTCTCCTATTTTTTATCTCTGTCCATATTGCTCTACTATCACTTCGGGATTCGATATGCACATGCTCATTCACAATCGCGGGAGAAGAGGAGGCGATAGAATCATCATCACGACTGAGGACTTCAAAGCTGCTAACCTTGCTGCATTAAGTTTCATTGACGAGCTACGCAACATCGCTGTTGGTGGTAAAACTAAACCTACTAAAAGTCCTAAACCTAAACTCCTGCCAACGAAATATCGCCGGCTCTTCCAGCAGCTGGTCAACCTACGAGTGCTCATTCAGTTGATTTAAATCCACAGGTGCCTGGGGCCCAAGACTACAGTTGTAATCAACGCTCCGCTGCAGCTTTAAGCTACAATTCTGATGTCAACATGATGACGTGCGCGATGTCAACATGATGACGTGCGCGATGTCAACATGATGACGTGCGCGATGTCAACATGATGACGTGCGCGAGCATTCAACACAATGGAAATGACGATCCATACAATTTTTTAGGCGGTGTTTCTGGTCTTTCAACCATTGTGACCAATCTTTGAAGAAGCATCTTGCTAACGCTATTTTAGCTTTTATAAATATTTGCACAATTAAAGGTACGTGGCTACGCACTTCTACGCCTTTAGCCTTGTCTAATGTCATTTTTCAATTCCCTCCAGTCGTCCAAGGCGTTTTGTTGTTATGCGAACTCGGCCAATCTGACTTCATAATTGCTTCATATGCGTTCATATGCATACAAGTGTCAATGCTCATATGCGTGTGTACACCTTTCGTGTCTGCTTGCCTGCAATCCTACTTGTACATGTATTTGACTTACCTATAGTCATTACGCTTAGCTAGAGTAATTTAGCCCAGGTGTGGCAACAATGGTCAGAGGAGAGCTAGAGTCAAACTGTTCAGAATATGTTCCGATGACTAAATTATTCAGTTTTCCCTGGTAGTCATGCAATTTCTTGGATGGTCAGAGGAGAGCTAGAGTCAAACTGTTCAGAATATGTTCCGA
Organism: Macrostomum hystrix; assembly: GCA_950097015.1. Classification (NCBI taxonomy): domain Eukaryota; kingdom Metazoa; phylum Platyhelminthes; family Macrostomidae; genus Macrostomum; species Macrostomum hystrix. The sequence continues at coordinate 15,673,904 of CATNEN010000001.1, forward strand.
TGACTAAATTATTCAGTTTTCCCTGGTAGTCATGCAATTTCTTGGATGGTCAGAGGAGAGCTAGAGTCAAACTGTTCAGAATATGTTCCGATGACTAAATTATTCAGTTTTCCCTGGTAGTCATGCAATTTCTTCAATGGTCGTGCTCCCTTGCAAACGAGCAGCGGAGTGAGAGGAGAGAGTTCTGAAGTTCTAAACCCGTTTGACAATGATAAAATCTCAAACTCTAATTCCTGCTTTCTTTATGCTCACTGTGCATGCACTGTATGTGTTTTTACGTGAGGGTCTGTACTTTGTTCAATTAATGTTTCTGTCTAACTAGGACTTTTCACCAATTCTTTTCCGTGTCAAACTTCAGGGAAAATACATAAGCTAATTTATCAAAACATATCAGCGCATCTCATTGGCAAAACTTGTGCCGCACAGGCACGGCATAGGTGACCTGCTGCAAGGTCACCATGTTGCAATACTGACTAAAATTACTATTATGTTATTATTATTACTTCTTTCTTGGAATCACAGGGTGCGGTGACAGAGAAGAGGGTGAGGTGACAGAGAAGAGGGTGAGGTGACAGAGAAGAGGGTGAGGTGACAGAGGAGAGAGTGAGGTGACAGAGAGGAGAGAGTGAGGGCACAGAGAGGAGAGAGTGAGGGCACAGAGGAGAAAGTGAGGGCACAGAGAGGAGAGAGTGAGGGCACAGACGAGAAAGTGAGGGCACAGAGGAGAAAGTGATGGCACAGAGAGGAGAGTGAGGGCACAGAGTGGAGAAAGTGAGGGCACAGAGGAGAAAGTGAGGGCACAGAGAGGAGAGTGAGGGCACAGAGTGAAGAAAGTGAGGGCACAGAGAGGAGAAAGTGAGGGCACAGAGAGGAGAGAGTGAGCCACAGAGAAGAGAAAGTATACTACTGACATAGTCAGAGTCGATAAAATTACTAAAAAGTAAGAAAATGGTCATAACTTTTTTCTTCAAAAGACATTGAGCTCGGACCGCCTAGAATGAATTTCCCGTCCAAAAATAGTTTAGAAAACATAGTACCTAATAGTATGGAAGCAGTAGCTAGCAATCGGCTAGGTACTTGAAATGTTTTCGCATGTATTTCGTCAAATTTTCTAGGTGACTTTCCAGGTTAATAAGTAGAATTAGGTAGAAATCATTTGAAATCATGAAACCACAATCGTCAGATAGTACAATTATCGCTCTTAGTACAATACAACGGCAGCAAATCTATCGACGGAATTAACAACATCTGACGCTAAATCTACTGACCTACCAGACAATGTCAGTCTCATCTCTCTAGATGAAGCGGTTTTCAAATGGGGTCCACTCAAAGTCGATACCGCCCTGCCTGTCAAGGCTTGTCATTTTGACGGGGGTACCACTGACAAAAGTGATTTCGGGATGCCCCTTAACTTTGATGAATTTCGATGGGATTTGATTCCCCGTATTCTGGGATAGACGTAGAAGCGATCCCTGTCGAAATCCGGGGTCAATAAGTAAGCCTGCGGCGTCGCATCACACAGACTATACTTAATTATTACTATTGTAGCCAGATTTATAAACTTGAACTGGAGCTTGTGGGCACCCATTGCCGTTTAGGAAAATTCAAGAAACCAACAATTGGTACCACGCTTGACCTCAACTACATTATTTTCGCACTACACAGACTATACTTAATTACTATTGTAGCCAGATTTATAAACTTGAACTGGAGCTTGTGGGCACCTATTGCCGTTTAGGAAAATTCAAGAAACCAACAATTGGTGCCACGCTTGGCATCAACTACATGATTTTCGCACTACACAAACTATACTTAATTACTATTGTAGCCCGATTTATAAACTTGAACTGGAGCTTGTGGGCACCTATTGCCGTTTAGGAAAATTCAAGAAACCAACAATTGGTGCCACGCTTGGCATCAACTACATGATTTTCGCACTACACAGACTATACTTAATTACTATTGTATAGCCAGATTTATAAACTTGAACTGGAGCTTGTGGGCACCTATTGCCGTTTAGGAAAATTCAAGAAACCAACAATTGGTGCCACGCTTGGCCTCAACTACATGATTTTCGCACTACACAGACTATACTTAATTACTATTGTATAGCTAGATTTATAAACTTGAACTGGAGCTTGTGGGCACCTATTGCTGTTTAGGAAAATTCAAGAAATCAACAATTGGTGCCACGCTTGGCCTCAACTACATGATTTTCGCACTACACAGACTATACTTAATTACTATTGTATAGCCAGATTTATAAACTTGAACTGGAGCTTGTGGGCACCTATTGCTGTTTAGGAAAATTCAAGAAACCAACAATTGGTGCCACGCTTGGCCTCAACTACATGATTTTCGCACTACACAGACTATACTTAATTACTATTGTATAGCCAGATTTATAAACTTGAACTGGAGCTTGTGGGCACCTATTGCCGTTTAGGAAAATTCAAGAAACCAACAATTGGTGCCACGCTTGGCCTCAACTACATGATTTTCGCACTACACAGACTATACTTAATTACTATTGTAGCCAGATTTATAAACTTGAACTGGAGCTTGTGGGCACCTATTGCCGTTTAGGAAAATTCAAGAAACCAACAATTGGTGCCACGCTTGGCATCAACTACATGATTTTCGCACTACACAGACTATACTTAATTACTATTGTATAGCCAGATTTATTAACTTGAACTGGAGCTTGTGGGCACCTATTGCCGTTTAGGAAAATTCAAGAAACCAACAATTGGTGCCACGCTTGGCCTTAACTGCATGCGTTTCGCAGCCAGTTTCCCAGTTTCCCCAGTTTCTTCAGTTTCCATGGAGAGACCTGGCGTATATTGTTGTTGTTGTTGTTGTTTCGCAGCACACAGACTACTTAATTATTACTATTGTAGCCAGAGTTATAAACTTGAACTGGAGCTTGTGGGCACCTATTGCCGTTTGCATGCACTTGTCACCACTGTCTGCTGTTGTTTGTGTCTCATGCTTGGTTTGCGTGCCACTGGGTTGGGCCGTCTGTCTGGGATCCCCGAAATCCCCAGTCCCAGGGTCTGGAAATTAATTAGACTGCATGAACGCATATATAAGGAGCCGCGATATCAGACTGGTTCTTTACTGTGTGTTTCAATTCTGGCCTTACTTCTGCCTTTGAGTTATTACAACTTACTTAAGAAGCCGTTTACAAATTATCAGTAAGATATATACATGTAGCTTGTGGATGCACAGCACGATTTTGTGAATGTCACACGGATATGACATCCCTCAGAGAAACGGAAATTAAAGGGAACCATTCGTCATGAACATATATATACTCATCTATGAGCAAAATGAGGTGTGCTACGAAGCCAATAATGAGGTAAGTCAGAGTTTAACGAACACTGACCATGTCAAAATAATAAATATATATGTGTGTATCTGGCTTAACCTAAAGTCAGTACCTATTTTTTCAAGACCTTTTGTACATTATAGTATGACTACTAGCAAGTTTTGCCCCCCTTCAGGGAGCAGAAATAATTTTAATTCGTTCAGTATATACTTTTTAGCAGCTGTATAATTTTCAGCTTTTTTAAAACTACAATGATCCCCCAGTTGACAATGATCCCCCGGTTAAACACAATCCCCCCAGTTGACAATGATCCCCCAGTTGACAATGATCCCCCAGTTGACAATGATCACCCAGTTGACAATGATCCCCCAGTTGACCACGATCCCCCAGTTGACAATGATCCTCCATTTGATGACTACCCATTGATGATGATCCCCAGTTGACAATGATCCTCCATTTGATGACTACCAATTGATGATGATCCCCAGTTGACAATTGATCCCCCAGTTGACACTCTGGGGGGAACTCTGGTTGGCTATGATTCAAGCTCTGGTTTAGCCATGATTCAAACTCTGGTTTAGCCATGATTCAAACTCTGGTTTAGCCATGATTCAAACTCTGGTTTAGCCATGATTCAAACGATGGTTTAGCCATGATTCAAACGATGGTTTAGCCATGATTCAAACGATGCCATTAGCCATTATTCACTGATATTTTACATTTTTATGACATGCTTTAACTCACAAAAGAAGGTAAATGCTAGAAAAAGAGCTGCCGCACACGTGCTGAGCGTATAATGTTGTTGTAGTCCTTTACAAAGTACGTTGCAGTCTTGTAGCTTGTGGATGCACAGCACGTTTTGTGAATGTCACACAGATATGACATCCCTCCGAGAAACGGAAATTAAAGGGAAGCATTCGTCGTGAACTTATTTTCAGAATTTTCTCATTTACACGTTGCATGAGTAGTTGCTTAACTTTATACTCGCAATCAGGCAATCGCAGTCGCTTTCTGTTATTTTTGTAATTAAAAAACACAAAAACACAATAAAAAGCACAGATAAGCAAGAGTTCGAGCAGATAAGCAAAAAAGGCATTCGACAGGGTGACGGAAAAATATCTCGTTTATAAGGTGAGCGGCATGTTGAATCAAAGGCTCATAGGCTCATAGATTCGTAGCAGAAGCCGTAGCAGGAATCGTAGCCAGAATCGCAGCACAGCAGTACAAGAATGAGCACAGATAAGCAATAATGAGCACAGATTAAGCAGGAGCACATACAAAAGTGGGCGCAACAAGAGAAAGATTCAGTCTTGCGAGACAGCTTGCCACCTGTCTCACTGAGGTCAGTCCAGGGTTTGCACTTTCTCAACACGCAAGTCAGGCGTCGGTGAGGCAGGTCTGCGGATCCAATATCGGCAGCACGGGTGTCACCTGGCCCTGCTTCCGTCTGCTGGTGGCGCCACCGCCGCCTCCGCCACCGAAGCCGCCAACCCAGGCAGCAGACGTCCAGGCCCATTCGCTTGACCTCCGGTTTCGAGCGCAGCTCCGTGATCAGGTTGGTCTGCAGCAGCTCCTGTAGCAGGTCCTGACGGGACAAGCCTGGAGCTGATGGATTGTACAAGTTGACAACCAAGTTTGAGAGCCCGTTGATGCGTCTGATGAAGGCCATACGTGTCGGTAGGCCTGTTTGAGTAGGGCAGGTGAGTACGGCCTTGATGTCTAACAGGTACCATGCCAAGCAGAACAGGTGAACACTGTGTCTAACAGAACAGGTGATCACAGACTCTCTGTCTAACAGGTGACACTCTTTGTCTAACAGGTGACGCTATTGGTCTAACAGGTATTTCTAACAGAAATAAATTCCAGAATGACAGATTTGGAATGACAAATGAATTCTAGAATTATAAGTGATGGACAGATTGAAACAGGACTTGATCTTCATTCATATTCACATTAGAAAATGTCAAATAACTCACTGGAAATGCAGGCGCATCACTGTTCTAGACCACAGGTCGAAGAATGAGGTAGCCATGTGGCTAGTGCACTAGGCAGAATTGCACAACAAGAGTCAGCAGCTGCTGTCAGACACAGGTTAATCCTGGAATGGTGCAGGCTTTAGCACAACGTATTATTAATGTCAAATCAAAGTGAATGAAGTACTGCGATAAAATGACTCCGTAGCTTCGCTGTTAGCAAAGGAAAGAATATAGAAGGCAACAAAATTATCCAAAAATAGGCCTCCGGGCCCTCTTTATTTATTTGCGCACGGCAAGGCCCATCAGACTTACTGTGTAGCTAAGATGCATTTCTCATGCGTACTTCCTATAAAATCTGATGGACACAACATCTCAGCTCTCAGAATTATTATTCTGTAGAACCTACACGGCGTTGAAAAAAAGCGTTGATTACATGCCTATACTTATATTAAAGGATATATTGACTTACAAAAGACATAACTGCAATCTTAAAAACTTTCGATGCGATCATGACTTGGTTTGAAAAAGGCTCAGTCAAAACCATGAATTACAAAAAATATGCATAATTGAAGGTTACATAAAATAATATGCACGGATTTTTGTGACATTGGAAAGTAAAATAAACATTTCTCCCTATGTTCAAATAGCGGACCCTAAGCGCGCTGTTCAATACGTTGAAGTTCCAGTACCTTGCAGCCCTGTCTTATCGCTTGTCTTTATTGATGCCTATTTGAGTATCCAGAAGCCTAAGATTGGCCGACCGCAGGCGTCGCAGGCGTCTGCCTCTGCGCGGCGGCGGCGGCGGCGGCGGAGGCGGCGGAGCATCCATTCTGCAATAATGCATTAAATGCAATTTAAAATTAGGAGGAAATTTCAATTAGGAAAATAGAATTCCAACTTAAAAGCAAGATTAAAGGAATTATTTCGAAAACTATAATGATGATAGGGAGGCAATAAAAGTTGACGGTTTCCCCGAGCGAAAATTTTTTAATAAGTGAGCAATAACAATAATGTGTTGTAAAGCATGCTCTGTGGAAAAGTTGGCTCATTTAAATGAGCATCGGAAAGTCAGAATTAAAATGAGATTTTATACGACCGAGCCACAACAGTTACGTTATGAAACGACTTGCTTTCTAGGAAGGATGGTTTCTACACGGTATCTTATGAGGGACCATTTAAATTAACGTTTCGCGTTCAATTTCTATGAAGACAAGGGTACGTCAAGTTATAAATTGCTTGTCTCTCAGTATAAAAGCGAGGCATAATGTGAAAGCGGAGAATATTGAAATTTAGCAGAATACAATATGCAGTAATGTGCAGAGCTGGGCAAGTGTTACTGCTAATCACAGGCTTGGGGAGGCAGTATGAGTCTGTTGTTTGTTTTATGTTTGACTTGCACATTCGAAGTGTTTAACTCAAACAATATGAATCTACTGCTCTCAACCCAGTGCCACTGTCCTAACTTGTCAGCTCGGCTCATAGCTAATGTGTCCTGCTATGATCATCACTTCATCACTAAATGAATGCACCCACATTCCATTTATGTATTAAAATGTAGACCTCTAAGAGTATAAAGTTTCATCTATATATATAAAAGTGAAAACTCTGTGTGTGTGTGTGTGTGTGTGTAAATAGTGAGCTATCCAAGCCTTTTTTACATAGGCTACAGAGTTTATGCTTATCTTAACAAGTCTTAATACTAGAATAAAAAACCTGTATATTGGGTCTATTAGTCTATATGCATAGCTTATTGGCTGGCAACTTGTCATAATTGTATAGAAACAATGAATTATTCTAAATGAAATTGGGACCCAGGAATATAAATTCTTATTAAGATTTCCAAGCAACTACTGGGATATGGGATCTATGAGCTGGGAGCCTAGGATCAAGGACTAGTGTTGCCCCTAAAAAAAAACCATTTTTAATAAAAGAAACGAAATAATGATGTTTAGTTGTTCCTTGGTCTTTAATAAAGAGGAGAGTTAGGGAGAATGCGATGAGAATATGTTCTTCTCAGAGTTCTTCTGTTTTTCTCAATCTCAGATAGTCTTTGCAAAGCTCAACGTTATAAAAATAAAGATGTACTGAAGTTTATTAGATTCGATAAACAATTTTCTTTCTTAGTAGAATCAACAAGTCCACTGTCTAATGACAAAATAGTTTGAGAGTCGAGACTGAACGAGCGTCTTTGTTCTGGTCTTGTGTTAAATAAACTCTTGCCCACCGGCCGCGCAGAACTCAGGACGCAGCTACGCCGCCGGCAGACATCAGCATGGCCCTAGTCGCAAAAACACCATCCGCTGTCAGGATATCGCCGGATGCGTCTACTGCGACCAGAGCGGTCACAATGCGTCTCGCTGTGACCGTGTCACCCAGCCCGAGGACCGATTCAGTGCTGTCCGACGGAAGAAACTGTGTTTCAATTGCCTTGGGGATCACGAGGCACGGCATTGCCCCTCTTCCAGCCGGTGCCGCAAGTGCGGCTCCAAGCACCATACCTCTCTTCATGGCGCTTACCCGAGGGAACCCGCCATCCAAACTGGAGCAGGCCCCTCGGCGCACTCGCGAAGGCCGCATCAGCCGATAGTCAATTCGCATCTCAGTGACACCTCCCCCCTTGTGGAATCGACGGAGGATTCATCCGGCCCTGTTAACGCCATCTCCTGCGTCTCGTCCGCGCAGGATAGCCTCCTTCAGCCCGTAGTGATGGCCACCTTCTCTGCTCCAGCTGTGAACCCGGCAACTGGGGATTCGGCTCCGATCACGGCCCTTATCGATGGCGGTTGCAGCTACACCTACCTTCGAGGCGACATAGCCCGGCGAATCGGCCTCCAGTCCCTCGGTACAATCAGCCTCGACAGCTCTTCGTGTCATGCCGAATCTCGCCGTCGCGTGCACGCCAACATTGTTCGCCTGGAATTAGCCACACTGGATGGTCGACGCATGCCGCTGAAGGTGCTCTCAGTCGAGAGGATTGCTCCAGCCATTCACTTACAGGCGCTACAGCTTCCGAAAGATATTCTAACAACCCTCGCCCATCTGCCTCTTGGGATTGCCAATGCACCCCCGATGGTGGACAAGGAGGTGGACCTGGATCTGCTGATTGGAAATGATTATGCACAGTTACTCGTAGGCCCGAGCGTTGGTGCAATACCCCTACGTCGCAGCTTCACCGCTCACCTGACCCCGTTTGGAGCTGTCCTTACCGGCTCCCTCACAGGAACCTCGGACACCCATGCCATCTGCACCCGGGCCACCGAACTCCTCTGTACCGGGCGCCTCATCGTCAACTCACTCCACGGCTTGACAGAGCAACCTGTCCCGGACAACCTGTCCCATCTGGAGCTACTTGTAGATAGGATGACCAGTCTCGAGATCCTCGGTCTGGGTCCAAACACAGAACGGACCACGCAAAGCGAAGATCTCCAGACCAAGCGCCTTCTGGATTCTGCCACTCGGGAACCCGATGGCCGTTTCTCAGTCGCTCTCCCCTTCAAGCCAGGAGCCGAGCAGCTTCCTTCGAATTTCGGCCAAGCCTATGGCCGTGCTCGCGCAGTTCACAACCGCCTGGATCTCTTGCAACGCATGAAGTACTACGCTGAGTTCGAGAAACGTAAAACCGAGGGCGTACTCGAGATCGTCGACAGTCGGTCGCCACCTGGACCGATCGTTCACGTCCTACCTCACTTCCCGGTGATAAAGGAATCAAGTAACACAACAAAAATACGACCCGTCGTTGACGCCTCCGCTCCGACATCCCTTGGAGGCAGCTGCTTGAATGACCTCCTGGAGACTGGACCAAACCTCCTAACCGACCTTCTCCAGGTCCAGCTCCGTCTACGAGTCTACGAATACGCCTGCGTCAGCGACATCCAGTCTGCATTCTATCAGATAATGGTACACCCCGGGTGTCGAGACGCTCTACGCATCATCCTGCCGAGAGACATCGCCAAGCCACTCGACCAAGACAGCATGCAGCTTTGGCGCTTCACGCGGATCGTAATGGGCGCCAGCCCATCACCCTGGATCCTTCTCACGGTGATCCACAAACTCTGCGCCGACGCCATCGCCGGTGGAACCCACCGTTTCGGACTCCACAAGGGCGAGGTTGAATCTATCCCTTCTGGGCTCTACATGGATAACCTCGTGCAAGGCTACGATTGCAAGACCGAGGGCCCTCGTTTCGTCGCTGGACTGCGGGCTCTATTCCACTCGGGGCAGTTCCACCTCCGGGAGTTCGCAGCAAACGACTCACAGGCTCTTCAGGGCCTCCCTGAGGAAGATCGCGTTGAGAACCCAGTCGTCAGAAACCTCGGTATCGTCTGGGACACCGTCAATGACACCATCCGACTTGCCATGCCTACGATTTCATGCGGCATCACGCTTACTCGCGCCAGCTTACTGAGCGTCATCTCCCGCCCCTACGATCCATTTGGATACGTTGCCCCCCTCGTTCTGGCGGGCCGACTTCTCTACAGGGCGGCATTCAAGCCTAACGATGCCTGGGACACTCTGGCCGATCCTGCCACCGTTGACGCTTGGTCCAGGCTCCGTTCAGACTTCGTTGACATCGACCGCATTGTCATACCTCGTCGCTGCGTCACGAAGCGCACTGTTCCCAGTCGCCTGGTCATCTTCAGTGATGGTTCATCACAGGCGTATGGCTTCACCGTCTATCTGCACCACACTCACGATGGTCGAGTGACCACCACCCTCATCTACGCGAGAGCACGTCTCGTCCCAACTGGCAAGAAAGGCCTACTAATTACCGTTCCGCGCATCGAACTCTGGGCCGCTCTTATCGCTACCCGCGCGACCCTTCTCTTACGAGATATCCTTACTCCAATGCTAGAGATCAGCGGTATAACCCACTTTATCGACAGCCAGATTGTCCTTTACTGGCTCATGGACGGTGCCAAGCTCCGTCCCTACGAGTGCCACCGCGTCCAGGAGATACGCAACTCCGGGTTGACAGAGGACCGCCGCTACGTTCCCACTGCCGAGAATCCGGCCGACCATTGTACCAGGCCCCTAACACTGACCCAGCTTATCGCGTCGAACTTCTACACCGGTCCCGAGTTTATTCAACGGCCTTACCATACGTGGACCTCCTGGCCGCTCCCCGGTCAGTCCGTCAACCCACCAGAGGAAACTCGGCGTAAAGATAAGCCGTCTATTTCGCTTCTGCACGCTACCAAAGGCGTTGCTGAGCCCCCACCTGGAGACATGGATATCACTCGTTTCGGATGCCTCAACACCCTGCTCGGTGCAACCGCATATGTCGTCCGCTTCGTCACGAGGGACAGGACCCGCGGAGTCCCAGGCTTAAACGCGCGCAACGCCGCCCTCCTTCTCTGGGTCCGGTACACACAGCGTTTACATTACCTCAAGGACATGATCGCTCTTCAATCGGGCAACCCTGGGAATTGTCGGCTGGTGAATCAGCTTGCCTTGTATCTTGATACCGACGGTTTCGTCCGCTTGAGCTCACGCATGGCCAACGCCAATTTGGACGCTGATGCACTGCACCCGTTGCTCCTGCCCTCGAGGAGTCACCTCAGTTATCTATTGATCCGACATATCCACGAGCAGGAGGTACACGCGACTGCCTCCACAGTTCTTAGTCGACTGAGGGAGCGCTTCTGGATTGTCCGTGGCCTTGCCACTGTGCGCAACGCTCTACGTGGCTGCCTTGTTTGCCGCGCCTCCAAAGCGCCACCCATGACTCGCCCACATCATGGTCAGCTGCCACCTGAACGTTTGGACTTCACGCAGCCCGCTTTCCGCTCAATTCTCATCGATCAGTTAGGACCGATATATACATGGGCGTCCACGACAAGGACGTCAGCCAAGCGCTGGGTCCTCATCCTCTCCTGCGCGACCAGTCGTGCTGTGCACCTAGAACCTCTGACGGACTACTCCGCGGACGCGGTGCTCCACGCGTTTGAGAGATTTTGGGCCCGGCGAGGCCTCACGGAAGGTACAATCTTCCTCGATCAGGCGACGGCATTCCAGGCCACCGCCAAGCTGGTAGATACCCTCCTGGCGCCGACGTTCCAGCACAAGATCTTCACGGATCTTCAACCTTTTGCCACCACCCGTAGACTCCGTTTCAAGTTCGCACCGGTCCGTTCCCCTTGGCACCAGGGTGCGGTGGAAAGGCTTGTCGCTCTTACCAAAGCCAGCCTACGGCCGGCACTCTGGCGTCGTCGGATCGATGACGATGAACTGCGGACTCTACTCTGCAGGGTTGAAGCCGTACTCAACACACGCCCCCTCACGGCTCTCAGCAACGACCCAAGGGATATGCGCCCACTGACACCGGCACATCTTATAGCCCCAAACGTCTGCCTCGACCTGCCAGCCGCTTCAGAGAGTCTCCTACCACCGGCGGACTCGTCAACCGGCAACGTACTACGGGCGCTCTACTACCGCAGGGAACAGATTATCGACGCCTTTTGGGATCGCTGGCGCCGCGAATACCTCCAGCATCTGCGATCAATCCATCTGGCAGAACGACGACGCAATCCAGGGGTAACCCAGCAGCCTCGTCAGGATCAACTCTGCCTTCTCGTTGAGAGCACACCTCGTGCCAGTTGGAAGACTTGTCGCATCCTAGCCCTGCACCCGGATGCACAAGGCGTCGTGCGCTACGTCACAATCCGCACCAGTGCCGGTTACGAATCCCGGCGTCCTGTCGAGCATCTCGTCCCGCTGGAGGCCGAAGTTGTGGAGCCGGATCCAGAAATCGGCGCCAGGGCGAAGACCCAGGACAGCTCACCGCAGTCGCCAACGGCAACTAATGTCACGGCTGTACCGACTTCGGTCCGCTCTCTTCGCGCCCGTAAGCGGCAGGGAGTCCGAGACGCCCTGTTTGACATTCCCTGAGTGTTACTTCGTGCACTATGAACCTAGAGTTTACCTCAAAGAGACTAAAACTGATGTTCTATCTTCCGCTTCCTAATTTCCTACGCCGTATCCTAGCCATCCGTACAGCCCCCCCCAATCTGTCGGATTCATCTGGCAATCCTCCACGTTAATTCAAGCTTGCCCTACTGCGCTAAATTTAGCTCCTTGTTACACCTTGTTTACCCATAGACACCCCCAGCCTCAACTGTACTCTTAAATTAAATACAAAGTCGCCCAGCCGTTCCCCAAAAGAAACTACACACACGCATGTTCGTTCTAGCAACTTAAGCTTAACATAAAGCCTTTGTCTCAGTCAGTTGACGACAAGGGTGATCCTGCAGAACGATACGACAACAACGTCGTAGTTTATGGTCATTCCGGACCGCGAATGATTGTGTCTTGACTGGTGGCAATGTTGTTGGTGTGAGTTGTGGTGTGATGTGCGTGAGTTGTGGTGTGAGTTGGTTCGACTTTAAAGTGCATTACCCAGCAACGCTGGTTTTCCCTTTTCCCGCAGGAGACCGTCGGCCTGCTAATGCCCTTCAGTGCTGGCTACCCAGCCATTGAATTAGGTCGGAGACCTGGCAGGAGCGCGGTTTGACTTGGTACCGGCGGTACCTGATTGGTGGGCGGACTAATCGTTCTGATCTAGTCCTGACCTTAACTGCAGGTACTGGTGGTTCGGACACAGCCGATTCAGAAGTTTCTTCCACCAACTCTTACTGCTCTGAGCTAGCACTGGGGCTAGAGGTTGTACTGGAAGTGGTTCCGGTGCTGGTTTCAGTTCCAGACTCTCCCGACGAAGGGGTCGAAGGGAGGGTTTCAGCGACAGCACCCGCCTCTCTTTCCGGAAGGCGTGAGATCGGGGCTACATGTGTGGTCTGGTGTGGCAGAGTGACTAAATTGAAGTCGTCAGTTGATAGCCGCGATTGGCTAGAGGATGATTCTGATTGGTTGGACGTGGTTGAAGAGAAGCCAGCAATGTTGGCTGGTCCGTAGCGATTGACTATGTCTTGGTAAGATGGCTGTCTGATATAGGGCTTGAGCCTGTCTATGTTATAGATGTTGTGCTTCGGGTTTGGGACCCGGTTGGATGTGTGGGTGAGTCCTAATTCAGGCGCTAAGCGATAAGTGCGTTCTGAGCAGCGCTGAATGACTTTATATGGTCCTAACCACACGGATGGTTCGATTCCCTTGTGGTTTGGGTTGAGCACCCAGACTAGCTCTCCATCGTTAAATTCGGTGCGAAGGGCACTTCGGTCGTAATAGCGCTTTTGTCTCTGTTGGGCCATGCCCCTAATGTTGCGGGCTAAGGCTGAGACTTCGACTAGCGTCTTGTGGAGTTGGTGAGCGAATTGCTCTGGCTGATAGTGATCTCCCTTAGGAGGGTTGTGAATGAGGTCTAACGGTAGGTCGAGTTCATGACCTAGGAATAACTTGGCAGGTGAGAAGCCAGTTGATTCGGCTACTGTGGCTCTAATCGACATCGCAGCGAGTCGGCCAGCAAGGGGCCAATCACATTGTCTTTCAAGGCAGATAGCCCGCATTTGAGCCTTGACTGTTTGGATCATACGTTCAGCCTTGCCGTTGGCTTGAGGTCGGCGAGGGGTGATTCGACCCATGTCGATTTGGAGTAGTCTAGTGAGTTCAGTGAGAGTTCTATTGATGAATGCGGTTCCGTTGTCGGACACCAATTGTTCCATGGTTCCGTATCGGGCAACCCATTCAGTCAGGATGGTAGTGGCGGTGGTTTCAGCACCTACGTCTGTGACTGGGGTAACTTCCACGAACCCTGTGAAGCGGTCTACCATAACGAGTAGGTATTTGAACCCTTCTCGCTCCTCGAATGGCCCAGCATGGTCCACGTGGACCACTTGGTTTGGGTAGCCGGACAGTTCAGGCAGCATAGGGGCTTTCAGCTTGCGTTTAGACTTTTTCGTCCGTGCGCAGATGGTGCATTCGGCGAGGACGCCCTTGATGATGGTGTCTAGGTTGGACATGGCGAAACGAGCCTTCAGAGCGGACATCGTCTTGGTGATCCCGCAATGATTCAGTTGGCGGTGATATTGCAGGACGAGTTGGCTAATGTCTGCAGTTTCCGGAACTACAAGGCGTCTAGCGGCAGTCTTGGTCTTGGTCTTAGACGGTTTGACAAGATAAAGGAGGCCTTCCACGACCTCAAGGTCGGTGATCTGAGCCCATAGCGAGCGAATTTCCCGACTGCAACCTTGCCGCTCGGCCTTTGACAGGGGCGGCGCCTTGCCCTGGATACAGTCTGCATGATCCCTCTTTAATGCAGATGTTTGTTCTGGTTTCGTTTCGCTCATCTCGACACATGTAGGCCGTGTAGGCGACATCAATGTCCTTCTCTATGGCCTTGAGATAATCTGCTTTTAGTGCGGTCTTTGGCTCAATGACTTCCAAATACAGCTCGATTCCGGTTAGCTTCACTTCCATCCTTGTGTGGTCCGCCCCAGTCCACAACACTCTACTGCGATCATCTCTAGTCACCTTAAAGGTGTAGCTGAAGTTACTAGTCAGTCGATTAAATGTATTACAGAATCCACTCATGAATATCAGTGGTACGAATACATCAACAGACCGATACAGCGGGTTCTTAGCAGCATCATCAGCACCTTGCAATGCATAGTTGTATCTCTTCTTCCTCTTTTTATAGCCACTGTCATTGATATCTCTTCTTTTTCATCTGCAATGAAACCTTCTGTCGTTTTGACAATCAACTAAGTTAGTATAGTTTGGTAGATATATAGTTTATTTGGTGGCAGTGGAAGCAAAGGTAAGGCAGATAGAAAGGAAACTTGGACAACCTTGAGGGGTGCGAAACTAATAGAACCTGTAACTGAGAGGAGGTCTTGAACATAGACATAAAAGTTGTAGACGCAAAGTAAGAGGCCACAGCCATAAATAAGGTTAGCTGCAACTAATGCGTTAAGGGAGACTAAAAGTACATGAAAACGTAAGACGAAGGCGAAGGTCTAAAAGAGGCAAAGAATTGGAGGATTATCATCCGACAGGTTCGGGGGGGCACAAATGACACAAACATTGGAAGATGAATTCTGACATTTTCCGGGGGGGGCGGAGGACAACAGGCAAAACTGAGTTCACGACGAGAAATAGTTAGCCGACGGGTGGTCGGATGAACTTCCGGAGCGGTTAAAGCGTTAAAAATAGTATATTGGGCAACGTATTCGTCACAGTAGTAAATTTGAGAGGCATTAGTCACGTCACAGATGCCATCACGAATCGCCTGGCGGCGAAAGGCGTGAAGATCGCTTGCGGAGAGGTCGTCGGCGGTGCCGGCCGCTTTGGTGGCGCTAGCTGACGAGCCGGCGGACTAGCCGGCGGATGAGCTGGTGGACGAGCCGGGTAGACCCGCCTGTTGTGATTGACAATGCTTGCGCATATGCTTGAAAACTGACAATGAACTATTGACCATATTGAATGCGTGCGTGGGCGCATACTGCACTCAGGCTAGAGTGAGTAGGATTGCGTATTGATTTGTCAACGTGCATTATTAAGCAACGTGCAAGTAGGAGATGAACTCTATAAATATAATGTGAGCGAGACTTGTGTCTCTGAGCGTGAAACTTCAATTAACAAAACTCTTGTGTCAATTAGAACACAACAAATGGCGACGAGACTTCCATACCCAGCGGAGTTTCAACCCGTACCAGGAGAGCCTCCTGTGCCATGGGCAAGGTGGATTTCGACATTCAACAACTTCCTGGTAGCCGAAGATCTCGGAGAGGCATCAGACGGTCGTAAAAAGGCGATTCTTCTGCACCTGCTTGGTGAGGAGGGACGCCGCCGAGCTGCCAACGTCGATGCAACAAAGTCACTTCAGGAGACCCAAGAGCTACTGAAGGACATCTTCAGCTCGCCGAGAAGCGTCATAGCAAAGCGCTTCGCCTTTCGGCAGCGAGCCCAGCACGACGGCGAGAGCATCAGCGACTACGTGATGGCCTTGAGAGAACTGGCAACAACCTGCAACTTCGGCACGTTCCACGACGAAATGATCCGAGATCAGCTCGTGGAAAAAACCTGTGTACCTCGCATCAGGGAGCGACTTCTGATGGAGGAGGACAGCCTTACGCTGGCAGACGCCATGAAGATTGCTGGAAGAATCGAAGCAGCAATCAAGGATGCCAAGCAGGTCAGCAGCCAAGAGCTTCAGGTGAAAGCGGTGAACAAGAGACCAACTGCTCGTCCCATCAAGAGAATTGCAACGCCGAGTTCGAAGTGCACCCGATGCGGAGGCAATCACGAGAACAAGAGCGAATGCAAGGCGATGGGGCAAAAGTGCAGACGATGCGGCAAGACGAACCATTTCGCGAAAATGTGCCGCATGAAAACGGTCTCTGCGATCGACACCAAAGAGACCGTAGAGTCCAGCCTGACAGTCCTGGCCGTGAACAACAGGAGCATCGACAACTTATTCTGTGACTGCCACTTGGACGGGCAGACGATCCGACTACAGATCGACTGTGGTGCTGCCGTCTCGTTGCTCAACGCGGAGACGTTCAAGAAGTCCTTCGCTAGGCACCCGCTGATTCCGACGAGCACAAGACTGGAGGCATACGGCGGATTTGCGATCAAGACCATCGGCAAAGTCGAACTTCCAGTGACGTTCAACGACATCAGAACAGAAGCCACATTCTACGTCGCCGACAAAGGAGCGAACATCCTGGGCCGCGACCTGTTTCAGGCCCTCGGATTCAGAATCTTCCAAGGCGACAACAGAGTGATGAGTATCAGCGAGACTACGATCGAGCGCGACTTTCCCGGAATCTTCGATGGCCTGGGCCGGTCCAAGAGCTTCATTCATCGGACAAAAATCGACGCCTCGGTCAAGCCAGTGTCTCAGCCAATGCGAAAGCTGCCGATTGGCCTGAAGGACGAAGTGACATCAGAGATCAGCCAGATGGAGCAGCAAGGTATCATTGAGAAGGTCGACGCGTCCGAGTGGGTCAGCAACGTGGTCGTGACGCGCAAGAAGGAGTCCAACAAGGTTCGCCTCTGCGTGGATCTGCGGCAGGTCAACAAGGCGGTGATCGCAGACCGCTATCCGGTACCGTCAATCGAGGACCTATCAGCCAGTATCAACGGGTCGAAGTGCTTCAGCAAGCTGGATCTGCGTCAGGGCTACCAGCAGATTCCGCTGCATCCAGACTCTCGAGGACTGACGTGCTTCATCACTGATGTCGGCCTGTACCAGTTTACCGTGGTGCCATTCGGGCTATCCAGCTCCGGAGCTGCCTTCCAGCGAGCCCTGCAGACGGTGCTTCGAGGAGCTCCAGGCGCCATCAACATTGTGGACGACATCCTGGTGCACGGCAAGGACGAGACTGAGCACGACAAGAACCTCCGAGAAGTCCTAGGGCGGATCCATCGCGAAGGCTTCACACTCAATCGAGATAAGTGCAAATTCCGGCAGGTGAGCGTGGATTTTTTCGGATTGGTCATCTCTTCAGACGGCATCAAACCGACCAAGTCCAACGTCGACGCAATTCTAAGAATTCCTGAGCCAACAACGGTCGCGCAAATTCAATCGTTCCTCGGCGCAGTGAACTTTTTGCACAAGTTCATACCGCATTACTCAGCGATCGCAGAGCCTCTGAGACAACTACTCAAAAAGGACGCGGACTGGCACTGGGGTGAGCGAGAACGTACAGCCTTCCACAAACTCAAGTCAGCCGTAACCAGCAGCCCAGTGCTAGCTCATTTTGACTGCCAAGCTGAGACGTATGTCACCTGTGACGCAAGTCTAGACGGACTGGGGGCGGTACTCAGCCAAGTACAAAATGGAAAAGAGGTGCCAATCGCGTTCGCATCGAGAGCACTCAGCCCAGCGGAAAAGCGATACTCAGCCGGAGAGCGAGAAGCCCTGGCCTGTGTATGGAGCATCGAACGCTGGCACTACTATCTATACGGCAGACGAGTAACGCTGCGTACCGACCACAAGGCCCTGACGACTCTGCTCGACTCGAAAGGCATGGGGCACAGGCCTCTGCGCATTCATCGATGGGTCGAGAGACTTCGCGGCTACGATGTCCGGTTCGAGCACATCCCTGGCGCTGAAAACAAGTGCGCGGACATGTTGTCCAGATGGGCCACGACGGAGCGCGTTCCAGCCGAGGAGACCGACGAGGAGGGCTACGTCTACGCATTCGTCAATTCGAAGACAGCGCTGACGGCAGACGCACTGGCAACGGCGACCAAGGAGGACGAAGTGCTGCAGGCGGTTCTGCGGTACATCTCGGGCGGCTGGCCAACGAAGGTGGACAGCTCTCTGAAGCCGTACTTCAACGTCCGGGACGAGCTTTTCTGCTGGAACAACGGTCAGTGCCTCGGTCGTGGTGAACGCGCGATCATCCCGACGAGCCTACGACTTCAAGTCATCGAGGAGGCCCACGAAGGGCATCCAGGCGTCGTTCGGTCAAAGCAGCGGTGCCGCGACACGGTCTGGTTTCCCGGAATCGACCGGCAGGTGGAGGACTACGTCAAGAACTGCACGGCCTGCACTCTGGCGGAGAAAACCGGCAAGCCCCAACAGACGATCATGACACCAGTCTAGTGGCCGGCAGGTCCATGGGACAAGATCGAAATTGACATCTTCGGCGAGATCGCTGCGGCTCCACGGCATCAGCGGTTCCTACTGGTGACCCACGACCTATACAGCAAGTGGCCGGAGATCGCAGCCATGGAAACCGTCACTTCTGCCAACATCATCAAGACGCTCCGGAAGTTATTCGGCCGGTGGGGAGTACCGAAGATGCTGATCAGCGACAACGGACCCCAGTTCGTCAGCGACGAGTTCGAAGAGTTCCTGCGAGCCGAGGGCATCAAGCACAGCCGAGCGAGCCGGTACTACCCGCAAGGCAACGGCGGAGTCGAGCGATTAAACCGCAGTCTGAAGGAAGGCCTGGCAGCGAACCTGAGGGCGGGAGCGAAGTTTGAGGACGCCATCGACCTGGTGCTCAAGACCTACAGGACCAGCCAGCACGCTCTTACCGGGCTGACTCCAGCCGAGCTGATGATCGGGCGCAAGCTGCGGTCCGGACTGCGACTGCTCAGACCGACTCAAGAACAACTGCCGAGCGACGACGACCTGCGCGACAGCATCGCACAGAGGCAAGCCAAGAACGCCGACTACACCAACAAGCGAAGGCGAGCCCGAGACTCAGCATTCGAGGCCGGAGACTGGGTCTGGCGGCAGGTGCTGCACCGGGCGCACAAGCTGGCAACCCGACTAAAGGAGCCGCTCAAGATCGCCTCCCGAGCAGGGCGCAACACCGTCGTGCTGTCCGACGGTACAAAGTGGCACGCGAGTCGCTTGGTCAAGTGCAATGACTCGTCGGCATGCAGCGACGCAGCTGACCGAGCGGACGAGCGGTTCGAGACGCCCCTGCTGCCTGAGCCGGGGGCCAGGGCGGCGACGGCGCCGCCACCACCGCCCGGCGACCTGACACCCGAGGCGGCGCCCCGAAGGTCGACTCGAATTCGACGGCAACCGGCGCGTTACCCTCTTCCAGAAGGAGGGAGAATGTTGTGATTGACAATGCTTGCGCATATGCTTGAAAACTGACAATGAACTATTGACCATATTGAATGCGTGCGTGGGCGCATACTGCACTCAGGCTAGAGTGAGTAGGATTGCGTATTGATTTGTCAACGTGCATTATTAAGCAACGTGCAAGTAGGAGATGAACTCTATAAATATAATGTGAGCGAGACTTGTGTCTCTGAGCGTGAAACTTCAATTAACAAAACTCTTGTGTCAATTAGAACACAACACCGCCGCCAGAACGATGGGCTGTGCAGCGCCGGCGTCGCACTCGAGCGGGACGAGGTGGGCAACGGATCGGCAGACCTCGTGGCCAGAAGCGGTGCGGATGGTGACGTACCGGATGATGCCAGCGGGATCCGGGTGCAGTTGGAGGATGCGGCACAGCTTCCATGTCGCTCTGGGCGTCGGTTCGGCAAGGTGAATGTCGACGTAAAGACCGCCTATGACGCGCTCGAGCTCAGTGCGGTAAAGGCCGGAGTCACCGGAGCTTAGAGCATCGTGGCAGATCTTGTGGAGGACTGCTAAAAGTATCCAGGGGCTGGGAGATGCCCCCATGACAATTCGATTGAAGCGCCAGACCTCGTAATTGCCCTGAAGGAGCGGTTTGGTGATGTCCTTTGGGTGGATGATGCGGAGGGCGTCGCGGTGTGGCTTGTGGACGCCGATCTGATAAAAGGCAGCCTTTAGATCAGATGAAATGGCAAAACGGTGGGAACGGTGCACTAGAAGAACCTGGAGCATGGAGGTCAGAATGTTGGGTCCGGTGTCCAGGAGGTCATTAAGCGCAGTCCCAGCCAGAGAAGTCTTGGCGGAGGCGTCGACGACGGGGCGGATCTTGGTTGTGCTTGAGCTCTCCTTAAAGACCGGGAAATGTGGCAGGACATGGACGACTGGGCCGGCTGGCTGGTCGGTGGTAACGAGTTCTAGGACTCCTTCGTCTTTGCGCTTCTCGAATTCTGCGTAATAGGCCTCGCGTTCGGGAAGACTGAGACGGCGGTGAGTGGCTTGAGCGCGACCGAAGGCCTGGCCGAAATTGGAAGGCAGAAGCTCTGCACCAGGCTTGAATGGCAGGTCCACGAAGATGCGACCCTCCGGGTCGCGGCTGGCGTTGGCGAGGAGGCGTCGGGAGGCGTCATCTTGCATGCAGGGCTTTCCGGCGTCTTTGTCGATGCCCAGAGCTTCGAGATTCGACATGCTGTCGAGTAGCTGTTCGAGACGGAGTCTGTTGTCGTTGAGATAGGTGTTAGCGACTAGTGCCTGAGACGAGCCTAGGAGGCCGTTGACGCGGCTGTTCGTTGTGCCTAGGGAGCCGTTGAGGATGGCACCGAATGGTGTCAGGTAGGCCGTGAGCGTTGGGCGCAGCGCCAGAGCAGGAACCGCGGGGCCGATGAGTAGTTGGTTGACGTCGCCGCCGAGGATGAGATCAAGAGAAACGTCCCTGTCGTGAGCGGGCGGCAGGTTGCAGACGCCGTTGGGTACGCTCTTGAGGGTGTTAATGACGTCCTTTGGGAGGTTGACAGCAGGCATGTAGATTGGAGCTGCCAGCTGTTCGGAGGCGAGGGCGGTGATTGGCCAGCGGCGGCCGTCTGGAGCCTGGAGGTCAAAACTCACGAGGTCTGCTGTGACTTGACGTCTGGACTCCGCGTGGAAGGTGGAGGTGGCTAGAGTGAGCCTTTTGGCGGCCTTGAGGCCAAGCTTGCGTGCGACGGCACCGTCAATGTGCGAATATGAGCAGCCCGAGTCGAGTAGAATGTTACAATCGACCGAGCGGCCATCCTTGGGATTGATGGCTTTCGCTTGGAAGGTGGCCATGATAGTCGGAGTGAGGCCTCCGTCGACTGAAGCAGAGACGAGGGAGTTGGCCGTCTCTTTAGATTCAGCGTCTGCACTGGCGTTGAGATGAGCGTTAGAGCGGGGATAAGTCGAGGGGCGCCCAGAACCACCGAAGTTGGCTCCATGAAGCGTCGTGTGGTGTGGAGCATTGCACTCGCGGCAACGTCGACTGTCACGGCAGTCCTTAGTGTGATGAGCATGGAGGCAGTTGCGACATAAGTTCTTTTCCCGTATAAACTTGAGGCGAGCGTCGGGATTGCGGACCTTGTCGCAACGGGTGGCAGCATGGTCCGAGCTTTCGCAGTAGAGGCAGGGACGGCTGGGTTTGTAGAGCCGTTGTCCAGCAGTGGGAGTGGTGGAGGGTCGGTGCGAGAAGTGAAGCTGGTACGAGGCGCAGGGCCGGTGCGATTTGTGGGACCAACTCGAGGAGTGTTCGGTACCGATGGACGGATATTGCTGGAGTTACGAGTAGGCGGCGCTCGGGAGTTATCGCTACCCAGGAGACTGGCAGAGGCGTATGGTGCGACGGGCGTGGTGATTGATGCGGCTCTAAGCGTCTTGACCTTGCAGTCGAGGTGACCTTGGAGCTGATCCATGGTCGGTATCAGAGGTTGCCCGTTGGTGGCGCGGATATTTCGGATCTCACTCTGGAGCTCGAATGGGAGGCGGCTCCATAGGGCATAGACGTAACCGTCGAGGGTACGTACAGGTTCTCCGAGGCGAAGGAGCTGGCCAGTAGCGAGACGGAGGGCGTCGGTGAAGGCCTCCAGCTCGTCAAGGTCGGAGGCGGAGCCACAGTGGAGTGTGAGAAGGCGTTGGAAGGAGGCGTTCAGTTGCTCCTGATCGTCGGCGTAGTTGGCCTGGAGGACGCGGCATGCCTCTTTATAGGCGCCAGGCTGACAGGCATCGAGAGCACCCAGTTTTCTCAAAGCAGGGCCGGAGAGTAGACCACGAAGGGCCTCGAACTTGTCGACTTCGTGTAGGCTGGAGCGGTCGACGCGGTACAGGAATGACTGCCAGAAGCCTGGGAAAGCGGCAGGGTCCGTGCCGTCGAACGTCTGTACGTTTACGTTCTTGAGAATAGTTGAGCTGATGAGGCCAGCCGGGTCGTGTTCCGTACGTGTGGAATGAGAGACAGGCGTCGAAGCAGGATGGGCAGTATTGGAGGCGCACTGCTGCATGAACTGCTGATTTTGCTGGACGATTTGCTGCATCATCGCCTGGTTTTGTTGTTGCTGTTGCTGCTGTTGCTGCATGAAGCCCAATAATAATCCTAGCATCTGAGTCATGCAGTCTGTAGTTGCTGCGAGATTCGTAGGCGAGGCGCCCGCTGTCGATGGACCATTGGCTTCGGTTGGTGGTTGTGTCGTGGCGGAGGCAGAGGCAGCAGCAGAGATGGCAATCGGTTGGAGGCCTGTGGCTTGATCCTGTGGCTGGATCTGGTCGTCTGTTGAGTCTGTCATGGATCGCGTGTTAACCATGTTGACGCTCTGCTACCAATTTTGTCGTTTTGACAATCAACTAAGTTAGTATAGTTTGGTAGATATATAGTTTATTTGGTGGCAGTGGAAGCAAAGGTAAGGCAGATAGAAAGGAAACTTGGACACCCTTGAGGGGTGCGAAACTAATAGAACCTGTAACTGAGAGGAGGTCTTGAACATAGACATAAAAGTTGTAGACGCAAAGTAAGAGGCCACAGACATAAATAAGGTTAGCTGCAACTAATGCGTTAAGGGAGACTAAAAGTACATGAAAACGTAAGACGAAGGCGAAGGTCTAAAAGAGGCAAAGAATTGGAGGATTATCATCCGACACCTGCACCACTCCCCAACTGAATAAAATCTAGATTCTCGATCAAACAATGAGCGTCATAGACAATTCCAAAGTTGGCGATTCGCTCCAACTCTGTGCTCCCATTCGATACACTAAACTCCTTGAACATGTACGCCCAAAAGTTACTGATCAGAGCCACATCTGCATCATGCCTGTCAACGTTAGCATGAGCTGCATCCGCACCTCCCTTTGTCTTGAATTGAAATGTCATATGGAAACCGCTCTTAAGACTGCACACTAACCAGAGACGAACATCCATTTTAGGTGAATGTCAGTGTTTGACCAGGACCAAGATTAGTTTCATTCTGATTTTCCTGACTGGGAACTCTTACTTGAGTCGCTTTGATTGTGCTATCATCACTCAAAATAGGCTTGTTAATTTTGTAGAAAACTGGTGTCAGCGGGTCGTTCATTTTTTTAAACTAAAAAATAAAATAAGAAATGAGGAAAAAAAAGACGCACCAAATATCTGAATTGGAGAAGCTAGCACAAGCAGAAAAGAGAGTTACCGGGCTAATCAATAAGGAGCAACAATCCTACAATGAGTTTGTCCAAGCAGCCACAGAGTTTCATAAACCCGGGTATGGAGAAGCTAAGAAAAATATTGATCAAGTCAAAGAAACTATTGATGACATACAGAAAACCCAGGTGCAAAAAGCTTTGGACAAAATTCCAGAAGCACCGCAGAAGCACAACAATCTGCAGAATCGCATCAATCACAACTAAAAGTGACAGATAACATTTTTGGACCAGTAGAACGTGTAGAACATGATGGGAAAAATGTATTTGGAATAAGTATGTGGAGAAAAAACATTTATAATGAACCGGTGCAATATTATATCGACATAAACAAGAATTATATTTCTGTTGTCAAAGGCTCAGAAACTAAGAGCATAATTTTCACAAAAACATTACTAAATTTTATGACTAAGAACCAAGAGAAAATTTCGGACAAGCAGCTAAAGAACTATAGAGATCTAGTGAGTTTTGCTCTTGCTAGAGAGATAGAAATATTAAAGGTCCCACAAGTTCAGAAAATAATGCATGACAACGGTGTCATCCTGACTAGATTCAAAAAGTACAAGCATTTTAAACAATGGTTTGGTTTGCCAGATCAAGAAGATACCATAAAATATCTAGAACAGCAACCGCCACAGCAGCAACCGCCACAGCAGCAACAAACATTCAAACCCGAAGACATACTCTGGCAACTGGAAAATGCATTTCGGACAACCCCAACTGTGAGGACTCATGCAAATGGAGGGTGCCATGTAAAGATCAATAATTAGATCTGGCTAACCAATCAGAGAGAGTTTTGTTCTAACATTTCTAATCCACCCACTGGGCTACTTGTTGTGGATTGGCTGGTGATTGCCTTAGCTTTTACGTTCTTTCTTTATGTACAGTGTGGGGTGTCAGAGTCGAGTGTGGTGCGACTTGATATGCAATCTGTTTTCGACACACTTCAATAATAGGACACAAAAAGATCTTAAATGTACAGTGTAATTGGGAAGCCTGTGCGGCGTGTGGCTAACGTGGCTAAAAATAGAGGGTTTCAAGTCAGCCAATAGCAGTAAACTGTATTCAACTAAAGTGATTTCATTAAACTGCCAGTGCAAGCCCCAACCTAGTGCGACTTTTCAGTAATCACAAACAGCTAAAGCCTCATGACGCTCACCAATGAAGCCTTACACGATTTTAACTGGGGTTGGGGGTGGCCCTAAGCTGGTATTCATTTTTGCCGAAGCTGAAACGGGCTTTGATGTGGAGTGTGCTGCGGGAATCGAGTGGGAATGTGAGCCAGCATAACTTTTTCAAATTTTTAAGTATCTAATAATTGCGACCCACATAGCAGCTGGCCGCAAACAAGATCATTAATCTTAGGGCCGGGTTTGGGGCGGCGGTGAATTAAGTAGCCGTCGAATCCCTTTTCCCTGGATCTGTCTAGACCCCTGTAGGAATGACTGATCGCGGCCATAACTTTTATTGTATGAGTAGTTTAGGTCATAATTCCCCTCCAAACCGCGATCAGATATCGGGAATCACTCGGGCGTGATCATTAATTCTTCATGTCCCCATTTCTTTACAGTATTCGAGCCCAGCTCGACTTTATGATTTTCTCCTCTTTAGATACATGTAAATGTCACTGTAGGCAGGTCGGCGCCTGCGCTTCCCATTGTCCCGGCGGTGTAACAATCATTGGCCGTCTGCCGGCGGCTGCTCTCGAAGAGCATCTGTCGTTTCTCGCCGTCGGTTCATTGGGTAATCGGGGCGGCCCATCGCCGCTTCGATTCCCCGTTGACAGGCTGGCGCGAATGTGGGTTATTTTGATGGATGTCGGGGTTGGCGTGCTGCAGGACTATTTAAGCAAGCGCGCTGCGCTGCTCCCTCAAAAAAACCCTTCCCGGACCTTCCGGACCTTCCTTCCCGACCTATCTTCCGAGCGGACCTTCCCGGACCGTCTCCGACCTTTCCCTTCCCCCCTTTTAGACCCTAGAGCTATCAGCTCTGAAATAGTTGCGGGTTTGCAATCCGATGATCTGTCCTCGTGAAGGAAAGGAGTGTGGGGATGGCGATAGAGTCAGAAGTCGTACCGCAAAGTCTCGCGAGTTGCCGCGGAAAGAGGGATGAAGGGAGAGATGAAGGGAGAGACAGTGGATGCAGGGAGTGGTCCTCTCGGCCTCAGGCTGGCCAGTCCCACTCAACCCATAGGCCACAGGCATGACTGCCGTGCCTACCCCAAGCAGTGCTCGAAACCGGCTAAAAGTCTAAATAGATGTCGGGCTACCCGCAAGCGGATAGGACAGGGCTAGGTAGCCTACTGTCATCAGTAGCATGTTCGTAACTGACCCCTAACCTTGGTAGCAGTGGTCGACTCGGCCTAGGCTCTTGTCTTAGAAATGCGGAAAGGCTATCGGCAAAGCGGAAAAATGATCTAGGGTAGCGCCACCACCCAATGCGCCTACGTTGCCACCGCAGACATTTGGGAACTTGGGTCCCCGGAGCTCGCAGCTCCTAGTTTGTCACACAGATCTTAGACAAGCCGAAAAAAATAGAGCCTTCTGTAACTTCCGTTTTAGACTAGGGTGAAGACCCCAGAATGGATCGAGACACGCCTCACCAGGGGATTCCTGAATTTGCGCTACAGTGGTCTAGAAAGGTGGTACTCAGAACCCGAAAGAGAAATCCATAGCCAGAATCCTACTCATGGGACATCAGACACATTCTGTACATTAGGCTGCAGCCTACACATTAGATAACTAGCAATCCGAGTCTGTGCGAGTTGAGGAAATCAGAGGCAGGAGAGATTAAGCTGAACACTGGCTGAGTGATTATGCAAGCGTAAGATTACATGATCATCACCCTCGCTTCCGTGGCGGCGGATGCGAGAGGCGGGGAACAGAAGGAAGACTCAATCGGCAGGGGAGTTTGACACGCACTCCTCGATCCGCCAGGAAGAGAGGAATAACCCGCCAAGGAATTCCCACCCCTGGGCAGAAAGAAAACACGTGCTACACTCCGCATTTTACTTGCAAATCCCTAGCTCCATATTGCTCTCATACGCGCTTACAATTGCCTTCCTGCCGCAGCTTTCAGCTCGGCTGTGCCAGAGCCCATTTCCCTAATAGATTAGCCACTCATGGTAGAGGGCTGTCTAATGAGAAAATAAAGAGGAAATAACAGCATGGCGGAAAAGATTTAAATTGTTATTAAATTTGGCCTAATGTTTTAATAATTGGCGAATGAATAGTCCGTATATTAAGCCTCAAATCCTAAGCTCGTGCCCACTAATAGCCGCCTAATTAACAGAAAGCCCCTTAGGAGCAATAATTGCAAAAACCGCTGCGCGGGTTACTTAGCTGAAGTCGCTTCGGCTGCGTGCTGCAATCCCGTTGTTCTCGGGGAAGAGGATGGGGTAAGACAGCAAAGGCCGGGAAGGGAAAGATGCTGCGAGTCGGCAGGGGCCCACACGCTTGGAGCTCAAGGCTTAAATTAACGGCTCACCTAAAGAGGTGGCTCGCGCTCAGGGGGAATGGGGACAGGCAATGGGCCTGCGCTAACTGTGGAGCTATGAGCTCTAGGGTCTATGCCCTAAGTGGGTCCGGAAAGGTGCCCTGGGTCCAGTGGGAGTCCGGCCCGGCAAAAGTAAGTCCGGCAGGGAAGAAGGGGAAGAGCCGGTGGGAGAAAAAAGGTCCTAGAGGGAGCAGCGCAGCGCGCTTGCTTAAATAGGCCTTGCAGCACGCCAACCCCGACATCCATCAAAGCAACCCACATTCGCGCCCGCCTGTCAACGGGGAATCGAAGCGACGACAGGCCGCCCCAATTGCCCAATGAACCGGCGGCGGGAAACGACAGGTGCTCATCGAGAGCAGCCATCGGCAGACGGCCAACAATTGTTACTCCGCCGGGACAATGGAAGCGCAGGCGCCGACCTGCCTACAGTGACATTTACGAGTATCTACAAGGTGGAGATCATAAAGTCGAGCTGGGCTCGAATACTGTAAAGAAGAGGGGACATGAAGAATTTAATGATCACTCATAACGCGCGAGTGAGCCCCTATATCTGATCGCGGTTTGGAGGGGAATTATGACCTAAACTAGTTCATACAGTAACATTATGGCCGCGATCAGTCATTCCTACGGGGAGTCTAGACAACTCCGGAGAGAGAGGATTCGACAGCTACTTGATTCACCGCCGCCTCAAACCCGGCCCTAAGGTTAATGATCTTGTTTTGTGGCCAGCTGCTATGTGGGTCGCAATTATTAGTTACTTAAAAATTTGAAAAATTATGCTGGCTCACATTCCCGCTCGATTCCCGCAGCACACTCCACATCAGCTCAGCTAATTGTCCACAGGCACATTGCCTGATCCGATTCCTTGACAGTTCAAGCCACCTCTTTAGGTGAGCCCTCAAATTGAGCCTTAGAGCTCCACTAGTGTGTTGGCCCCTGCCAGCTCATTTTAGCTTATCCTCTCTCTGCCTCTGCTATTCTGCCCTGCCCTCCCTCGAGAACGACAGGCCTGCGGCACGCAACCGGCACTCTGATAAGTAACCCGCGCAGCGGTTTTCTAATTGTTATTCCTAAGGGACTGTTCTTTAGCTAGGCGGCACTTTAGTGGGAAAGGGCACTTTTTGGCTTACTAAATTAGTACAACTCTAGCCAATCATTTCACAGTAGGCAAACTTTAATTACAATTTAAACCTTTTCATTCTGCGTCCGCCTCCATGTTCATTTTATCTAGTAGACAGCCCTCATCTATGAGTGGCTAATCTCCTAGGGGGTGGGCTCTGTTGATGCCGAGCTGAAGGCTGCGGCAGGAAGGCAGCTGTGCGCGCGCATGAGAGTAATAAGAAGCTAGGGATTTGCAGGCAGATGCGGAGGTAGCATGTGCATTTCTTCCCAGGGGGGTTAGGGGAACCCTTGGCCTGCTTCCCTTCTCCCTCTTGGGCGGGCTCAAGGTGTACGTGTCGAACTCCCTTTCCAATGGAGTTTTCCCCTATCCCCCTTTCGCAACTGCGGCCACGGGAGCGAGAGTGATGATCTAATAATCTTACGCTTGCGTAATCACTCAGCCAGTGTTCTGTTTAATCTCTCCAGCCTCTGACTTCCTCAACTCACACAGATTCGGTTTGTTAGTTACTTAATGTGTAGGCTGCAGTCTAATGTAAAGAATGTGTCTGATGTTTCATGAGTAGGATTCTGGCTATGGATTCTCATTCGAGTTCTGAGTACCACCTTTCTAGACCCCTGTAGCGCGAATTCAGGAATCCCCTTTTGAGGCGTGTCTCGATCCATTCTGGGGCTCTCACCCCAGTCTAAAACGGAAGTTGCAGAATGTGAAATGGTTAGGGTCTTTTGCAAGCCAATGACCGCCCTCGTGACTGATAGGAGAGTGGAAAACGGCGATAGAGTCGGAGGTCGATCGCGTAGCTGCTCGCGAGTTGTCGCAAGAAGAGGGATGAGATGAAGGGAGGGATGAGGGGAGAGACGAGGAGGTACAATGGATGCAGGGAGTGGTCCTATTGGTCTCAGGCTGGCCAGTCCCACTCGTCCCATAGGCCACAGGCGTGACTGCCGTGCCTACCCCTAGCAATGCTCGAAACCGGCTAAAAGTCTAAAGTGAGGTGTCGGACTATCCGTAAACAGATAGGACAGGGCTAGAGAGCCTACTGTCGTCAGTAGCATGAAAATAACCGACTCCTAAACTTGGTAGCGGTGGTCGAAACGGCACAGGCTCTTGTCACAGAAATGCGGAAAGGCTATAGGCAAAGCGGAAAATGATCTCAGGTAGCGCCACCACCCAATGCGCCTACGTTGCCACCGCAGACATTTGGGAACTTGGGTCCCCGGAGTACACAGCTCCCAGTTCATCACACAGATCTAGACAAGCCGAAAACTAGGGCATTCTGCAACTTCCGTTTTAGACTGGGGTGAGAACCCCAGAATGGATCGAGACACGCCTCAACAGGGGATTCCTGAATTCGCGCTACAGGGGTCTAGAAAGGTGGTACTAAGATCTCGAATGAAAATCCATAGCCAGAATCCTACTCATGAAACATCAGACACATTCCGTACATTAGATTGCAGCCTACACATTAGGTAGCTAACAAATCCGAATCTGTGTGAGATGAGGAAAACAGAGGCTGGAGAGATTACGCAGAACACTGGCTGAGTGATTACGCAAGCGAAAGACTACTTAAACCTCGCTCCCGCCCCTGTGGCGGTAGTTGCGAGAGGAGGGGGAAAAGAAGGGGAACTCCATTTGCAAGAGAGTTTGACACGTACCCCTTTGATCTGCCGGGGAGAGAGGGAAGCCCGCCAAGGAATCCCCCGCACCCCGGCAGAGGTGCATATGCTACGCTCCGCATCTGCCCGCGAATCCCTAGCTCCATATTACTCTTGTGCGCGCTCACAGTTGTCTTCCTGCCGCAGCCTTCAGCTCGGCATCACCAGAGCCCACCCCCTAGGAGATTAGCCACTCATCTCTGAGGGCTGTCTAAGAGATAAAATAACCATGAAGAATAAAGCAGAGAGGATTTAAATTGTTATTAAAGATTTGCCTATGGTTAATAGATTTGGCGATAGTTGTACTAATTCATTAGGCCAAAAAGTCCAAGTGCCCTTTCCCCACTAAAGTGCCGCCTAATTAAAGAAAAGTCCCTTAGGATTAACAATTACAAAGCCGCTGCGCGGGTTACTTAGCTGGGTGCCGATTGTGTGCCACAGGCCTGTCGTTCTCGAAGGAGGGCAGGGCAAAATAGCAAAGTCAGAGAAGGGAAAAAGCTAAAATGAGCTGGCAGGGGCCAACGCACTAGGGGAGCTCTATGGCTCAATTTGAAGGCTCACCTAAAGAGGTGGCTCGAACTTAAGGGATTGGGAGCAGGCAATGTGCCCGCGGAACTGGTCTGAGCTTATAGCTCTAGGGTCTAAGCCCTAAGTGGAAGTAGGAGGTCGATCCGGTCCGAACAGAGTCGGAAAGGAGGTCCGGTCCGTCGGGGAGGGTAAAGGTGAAGGCAAAGGGTCCAAGAGGGAGCAGCGCCGCGCGCTTGCTTAAATAGACCTGCAGCACGCCAACCCCGACATCCATCAAAATAACCCACATTCGCGCCAGCCTGTCAACGGGGAATCGAAGCGCCCCGATTACCCAATGAACCGACGGCGGGAAACGACAGATGCTCCTCGAAAGCAGCTGCCGGCAGACAGCCAAATGATTGTTACTCCGCCGGGACAATGGGAAGCGCAGGCGCCGACCTGCCTACAGTGACATTTACATGTATCTAAAGAGAGGGAGGTCGTAAAGTCGAGCTGGGCTCGAATACTGTAAAGAAATGGGGACATGAAGAATTAATGATCACTCATAATGCCCGAGTGATTCCCGATATCTGATCGCGGTTTGGAGGGGAATTATGACCTAAACTACTCATACAATAAAAGCTATGGCCGCGATCAGTCATTCCTACAGGGGTCTAGACAGATCCAGGGAGAAGGGATTCGACGGCTACTTAATTCACCGCCGCCCAAAACCCGGCCCTAAGATTAATGATCTTGTTTGCGGCCAGCTGCTATGTGGGTCGCAATTATTAGATACTTAAAAATTTGAAAAATTATGCTGGCTCACACTCCCACTCGATTCCCGCAGCACACTCCACATCAAATGCCCTATTTTTCGGCCTGTCTAGATCTGCGTGATAAACTAGGAGCTGTGTACTCCGGGGACCCAAGTTCCCAAATGCCTGCGGTGGCAACGTGGGCTGCAAAAGGAGGCGACGAAACGCGCGCGGCCGCAATGCTACACGTCGGCTGGCACAGCTCGAACACGTGCTGGTGCGGGCCCGGGAACGCCGCCGCATCATTAATTGCTGCACCAGGCGCATTGGGTGGTGGCGCTACCCTCGATCAACTATCCGCTTTGCCGATAGCCTTTCCGCAGTTCTGTGACAGGAGCCTAGGCCGATTCGACCACCGCTACCAAGGTTAGGAGTCAGTTGCGCACGCACTACTGACGACAGTAGACTAGTTAGCCCTGTCCTGTCCGATTCCGGGCAGTCCGACACCTCTCCTTAGACTTTTAGCCGGTTTCGAGCACTGCTTGGGGTAGGCACGGCAGTCATGCCTGTGGCCTATGGGACGAGTGGGACTGGCCAGCCTGAGGTCGATAGGACCACTCCCTGCATCCGCTGAACCCCCTTCTCTCTCCCTTAATCTCCTCTCTCTCTCCGCGGCATCTCGCGTGTAGCTAGACGGATAGTTAAGTCGACTCTGTCGCCCGCCTTAGGAGTCTTCTCTCATGAGGGCAGGTCAGCGCTTGCAAAACACCTAATCAATTTCAGCTTTAATAAAAATGAAATGAGTTTCGTTTCGTTAGCAAGGTTTTCAAACCAATCTCGCTAATCCTTGCTTGGCATGAGTGAGCGTATATAAACCAGAGTGAGCGTAAGTCAGGTCGCAAACATGATACGCTCGTATATATTATTTATATTTGATATATTTTTGACGTTCAGACATAAAGTTCACCCAAAACTTTTACGGCGGCGGCGGCGGCAGGCGGCGGGGAGGCCGTGGTGGTGGCCAGCGCAAACCTAGTAAGTCTCATTTTTAAGTCTCATTCTTGTAATTACGTCTTTTGAAACCACCTGTTGAGTAAAATTGCACTTTCTAAACTTAACAGTGGCCTGTTATCTCTGCGCGGGAGGCAACACTGTGGCCCGTTGTCCGACCCTCGCCGAGATGCGGCTGCAGCAGCAGCAGCTGCAGCAGCAGCAACAACAGCAACAGCAGCAACAGAAGCAGCAGCAGCAACAGAAGCAGCAGCAGCAACAGCAGCAGCAGCAGCACAAAAAATAACATTGAAATAAATAAATGAAGCATTCTGCTGCTGATTTACTTGCAATAAATAAAGAATTCTGTTTACTGGATAAATAAGTGTTTCGTGTTGCTTTTTCTTATTCCTAACTGAAAATGAGAAACTTAACTGACAGCTCATTACAATGATCAATTTGGAACCTAAAATGAAGTTTTGAAGCTTTCAAAGTTTTGAAAGTTTTCAACTGTACAAACATCGACATGACGGTATGCAAAATAACATATTATAAATAAAGGGAATTCAATGACACCTGATAAGTTTATTAATTGCTTTGTAAATACTTACTTACTGACAAGTTGCACACAAGTCCTGCTTTAGAGCTGCATATGAGATGCAAGAACTTTTTATTCCATCATACGAACAAAGTATGCACTTAACAAAGTCCGCCCGCGAGGGCTTGACAAGATGGGAGGGAGGGGGCTGGGGTCTGTGCCATAGACATACATGTAAACGGGGGTTGGGGCTCTGGGCTCGCTCACGGCACGTCATGTGCCCTCCGTCAAAGAGTTAACATTTAGCCGTATTCCAACAAGAAGAACATTGAACAAGACTGAATTATTGGGGAGCATAGTGGTTGAAATCAGTCCTCAAAACCTTTAGGTCGTAAACTTTAGTCCGTCGTTTTTAGAGTTAATTCATGTTAACAGTTTCCACTCAGTATTACTGCTGCAGCTCTTGGTCATGGGGTGTAGCGGTGAGGGGGCCGTCGCGCACGGCTGCTTCTGCGGCAACCAGCGTTGGGCACCTCTGCGACCGGGTTGGCAGGTTGGGTTGTAGGGAGGTCAGGTTGGCCGTTGGCTGCGACCTCTACAACTTCGTCTTCTTCGTCGTCAGCAGCAGGCAGAGGGGCGCTTATAGAACGCTTATATCCACCCTGAGAAGGAGTCAACAATAATCAAGACGTTGCCAGCATCTTTTACGAATGCCCAGTCAATGTGAAGCTTCTGGAATGGATAATCTGTGGCTGGCCAGGTGTCTCTGGCCTTGGCGAGCTTTGGACGCAGCTTGTTGCAAGATGGGCACTGGCGGACGAATTGTTCAATGTCGGAGCGCATTCCAGGCCACCAGCAAGACAAGTCCATGATATTGAAGGTGGCGAGGTAGCCTGAATGCGTGTCGTGAGCCACGTTAAAGGCCTCTCTTCTGAGTCGAGGCGGGATGAAGACTTGGCGCCCTCTGAACAGCAGGCCATCCTCAAGTGTGAGCATCTCTGAGACATTCTGAAACAGTTTCTCAGCTTGTGAGCATCGACTCCAGTCACCAGAGCGAACGCGTTGAATGATCTTTTGGATGAAGATGTCCGCATCCATCTCAGATACGAGTCGATGACGAGCAATGACAGGGGGCTCGAATGCCACGCAGTTGATCGCACTGGACACCTCCTTTGAATCGGTAGTTGAATCTGTGAAGCGCAAGCGAGAAAGCGCGACGGCGTGCGGGATGCCCTTGCCTGGGATGTAGCGAATAGCGTAATCAAAGTGCATCATTGCCAGGGCCCATCGTGAGATGCGTGTGGATGTGTTGAGCGGGATGCCACCAGATGGACCCAGCAGGCGAATGAGGGGTTGGTGATCCGTCTGAATTTTGAAGTGTCGGCCAAGAAGGTAGTGCTTGAGGCGACTGACTGCCCAAAAGACTGCGAGTGCCTCCCTCTCGATGTTGGAGTAGTTTTGTTCAGCCTTTGAGAGGCTTCTGGAGATGTAAATGACCGGGTGTCCTTCTTGAGTCACTACGCCGGCGAGGGCACCCTTGGAAGCGTCAGTCGTGAGGGTGAGTTCCTTCTCTAGAGAGTAGGGCTGAACAACTGGCTGCGATGCGATTTCCTTTTTTAGGACACGAAACGCATTCTCGCAGCTCTCAGTCCAGGCAAATGGCACGTCAGAGCGCCGCAAGTCGTTGAGGAGCTTCGCCTTGCCGGAGAAGTTTGGTATCAGCCTACCAAAGAAGTGCTCGAGTTCCTTCTTGTCACTGGGCGTGGCAATGCTGCGGATCTTCTCCACGAGCCTGTCGTCTGGCTGGATGCCAGCAGCCGAGATCTTAAAGCCTAGGAATGAGATCTCGTCTGTCTCTTCAACGCACTTGCTCTCGTTGATTGTGACGTACTTTTCCACAAGCCTCGTCTTCACGGCGCGGAGTCGCTTTTGCAGCGACTCTGCATTCTCGGCGAAGACCAGAACGTCGTCCTGGTAGATGAGAACACCCCTTATGTCTGACAGAATGTTCTCCATTGTCCGCTGGAAAATGAAGGATGCATTCTTCATTCCCATCTGAAGTCGCTTGACACGGAACAGTCCCTTGGACGTGTTGATGATCGACAAATCTTGTGCAGCTTCATCCAGCTCGATCTGCCAGTAGGCAGAACGCAAGTCAACCTTTGCGAACTTCTTGGCGTTCTTCAGTTTTGCCAGCAAGCACTCCACGCTGGGAATCGGATAGTCTTCCGACCTGATTTTGGCATTCACATGAACGCTATAATCAGCGCACATCCTTAGAGTGCCATCCTTCTTCCTGACCCAAACCACAGGCGAAGCGTTGCTTACCGGTCCATCGACGGGCTCGATCACGCCCAGTTTCTGCAGTCTGTCCAATTCGGCGTTGACAGCGGGCTCGAGAGCGATCGGGACTTGGCGGGCGCGACAGAACTTTGGAGTGGCACCATCGATGCTGGTTCTGTCGTCTTGGATCACTATGGTGAATCTCCGAGTGCGACACGCCCGCGCCACTTGTGGTGGCCGTAGCGGGAATGCCAGATGGACTGCCGACTGCAGCTTGATTGGCAAGGAAGCTCTTTACTTGCCCGATTTGACCTGTCATGTCGACGATGTCCTCGATGGAGAGCTCTTTCGCCTGCATGGCTTCAAGGACTCTGCTGAGTTCGTGGACAATGCAGGCCGGCCACAAGCGCGATCTTGATCATTTCATCCTCTGGGCTCTGTGCATGCTTCAGAGAATCGAAGTTGTAGTGACGAGCGGCCTTCCTTAGACGTATTAAGAAGTCGGGCAGGGCCTCATTCTCATGCTGCCGTAGAGTGTAGAATTTGGTGCGCTCCGCCAGTACGATGCGTGTCTTGGGCTGAAGATATGCTTTGACAGCCTCCTCGATGGCTTGGAAAGTTTGACCATCGATCTCATTTGGCGCGAGCAGCGATGTGAGCTTCTCGAGGGTTGGCAGACCACACATTGCAATGAAATTGTCGGCGATCTCTCTTTTTCCCTCTTCGTCGGTCCATTTTTTGGCACGAGACAATGCGCGAAAGGCAGTAAGCCAAGTGAGTGCGCGTTCAGGTTCGTTCAAATCTAGAGAACCGAGATGCGACGCCATTGACAAGTTGCAGACAAGTCCTGCTTTAGAGCTGCATATGAGATGCAAGAACTTTTTATTCCATCATACGAACAAAGTATGCACTTAACAAAGTCCGCCCGCGAGGGCTTGACAAGATGGGAGGGAGGGGGCTGGGGTCTGTGCCATAGACATACATGTAAACGAAGGTTGGGGCTCTAGGCTCGCTCACGGCACGTCACTTACAAAGACAGTAAATATGATGAATTCGCAGATTGCTCCGCCAACAAGACAGTATCATTGCACAGTTCATGGCATTTGACTGCAAGAATATATATATATATATATAGAATAGCAGAGAGAATATATAGAATATAGAATATATATATACTTATATTTTACTTATGCATTTACTTATTATACTTATTATATTTGCACCTCGGTGCAAGTATATGCCGCAACCTCCTAGTGGTGAAGTCGGAGAGCCGCGCTTAACTGCTGCGGCGGCCAACTGCGGCAGGACCAAGCGAGGGCAGCGAAGCACGCGCCGTCGAGTTTAACGTCGGCGTGAGCGGAACCGGCGAGGTCGGCTGCGTGGCGCCGCCCGTCAAGCTGCTGCAACTGCGGGTCCTTCGGATCCTCCGGGTGGCGCTGGGGACCGGGAGGCTCAACAGTATCGAGCCCCAGCTCTATCGGAAGGCAAGCTTTGGGTCAGGACGCCGAATTGCCGCACTCTCAAGGCCAACTGCGGCGAGAGGCGCTGACGACACTGGCGTTCAACCTGAGCTGCGATGTCATCGCAATACAGGAGGTGTCCATCAAGGCGGAACCAGGACTTCACTGTGAACACCTGGGTGCCGGCTGGATTTTCGTCTATTCTGCAGCGGACCAACGAGGACGTGGAGGAGTTGGAGCGCTGATCGGGCCGAGGCTATAGCAGAGCTACCGCTGCGTCTCCTTGACAGATCGCGTGCTTCGTGTCGACGTTCAGCTTCGCGGCCGAAACGCCCGCCTATTCTGCGTGTATTTGCCACCTGCCACTCGTCCAGATGATGCTTTTTCGAGCAACTCTCTGCACTAGTGGAGGAGACAGCGCAGCGCGACACCGTGGCCGTACTTGGAGACCTGAACGCAGTTCTGCGGAGGTCCAATCGGTCACTGTTTGTCACACCAGGCGAGAACGGCAATACCGGAGTGCTTGAGGATTTCCTGGAGAGGCAGGACATGGTGTCGGCCAACATCCGTTTCCGAAAGCCACTGAACAGGCTCGCAACCTTCGTGGGCTGCAAAAGGAGGCGACGAAACGCGCGCGGCCGCAATGCTACACGTCGGCTGGCACAGCTCGAACACGTGCTGGTGCGGGCCCGGGAACGCCGCCGCATCATTAATTGCTGCACCATCACGCCACTAGTACTGCGGTCCGATCACCGGCT
Organism: Macrostomum hystrix; assembly: GCA_950097015.1. Classification (NCBI taxonomy): domain Eukaryota; kingdom Metazoa; phylum Platyhelminthes; family Macrostomidae; genus Macrostomum; species Macrostomum hystrix. The sequence continues at coordinate 15,711,454 of CATNEN010000001.1, forward strand.
CTTCGTCTGCGATCTTAATCTACGCGATCCGCTCTACCGACCACCAAAGCGGCCACCGCGGCGCTACTACCGCGCTCTCAAGGACGCTGACACACGTCGCCGCTTTGCTAGTGCATTCACCACCGCACTGGGCGGCAAATGTGGAAGCGCTGATTACACGGAAGTCAGTGCTGCAGTTCGAGCCGCGGCAGAGCAAGCGGTTCCGCTGATGCGACCGGCCCACTGTGGTCTGGCAGTTCGACCCCGGAATACGGCAAGCGAGGGAGGAGCTGGAGGGGCTCCGTCTGGGCAGGCGGCCAACCCGTGAGGCGGAGGAAGCCTTGGCAGCTGTCTACCTGCAGCGACAGCAAGCTGCTGTGGATGACGCTATCAGCGCTGTATCTGCCGCTGGTCCCGACGCTAGAGGTCGAGTGGCCTGGTCCACCATCAATGCTCTTACAGGGCGAAAGCGGCGCCTACACCTGGGCCCGATTTCATAAAAAACCTACAAGCGACAATTTGACAAGATACAAGCAACAAGCGACAAGTGACAACGATTTCGGTTTCATAAACCGAAGCTCGCCCTTCCTTTCATGTTAAAAATAGATCGTGTCTGGTGTCTATGGGCAAACTGTGAGAAATCGATCCATTTTTGTGGAGACACTTGTGTTGCCTCTTTAGTCTATGGTCCAAAGCCAAACTCCCGGCGGAACTCGAAAATCCCGAGAATAGCGCTTTTAAATTGTCGAATTTTACTTGTCACTTGTAACTTGTAACTTGTCGAATTGACATCTTGTAGGTCATGTTTATGAAACGCATTAATTTACGGAATTGTCACTTGTCAGTTGTAATTTGTCGGACAAGTGCTTTATGAAATCGGGCCCTGAACTTGGCTGGCGATACTCTGGACGAACGTCAAAATGAGCTGCGTGAGTTCTTCGATGCCATTGTCAACGCGCCGCCACCCCCGCTGCCCACCAACCTGAGACTGCCGCCGGAGACGTCTTTGCCGTCGACAGAAGATTTCAGTGTAGCCCCAATCACCGCGGAGGATGTCGTGAAGCTGGCCCAAAAGTCACCGGGCGGCAAGGCTCTGGGTCCTGACGAGGTGCCCATCGAAGCACTGCGTCTCTACTGTGTGGCCAACGAGGTCGCCAGAGTGATGAACCGCGTGCTCTTCGGTGAGGAGGCCCCTAACGAATGGACCATGGCGCACATCGTCGCTATACCAAAGAAGCCGGGCACCACAAGGCTGGAGGAGCACAGAGGCATCTGCTTACAGTCCTGCGCTGCGAAGCTGTTCAACCGGGTGCTGTTATCGCGGCAGCCCGTGATGGATCTGAGCGATTTGAGCGATTTAAGCGATGCAGGCCACAGTGTCTCTGACATCATGAGGATCACCGGTTAACAGACCGAGACGACCGTGCGGCGATATCTTTCTAGGCAGCGTGACGGTGTGACGAACTAGAGTCCGTGTACAGACGAGTTTTCCCAGAAGTCAGAAGAAATTATGCAAGACCAATAACGATTTCTTAAAGTCAACCACGGCTTGTCAGCGGCAGCGCCAGGGTCCCGGTTACTCGTTCTCGACTCCAATGTGGTTAGTCTCCAGCTAATTAAAATGTCTTAATTGTTTTAAATGTCTGTACTCCTTAGATTGTAATTATATTCCGCTCCGACGCTCGCTCTTACGCCACAAACCGTCCTTTCAAATTATATTTAAGTTCGCGCCAGATTTCTAAGAAAGATGAAGTTAACAAAAATAAATAGTGACATCGTTACACCCGCCCCTTATCCAAAAAAACTAAAGCTGCTATTAACAGTAGCGACAAACGATGAAGTAAGAATAGAACCCACAGAATCAAACAAGCTAAATCCCAACAGCGGAACAAATAACTCGCGAGCGTAGATGGCTACGAAGACGCAAAGCGCGGAGTGCAACTCACATAGCACGGCACAAATTGCCCATAACTTGGTTCTTGACAGACTGAGTGGTGGTCACAAACGCAACTAGAAAACGCAACTAGGCTTAATCGAGTCATCTTTTCCCAGGCACACAGGCACGGTCAGCAAGAGACTGAAACGAATGATGGAACACTCCTGCTAATACAGCCGCATGACAAAATCGCATGACAAAAAAGAACACGAAGAAAACAGGACTGATCGGAAACACTTCTAGGCTTGGCAAAACTGGGGAAGTCCGCGAACGCAAACGTCTTTACATAAAAAACGCAGTCAGGACCAAACTTACAACGCACAGGGCGGAACAGCGACTACAGGGCAACCTCGGTAACACGGCACAAACAGAAGGCAGGATCAACGGACCGGGCTGAACAACAGACACTCGAAGGCAAAAACTCTTCTCAGCGGGGCGAAAACTTAAATAAAATCGGTTACAGAACAGAAAAGACATTGCAACAACCACCACCGAACAGTAATGCAGGCAAACCTACAAAGGACTGGCCGCACACGGCTGAAAAATAAATAAATAAGGGCGGTCACACACTCAGGGTCGGAACACGCTGCGACGGAAAGAGGGGAAAGAAACTGTGACATTAGCTTGATGCAACTAGATGAGTAAAACAAAAACGCACGGCGAAAAGTACGGAAAAGCTTATAGCGTTGGGTAATGACGCCAGGAAGTACACTCGGAGATAATCTGAGTCCGGCTGAGCGCCACGAATTAGAAGAGCAAAAAACACAAAATCACAACATTAAAATTAACGCAAACCACATTTTTAATAATTTTTTCCGTTTTTTATAAACAACACATTTGGGCAAGCCGGTGCTCTCATGCTTGCCGCAGATGGCATGCACCCCGGGGTCACCACGTGATCTCAGGCAGACTGGCTGTCTCCGAAGTGCTAGAGTGTGCATGCGGCCGACTTTGCGGTTGATTGGTGACGGCTGACTCGGTGACGACTGGCTCGGTGACGGCTGACTCGGTGACGACTGGCTCGGTGACGGCTGACTCGGTGACGACTGGCTCGGTGACGGCTGACTCGGTGACGACTGGCTCGGTGACGGCTGACTCGGTGACGACTGGCTCGGTGACGGCTGACTCGGTGACGACTGGCTCGGTGACGGCGGAGCGACGCACATCTATGGCCCGGTTGACGACACGCAGCAGTCGTCAGCGGTCGCAGGCGGTCTGACAAGGCAAGGGCCGCGAGACAGGTCAGAGCCGACTCTGGCAGATTTCCGACCAGCCTACGATCAGCCGGATGCCCGCGGTCGTCCGCAACGGTAGCGAGCGAGCGACACCAGCAGCAGAAAGCACGCAGTCCTCACCAGTGAAGACTACCGACCTCAACCACAGCGAAGTCACCGACGGTGACCACGGCCACTTCCGCCACCGGCCTCACCCGGTGAGACAGAACACAGCACAACAGGCAGACGGGTGGCTAAGGCCAACCCAGGCAGAGCACAGCACAGACAAACAACAGAGACCGAAAAACAAACAGAACAAGAAAACCTAAGAAAAACCTCAAGAGCGAAGAAGACATGAAAGATAGCCCGAAGAGTGCCAGAACAGACTTTCGTTAAAACTCCCCTTCGATCTCCAGAGGGGCAGCAGGAAGGACGGACACAGACTCTAACCGCGCTCTTCCCCTCACCACAGACCGGATGGGAGAAACAGCGTCTGGATGAATCTAGAGGGCTTACGCACGACCCTCCCCGACCTCGTGGTGGTTGTGTGGGCTACCACCGACTCCTCCTTTAAGACACGGAGCAGATCCCGGATCAGTTGGCTCCTCCTTCGGGCTCACGTGTCCCGGGTCCGGGGGCTCTGGGCTCCGTGGGGTGGTGGGACGAGAGGCTTGAACTGACTGATAACTAGCAGGCTCCAGATCTAGCAGGGTGGCAGCACTGCTGTGGGTCGCAGCTTCAGTGGGCCACGTCACGCCGTCAGACCGTGACACGCTAGATGGTGGACTTACTGTGCTTTCTTTGTCTTGCGCAGCGCTACTGGAGCTGTCAACACTACTGGGCAGGACTTCAGCGCCTTCAAGGCCACTCGCATCGACACGACTGGCACCCGACATAGAGGACTCGGGCAACGCTTGGCTACTTCTGTCAGACTCGCTGACTGACAGCTTAGGGCGAAATTTCTCAACAGCATCTAAGTAGCTAGGCTTCCTCACACAGCGTTTCAATCGATCCACATTGTACACATTGTGCTTGGGGTTCGGCAACCTCTGGTCAGACCCACTGGGGTCTGCTTCGGGCACGAGGCGATAACTCCGCTCTGTGATCTTTTGAATTACACGGTAGGGACCTAGCCACACATTGGAATCCAGGCCTTTGTGACTTGGATTGAGGACCCATACTAACTCGTCGACTTCAAAACAGCTATGGTACAGGCCTCTGTCATAGTAACGCTTTTGGCGCTGCTGGGCTTTGCCCCGAATTTCTCTGGCTAAAGTAAAGACATCGACTAAGTCCTTGTAAAGTCTATGGGCGAATACTTCCGGACAATACTGTTCCTGTGGCAGGCGCCCGTACTTGAGGTCCAATGGGAACATGAGCTCTCTCCCTAAGAATAACTGGGCTGGCGTGAAACCGGTAGACTCAGCCACTGTCGCCCGGATAGATAGGCCTGCTAAGCGGGCGGCTAGTGACCAATCGCACTGTTTCTCTATGCTCACGGCACGGATCTGGGCTTTAATGGTCTGAATGGCTCGCTCAACTTTGCCATTGGCCTGTGGCCGGCGGGCTGCGATGCGAACTCGGTCAATTTCCAGGAGCCTTAGCAGTTCATCTAATGTCTGGTTAATAAAAGCGGTCCCATTATCGGACACTAGGTTCTCCATCGCTTCCCACCTAACTACCCACTCCGACAGAATAGCTTGGGCGGTAGTGGAAGCAGAAGCATCGGGAACTGGGACAATCTCTAGCCAGCCTGAGAATCGATCTATCAGGATCAGCAGGTACTTATTTCCATCTTGCTCAGGGAATGGCCCGGCGTGGTCAACGTGGCAGTCTGGTTTGGATAGCCAGCTACCGCTGGCTGCATGGGCTCTTTGTTCCTTCTCTTTCCCTTTTTGGTCCGGGCGCAGATCTCACACTCCGCAATAACTCCCTTGACCAGAACTTCTAGATTGCTAACGTGGAAACGTGACTTCATGGCTCTCAGGGTCTTGGATACACCACAATGGTTTATTTCGCAGTGGTAACTTTTGATCATTTCTTCCAAATTAGCAGTTTCGGGAATGACTAGCACAGACCGGGCTGGACGTCCCTTCTTGGCTGGTTTTCTAAGGAACAGCAAGCCCTCCTTAACGAACAGGTTTTCAAACTTCGACCAGAGTTGTCTAGTTTCCCGACTGCATGATTGCAACTCACTCTTGTCCCATTTCTCACCCGTCTGGACAGCACTTAAGAGGTTCGCTAGGTCTATTGATGATTCTTGCACCTCCCTAGCCCAGCTCTCTTCCTGGGCCTCCGTCATTTCTTCGATTTCGGTTTCGGTTTCCGAAGAATCTAGGTCGACAGGGCAAGGTCGGAGGGGCTTGAGCACCTTGGACTGGCTGTCAATAGCCTGAATACCGATTGGCGGCAGGGTGGGCTCTACTGTCTTAGTCTCGTTCAGATCCGTCGCCAGCGCTACAGGGACATTCTGACTCTTGTCCATGGCTTTAAAGCTAACTGACAATAGGGCGGAATTAACCGACGCTTCTTGGGCTCGCGTCGGTAAGGTGGGCTCGGGCCCAGGGGCTGTGGACACCTCTACCTCACAGCTGCTTGGCGTCACTGATTGACTCTGGCCGTCACATTGGATCCTAGGTGGAGCTACCCCCTCCGAATTCTGGGTGCTCACATTGGCTTCGGTGCTCACGGACCCTGTGGCTTGGATGCTCATGGTGCCTCCTTCCGGGCCTGGAGTCTGACTCCACGCGTTCACTTTCCCGCCTGACACCCGGGCGACACGGACGATGGCGGTCTGTGGGTTTGCCTGTTGGAACTTTTCCTTGAATGCCGGGATCTTACTACAGGTGGGGCAGTCAATGTGGTCTGCTCGAAACCTGGGATTGCGGCTAAGGATGTCAGCATTGACATGGTCTTTTCCAGCCCTATGATGGATTTCGAAATCGTATTCGGTTATGCGCTCTAGCGGAGTCTGGTCAACCCGGAAGTCATAGACCTCTATCGTCGACAGCCACTGGGCTAACATGCCGGTGGCGTGTTTTTTGAGTGCAGCCACTGCAGGGCTGCTGCGTCAGTTCTGACTATGAATGGCCTATCTAGGAGGTAGGTCCGGAACTGCTCTAACATGATAACTACCCCCAGGAGCTCTCGCATTGTGGCACAGTAATTCCGTTGCGCGGCAGAGAATTTTTTTGAGGCATAGGCTATGACACATTCCTGATCTCCCGGACCATTCTGGGAAAGAACCGCGCCCGTTCCATTCAGGGAGCTGTCGCAGTCCAGGATGAACTGGCCGGCATTGGGCGATAAGTCTGGGTAGGCTAGCACTGGGGGCGCGCAAAGCCTGGCCTTTAAGTCGGCGAATGCCTCCTCGTGCTCGGCCTTCAAAACAAACTTCCCATTTCCACGGGCCAGCGCATAGAGCGGTGTCGCAACAACGGAGAAATTCGGAACAAATTTGCGGTAATAATTCACAAACCCCAGAAACGAGAGCACTTCCTTTGGATCTGTGGGTGTGGACCACTCGCGAATTGCTTTAGTCTTGGCTGGATCGGCTTCAATTCCCTTGCCTGAGACAATGAAACCTAAAAAATTGACTTTATCACGGAACAACTCACACTTGCTGGGCTTAATCTTAAGATTTGCCTTACGGAGGCGCCAAAGAACTACTGCTAAGTGGCCGATCATTTGATCGTGATCTCTTGCCTTCACAATAATGTCATCCAGATACACTAGGCACACTCTAAGGAGTAATGGCTGGAGCACTTTCTGCATCAATCTAGCAAAGGTGGCGGGAGCGGTCTTCAGCCCAAATGGGACCACTGTCCAACGAAACGTGCCCTGGGGGCAGGAAAAAGCCGTTAAATTTCTGTCCCGCTCTCTCACACCTACCTGCCAATACGCGGATGTCAGATCTAGGCTGCAGAACACATGGGCCCCTGCTAAACTATCAAAGGACTCATCAATAAGCGGCAAAGGGAAGCTGCACGGCTTTATTCTTGAGTTAGTGAATCGGTAGTCAATGCAAAGTCTATGCGACCCATCTTTCTTTTTGATTAAAACTATCGGAGCCGCCCATTCCGTCTGGTGACATTCCTTAATCACTCCACAGTCAAGCAGCTCCGCGATGTACTGGTCTAAAAACTCTTTCTGCCCTGGCGATGTGCGGCGAGTGGGCTGAGACACGGGGCGACAGGTTGGGTCCTTCAGTTCTATTTCCATTTCCACTAGGGTTGTATGGCCTAGGTCTGTGTCCGACTTTGAGATTTGACTCATGAAATAATTGAGCAGCTTCATAGTAGTGGCCATTTGGACAGGCGATAGCTTGGCCTGATCGAGACGAAATTGATTTCTCAGCCACTCCCTAGTCCTTTCGTCTGGGGGCGGGAGCTTCTCCACTAGCCTGACTAAGTTACCTACGTTCTCAGTTGTAAAATGCTTCTCATGGAGCTGAGTTTCAGACACTACTTCATCAGGGCCAATGCTCTGGAAAGAGGCGATTTCCTGACCCTTTCTAATGGCGACGGGCTGGTCCTCACTGTTTAGCAGACGAACTAGGACATGGCGGCCATCAGAAACATTGTCCAGAGATCGGGCGACCATACATTCCCCCTCGGTTCGAAAAAGGCGAGGTCCTAGAACTCCGGGATCAGCATGCAGCACGCGGCTGGGAATCAGCGATTCAGAACGGGGTGCTATCTCAATGTCGCAGGCGGAGGTAACTCGCCTGACACGATAAAGTTCTGTCCCCTTGAATGACTGGGACCAACTCTCCATCCACTGTGGCTTTGCCATCGGCTAACAGATGGATAACCTTAAAAATTGCGCATAAAGTCCAGACCTAAAAGGACATCCGAGAGCCCCGTCTCCATAACTAAGAAAACCTGCGGCTTGGTTAGGTTGCCCAGGGATACCTCACAACGCAGCGTACCTAATATTGCGGTTTGGGTACCATTGAATGCGGTGGCATTGCGCTTCTGTGTGGATGGGGTGAAAACGTTGTTAATTGGGTCAGCTTCTACGCGTTGGTCCCTTAATTTGGTGCCCATAACACTGGCATTCGCACCGGAGTCAAGACAGGAAATTATGCTGCTCTCTCCTACACTTAACTGGACAAAAAAACTCGACTCCGCTTGGCACCCAGGATTACTGGTCGAAGCCCGGTCACACTTGACATTGGCTGGCAACTCACTAACATCAAAAGCACGATCACTGGGGCGTCCGGGGTCAGTTTCTCTGCGGAATCTAACTCGGAGGCCAACTAGCTGACGATTCGGGACTCTAGGCCGCAGTTCAGGGTCAAGCCGGGAATAGTGCACGAATACACTGTCCCCCATGAGACTAGAGCGGATAAACCCATGAGAGAGATACCACTGAGTGATCACACCGGTTTCGACGGGTGGGCCTCTCTGATTAGGTGGGCCTCTGATCTGCTGGCTACCCCTACCTGGGGGCAGAGGATGTGGGCACTCCGCGACTAGGTGGTCCAACTGGCCGCAACGATGGCATGCGCGCGAAGGCTTGCTTGTAGGTTGCGCTCGTCCGTAGCCATAATGATGGGGCTGGGAGTTTGTGAGGCCCCTCGGAGTGGGAACTTGGTGTGAGACCTCACCCCCCTGCCCTCCGCGGCGATGGGACGACGGATGCCCGGCTTGGATACCTGACTCCGGTTGGGTGAATGGAGGCCTAAAGCTCTAGGCTGGTCCCTCTCTTGTCTGGAACACTTGGGGCTCCTGTGTTGACGGAGACTGCAACAACTTTTGGGACTGGGAGAGCTTTTCTTCTAACTCCCTCACCCGGGCTTCTAATTCAGCGGTCCTATCGGGCGCTAGGGCGCGAACATTCGCATGCGCATTCGCTGATGGGTTCAAAAACTGACGGACTCCTGCTATCTCTCGGGCCTTCCTACGCAGGTCCTCCGCTGTCAACATTGCGTTTTCCCTGCTCTGCAAGATCAACTTCTCGGCTAGGTTACGATCAACTAGACCATGACAGAAACGGGCTCGAACTAGGGGCTCGAACTCTTGGCGGGTCATCTGAGCAGTGTGGGCAAGGCTCACAAGTCGGTCAAAATAATCTTGGACTGGCTCAGATACGTTCTGGGTGGCTCCTACGAGCTCTAGATAGCTTTTGTCTTTCTCGGAGACATCTGTGTACCTATCAGCTAAGGCGTTGAGGGCCTCCTCGATTTCGGCTTCATGCGGGTTATTATTAAAGAAATACTCTTGGCACTCGCCTGCTAATAGCGACAGCAAAACGGCCCCTCTCTGCACGACAGGGATCTTATGAGCTGCAACATAGGCACTAAATTGGGCTCTCCAAAGATCGAACTTCTGCTTTGGTGAATACAGGACTGGTGGGCGGAGCTCAACACTCACACTGCCTCCCAATAGCGGCGGATTCATGGGCACAGAGGGTTGCGTGGAGCTTGCGGGTGTGCCACCACGCTGGTTCAACATCACTTGGGCCAATCTATCCAGACAGGCCTCCAGGCTAGCAGTGGCAGGTAGCTGGGCACGGGTCAGCTCGGGTGGAGGGGCAGAAACTGCGCCCATGGCATCAGCTTCCTCCGCAGCTGGATCAATATTGTCCGCGGCTATGCCGATATTCTCATCCTCTTCACCACTCATTCCCTCCCCGCGGCAAGGGTATACCTGACATAATACACGAGAAGATCGAAAGTAAGAAGCGAAGAAAGCAGATCGGTTGGCGGGTTCCTTAATTCTAAAGCCTAATCACACAATCAGACACAAACTAAATACCACCAACCGGGTGTCCCTAGTAAGAGAGACAAACAAGAAGCAGAACAGTGTTCTGTTCTGTCGCACCAGGACAAAGCCGACGGCCGTTATGACAGCAGACTCCGACAATGCTCCACCGCGGCAGGGACCGGCAGCCTCCGACAGTGATGACCGGCCCTCGGCTGAAAATGTCACTCGCTGCAGATTGACCAGCCTTGCAGACTGAGAATGGTGATTCTAGACAGTGATGGCTGTGCTTCGGACGATACCCAATGCAGTCCACTCACAGGCGATCACTTGAACTTGGCGGCGCTATGCAACAGGCTGGCCAGCGGAAACTAATAGTTGGCCCACGGATCGGCAGTTGGTCCCAGGCCTAAGTGTGGCGCGAAGAACCAGACCAGAATTGAAGTTAAATTTAAGTTATTCCGTTTTTGTCTTCAGGAGTTGTGCTTCGAAATCCTAACATTTTCCATTCTCGACAATATACAATGGACTATAATAGTAACCATCAAGCTATTAGCATTTCCGACCTAGCGGCACGATGCATTTGTGTGAATCTCTGTCTGCCTAAAATACCAACCGGTAGTTTTTGCCTAGTTATATTGCTTGAGGAATGTGAACACGACTGATCATATTTAGACAGTAAGTGCATCGAACATATTTTCGGCAATGTCAATGAAATAACCATGACTATATTTCTATCATAATTGCTAATTACTCATCTCATTTCAATCAAACTTGCAATTTTTTACTTGTGAACTTGCAATAAAATAGATAAATAGAATAAATAAATTCGCTTCTTAATGCAATCAATATTTTTGCATTGCTTATGCCCGAGCTAATATTGCGGTACTTTATGGTGAATTTCACTAAATTTATGGTGAAATAAAACTAGTCTCTTTCCATTGTTTAATAAAAACGGAAACGGAAACAAATTCCAGGCCTCAGAGTTTGTAAATAGTAAATTAATAGATTAATTTACTTAAATACAAATAAAAAAGCAATTTGCTTATAAATTATACCTTAATTCATTAGTTAAATAGTTCTCAGTGTATTGTAGTTTTCAAAACAGATTTTGACTAGTTAGCTGATTTAAAAAGTAAACTAGTCAGTCTTACCAAAGCATAATAGCAATAGTACTGTAAAATGAATCTAGTCCTTTATAAACCAGAGCAGTGTAGTATGCTCCAGTGCATCTAAGTGGACCAATGGGCCGTATGAATAAAAAAAAGAAATTTTTTTCTTGCAAGAAATCCAAGAATTTCTTGCGTTTATAAGAATAAAAAACTGCGAGTTTCTTGCAAGATTTTCTCGCCAAGAAAATCTCGAGCTTTCACAAGAAAAGATTTGCTCGGCAAGAAAATCTCACGAGGAAAAGATTTTCTTGCTTTCTGATGAATAAAAGACGTGATTTTCTCGCCGAGAGAGCCGACACTTGAGTTTTATGCGAGCAACTCTTTCTCTGGCTCAAGCGAATCTTCAGCGCCCATAACACGAGACACGAGATGTTCCTTCAGATCAGAAAGACCAAGGAGTACCTGCCCCGACAGGCCACTCCAGTGGAGACATATAGACAGCTTCATCGATTCACTGAGGATCACGTGACCTTTCTGACAACGCGCTTCCTAGGACATACTTCCGAGACAAGGGGCGGTGCGCTGACACCGAAACAGAAGATGGAGATCACGCTGCGGTACCTGAGCAACCCTGGCTTTCAATCCGGTGTTGCCAAGGAGACAGGTGTTCATCAAAGCACGGTGTCAAATGTTGTTTGGGACGTCCTGCAGAGTATCGCGCGGCTGTCTCACGAATGGATTCAATTTCCACAGGAAGGTGCTTCAGCGAACCGTGCTAAGGCACAGTTCACTGAAGCAATGGGCTTCCCGTCGGCCATCGGGGCAATTGACTGCACGCATGTGAGGATCGAAAAGCCCTCAGGAGCAGCCGGTGACGAGTACATCAACCGGAAGGGGTTTCCCTCCATCAATGTTCAGGCAACGTGCTCCGAGAAGTGCGTGTTCACTAGTTTGGATGCGAGTTGGCCTGGCTCGGTGCACGACAGTAGAGTGCTCAAGAACTCGGCGCTGTACGCGTGAGTACCTCGTATTCATACTTAGAATCTGATTCCAAGTGGGCAAATGGTAAACTTTATATATTTTACGTAGCAAGTTAAACACTTTCCAGTCATCTACTCACGACCAGAGTCAATTCTGGAGTGCTCCTCGGTGACTCTGGGTACGGAATCGCACCGTTCCTAATGACGCCGTATCCGCAACCCGAAACGGAGCAGCAACAACGGTACAATGTGCTACATGCCAGGAGCAGAGTCGTGATCGAGAGGTCGTTCGGGCAGCTCAAGAGAAGGTTCCCCATTCTGCGCTACGGTATCCGACTGCAGCTGCACAAGGCACCAACATGCATCTTGGCATGCTTCGTGCTTCACAATGTCGCCAAGTTTCTGAATGAAGAAGACATAGACGATCCGCAATACATCGGTGATGCAGACGACCAGCTGACTAATGAGGATGACAACGCTGGTGACGGAGCTCAGCAACTGCGTCTTCGCGGACAACAGCGGCGAAACGAGATCGCTGTTATAATCTAGTATACTGCATCTTTGGACATTGGAACTCATGTGAAGGTGACAGGTGTTTGCAAACATATTGTTCATAATGTTACCGTTGTACTAGTCCAAAAATGTAATCCACTTTACATGTACGCCTCGCCGATTCCGCCTTAGAGCGATTCTGGTATTATTTTCAGTAACAAGACGTGAAAACTATCTTCCACTTGACATAATTCACTTTTCTCAGATTGTCAAACTTTGTTACATATCCTCTTAGTTGCTTTTTTCATATATATTTTGAAAAGAACAAGCAGTCGTAAGTATGTGATTTTCAGCCTTATAGCGATCAACAAAGCAACAGACAAATGTCTTCTCTTCGTCACATTTTCTCTGTCTAAATAACAAACAAGAAACAGTACAGTGGTACATATATGCGACTTTCAGCCTTAGAGCGATCAACAAAACAACAAGTACCTATATGCTGTTCGTCGCATTTTTTCGGTCTGAATTACTAACAACAATTACTAACGTCTGCAGGGCCGTCAATCCTGGTAACCGTTTCCGTACGACGGAGGGCGAAGAGCAGGTCTGCTCGCCTGAGACTCCATCACCAGTCGCCTTTTCAGTCTGACGTAGCGCAGCTGCTCCAGCAGCACCAGTCGTTGCAAATCGGCGTTGCCCAACTTCTCCGTCTCCTCTGTCTCGCCAGACATGCGACGCTTCCTCGCTGGTTCCTTAGGCTGCACGGAGGGTGAACCTCTCTCATCAGCTGGCTGTGGCGAGACGACGGTTGCACTTGCTTGGAATCCAGCCGCACTTGCCCCTGGAGTTTGCGACATTGTTGGATTCGAATCCGCGTCCATTATGCGGGCCAACCTGGATTCCCATGGAAGAAGTTTTATGGGACGATTCCCTGTCCTATTTCGATCCACCTTGCCCTTCATACGCGTCTTCATGTTGGCGATCTTCTTCGATGTTTTGCCGGTCTCGAACAGCTTTCCTGTCAGCATTTCTAACTCAGCGCACAATGCTGCAAAGGCCGCCTCCTTCTTCTTCTTCACGACGGGCGTGCTACTCTTTGATAAGAGAACCGGGTGCTTAGAGAGTACGTTGACAATGTAGTCGGCTTCCTCCTCGGCTTCCTGTTGACTTTCAGACTCGGCATCCGATGCGGCAGACATGTTTCTCGAGAGAAGATTGCGCGGTTTCAATGAAATCTGGTAGCATACTTCACTGGTAGGCTATTTACGTCGCTCAGCTTGCGAACGGTCCAAGGACACAGTTTTGTACACACGGCAGCTCCCATTTCTACCCCCCACGCAGCGTCTTATAACATGCTCGCAGTTTTTTGCATTGTTTCTGGGCTCCTGCAAAGAGTAATCACGATATACATGTAAAAAATTGGCAACCATTCGATGCCAGGACGCTCAATCTCAGGGTAAAATTTCAAAGCAAAGTGACTTTCCTGTCACCTGATGTTCAGGTAAACTCCACATGGATTTTGCCACTTTCTAGTAGGATTTTTCTGGACGGATTTTCGGTGTTCACGTGGTTTTAGCCATAGACACAGCATGGGCTGCGCCCAAGCCTGAGGAGACGGCCGTCGATTCCACGTCACCGACATCTTGGTTTGGGCCCTAGACAACTTTCAGCCAAGTGGCAGTCGCCGAGAAAATCTCACGAGCCGAGAAACTTTTATTCATGTCTTTTCTAGAATATCTTGACTCGTAAGATTTTCTCCAACAGATTTTCTTGCCGGAAAAGAATTTCTTTAAAGAAATTCTTGGCTCGAAAGATAATCTTTAAAGATTTTCTCACGTTTTATTCATACGGCCCATTGTGTCTATCTGTACCATCTAGACACAGGCGTGTCACGAAAATATTCAAGAGTTACGAAAAATGTCAACAAGGACATCTGCTATTACAGTCCGTTGTGAGTGCTTTACCAGGGCCAGTGTAAACCGCTGTACTCCTAAGTCTTGAATTACAAATATGGTCCCTAAAAATTGCAGACAGCCACCGTACTGCCGTACCCCTATGCTAAAAATTACAGACACGGCCACCATACCCCTACGCTAAAAATTATCTACATGGTCGCTGTGCCCCTAAGTACAGCGTAAATAAAGTCTAGGCCTAGGCCTAAAGCTAGACTATTATAGGTATTATAGACTATTATACTACATACAAAGAAAGCATGAGGATCCTTCAGGACCGGCCGCCCCCGGATGTCGATGTCGACAAATTTTTGTCCAGGGCGGCGGTTGTAATCGCTGTCGGCCATCGTAATTGCTGGAAAGGTGTCCAGGACATGTGGCTTTCCTATGCGTTTTTCTTTATTCCTTAGGTTATTCTCCAGGTCTTCCTCGAGTTGCTAATCTGTCTACTGCTAGTTAATCTGTGAACATATAAAACGGTGAAATCTGAGATTGATTCCTTTATTTAATCCCTACTGGATATAGTATATTGAGTCATTAGTAAATATGGCATGTTTGTTTTTTATTTTTCATTATTTAATTGTTCTGAATGCTGCGCCAGGCTTCGACCTGATATTCTAGTCGGTTGCGCCACCATGCCAGTCGCACCGACGCCCAAGTTCTGGCTTGGCGAGCTGCACTACGGATGACGCATTTAATCCAATAGCCCCGACTTATTGTGGCCGATGTTGTATCGTCGGGCCAGCTGTCATCTACGAACTTCTCCAGTTCCGTTAATATTTTCACCAGTTGGACCCACTTGCGGTTGTTCATCTCTGACTGATGGATGACAGATTGTTGGGCTCGCATGAACCCGACGAGTGGGATATTGGCGGAGTTCATTGCTAGAAATTTGAATTATGTTTCGGATTCCGGTTTGAATGTTATATTTTTGTCTTTTAATCCTAAGTTCCCTGTGGCATACTTGTTGCTACGGCCTATCTATTGTAGTTAATGTTTAAATTCAATTGAAATTAAGTTAAACAGAAATAAGTTATGAGGTTATCAAGAAAACGAAACCAAAATACGTTGTATTGATAGCGAATATACGTTCCTTGAGGTCTCAAGTGAATAATAACATTTCTGGGCCTCTCAGGGTAATAACATGAATTGAATCATAACGTTGTAATGGTTATAGCAATGTGGCATGTGGTTATGATGTAGTGTGTTCTGATTTGGGTGTGTCTCATTCACTCTTGGCAAGCTGAATTCTTGACTCTAGTGTGTTTGTTGTCGGTGTCCTATCTTTGTTTACTGAGGCCATGGTTGGTCTAATCCACTCTGGGCATGTGACTTCTGTAGGGCCTGGTGTACTTTTAGGTCTCTAAGATGGCTCGGGGGCACTGATGGCTTTATTTTCCATCTCTCGTGATGTACTCTATGGTCCGTACCCCGCGGCGGAGGGGTGGCTGTAATTGTCGCTCACGAGGCCCCGCGCTTTCTGAGGCTGGGCTATATTAATGCTTTCTCATTAGGGTTCCCTACCCTTTCTAGATTGATTATCTTCGTGTTTTTCCTGTATCATCTACTTCTGTTCGCTATAATGTCGCGCTACGAAGTGTCTCGGCTTGCAGACCTAATAGTTCTTCTGGAAAAGCGGGTTAGTCGCCTGGAGTCACGTGTAACCATGGAGGCAGCCCACACAGCTTCTCTGGAGAGCGGATTGTCGGCTGTTCGCGGAATTTCTGGTGGCTTGGGAGCCGGGGGCCTGGTACTAGTGATCGCTGTCGCCATTGTGCTTTTCTATTGTTTTCGGCGACGCCAGGGCCCCTTGTCCGCTGTTAGGACCGTCTGATAAGTGTTAATGGCCGCGCGCCCGACTGAGGCTTTAATTTTTCTATTTGGCTTATTTCTTCTGGCCACCAGAAGAAGGTAAAGGAAGGTACGTTGATACTGATAGTATAGTGGTCAGTATCTCCGCCTGTCACGTGGAAGGCCCGGGTTCGACTCCCGGTCAGGGAACCACGTATAGCGCTTCAAGTTTTATGTCTCTTCTTCTTCACTTGTAGTTTTCCTATAGTTTGTCTAGCGGTTTATTACAGTCTAAAAGTCTTGAAGGCTATAACTCCTAACGACTATCAATACTCAGTATACCGGCTGGTCGTAGTGATCTCTCTAGATCGTTATCGCTGATTCTACTTAAGAAAGAACGCAAACACAATGATTTTCTAGTAAGTTTATCTAAACGGAGCTCAAGGTGAGTCTCTAACTAACTCGCGCGGCGAATCTTTTTCCGCGCTCCGCACCGATATATATAGTGTCTTTAAAACCCCTCGATCCGAGGGGGAGATAATACCATAGCAACAGTACGCAGGAGAATTGGGGGTGAGTGAGGTCGTAGCCTCGAGTCTAGTACAGTTATTATCATTAAAATAGTTGGTTGGCAGGCACGCCAACCCCTTTTCTAGGGGGGGTGGGGAAAAGTCTTGAAAATACCTTAGTTGAGTTAGTATTCGTTCCCCTTTCTACTGAGATTTCTTTCCTACTGTCCATTATCCCCTTTCCTTTCATCGATCCAGTCTTCTTGTGCGGTCCCGGCCTCCTCCAGATCTCGTTCCCGATCGGGTCCGGGCGGCTCCAGTTTCGGCCGGGTTGGGTCGATGCAGGCAGCTGCAGGTCGGGACAGGCCGGATTGATTCCGGGAGCTCCACGTCAGCACAGCTGCGTTCCGGTCTCGGGCCATTCCACGTCAGCACAGCTGCGGATCCGGTCTCCGGCAGTTCCACGTCAGCGCCTCTGCGGATCCGGTCTCAGGCAGCTCCACGTCGGCACAGCTGCTGTCCTGCCGAACCGGGCCTGCGCTGAAATGAATAGTTAATCTCTGGGGGCGGATTTTGTCTAATCATTCTCCTTTCGGCCGCTCGCACTTTCCGCTGTTGCTATTTTTGGCTTTTGCTTCCTACTAACGCCTGCTTAAATTCCATTCAGATTTATAAGTCTTATAGGCTTATTTATAAGTCTTATCCTGCGCAAGGTAAATGGACGAAGTGACCTGCCGGTGTGCCGAATAATATGGAGATTGCTCATTATTCACAAGATAAACTTCGAACTATCGCAAAGCTCATCCCAAAAATCTAGTTCGTTCCAACTGGTCGGCCAGAGAAGAGGCATATTAAAGCGGCCGTCCGTCGATAGCGTTCACGTTCAGGCATCAATACCGGTAGCTGAAAATCAGGCTAAGACGAAACCGGTCTGCCAGAGTCCTCCGTCTCTAAGCTCTCTGATGCCCTCGCAAGTCAGCGTGTCTGGTGTTAAATTCAGAATTTTGACACCTAATGGCCAGGTGTCCATTTCTGGCCAGCATAATGCGTGTATCAAAAAAATTATTTGTTTGTGCTAAAGCTTTTTCTTACGAGACTTACTGCTAAATTCGCATTTCTAGTATGAAATTTAAGGATTTCTTACGAAATACTTACTAACCCTTTTGTTAGTTTTTTGTTAGTTTATAATAACAAAAAATTGTTGATCAAATTTTGTATATGCCGAAGATACTCATGCGTAAATTCCTATTCTACGAGGGTTGTCCGGCGAAATGTAGGACAGGTACCATAAATTTAAAACAAACAATTGAAACGAAACAACTGTGTCACTTTTTAACATAATCTCCGCCCTTCTCAATGCAACGCTGCCATCGCTCCAGCCGCTTGTTGAAGGCCTCAGTGAACTGGAAAGCAGCCATGAGGTTGGTGACCCCCTCCCACGCACTCTTGACCTCCTGCATGGTGTCAAACCGGCAACCGGCGACTCCGTTTTGACATGTCGGAATAGCCAGAAGTCCGCAGGGGACAAATCAGATGAGTAGGGTGGATTCGGCAACACCCGAAAGCCTCTTCTGGCAAGAAACTCCCTGGTGTGGGCCGACACGTGTGGACGGGCATTGTCATGCCTTTTGCGTCGAATGTGGTCCCTCAGCGAGTCAAGTACAGTGCAGTAGTACTCACTGATTACAGTCTGGCCCTGCTCTACATAATGTCCACAAAGAAAACAATGCGATTGTTTTCTTGGCACTGTGGGCCTTTTTCGGGGCATTGGCATCCACTGCTTGGACTGGTTCTTGGTTTCTGAGGCATGTAGTGAAGCCGTTTTATCAGAAGTGATACTCGCTGCATAAAGCCCAGCTCACCGCATCATCCGAAAGAAGTCTTGAGCACAGCGTTTGCGCTCCCTGCGGTTTTCCTTCGTGAGCAGGTGAGGCACCCACCTGGCTGTCATATGCTTGAGCTGCAGGTCATGGATAAAAACGTCATTGTCTTGGGAATCCAAGATTCATCTGAGAGCTCCCTGGCAGTGAGGCGCCTGTCCTCCTCAATCAGACGAGCAATAATCTCGATGTTTGCTGGGGTCCGGACAGTCGGGTCCCTGTTCTTTGCTCAACCACCAGAACCATCGTGGCCAGAGCACACTTGTTCGTAGATTTAGTAAACCTGGCTTTTGGACAAAGCATCATCCTGGTAGATGTCCTGCAGGTGGCGAAAACACTCGATCGCAGACTTTCCAGCTTGGTAGAAATCGACAACGATATCTCGCTGTTAAACCACTTTGTCAGATTAAGAAACTTCAGTATGGGTAGGACATGGGTATGAAACTTTTTAGGTGCTGCTAAGTCAGAGCTGAAGTTTTTGAGCAGATGCTTCGTCCATAGACTAAATAATATACCTTTTGACAATTGATTTCGCAAAAAAGCCAATGATTTCCCCATTAGCTGAATTCGAAAGCGAGGGCCCAACTGATTGTTCTGACTATGGATTTGAGGGCAGGAATGAGCGAATCCGAGGGCTGCGAAGCTATGTTGTTTCACGATTGGCCATTGACTAAAACAGCGGGCACGGAATGTCGTTGTGTGCCCGCTGCCCTGAGAATTCGTCTATGCCCAAAGCCCCTAAAGCCTGTTCATACAGCTGCAGTGAAGAGAGACGTGGAGGCATCGGACTAGAGCTGAGATTAGCTGCACTGATAGCTTATTCTGACGGCAACATGCTCAATTTAAGTAAGATAGCAACAGGCCATATTAGTGGCCTGGCTAATTCTGAGCTGCAGTTTATATCTCGAGTGTCCATGCATGTAGAATCAACGGTAGATCAATTCACTGGGCTGCCGGTCCTGGACCACGCGGAGGTCGAAGAATTCCTGAATTCCGCTATTGATCCGGAGTGTTCGCTACGAGACTTGGATGCGAAAGAACTTCAAAACATTGAGGACACCGAGGCATCCTTAAAGTCGCCTCCGACATGGGCTACTACTCGGAACCACATTGAACGACTTAAGAAGTTCCTCCACGAGAAGAAACTGCCTGAGGACATTGAGCGCATGCCACTGCGTTATGTCGACAGCTATTTGCGCCTCTGGTATGTAAGTTTAAAAGGAAATCCTGCCGTGGGGACAAAGACATATGCACCGTATTCGACCCGGGGCTTCAGAGCCAGCGTGCACAGGTACATGATTGAGACACGTGCGACTGATGTCATTGGGAATGAGCAATTTCGCCAGAGCAATGAAACCTACTCGTTCGTCCTGCGTTTGAGTTGCCAGTTGAGGGAGCGAACCGTTGGAGACCAACGAGGATTCAAGGCCATCACGGATTCCGACTTGTCCCTGCTGAGTGCGTACTTCAACCGAAGGGATCCGGAGTGACTGCAAGACGAAGTGTTTTTTAACATTGTCTACCACTTTGGTTTCCGAGGTCAAGAATGGATAAGGGATCCTTAAGGTATCCTGAAGGTATCCTCACTGCGGTTCTGCGAGCACGAAGGTGTAGAGTGCATTGACATGGTTCAAACGGGTCCTGAGAAGACTTTGACTGCGGCAAGTATTGAGCAATGTTCAACCGGAAAGCAAACGAGGATGTTCAGTACCGGTGGCTCAAAGTGTCCAGTTGAGTCAGTGCAACTGTATCTCGCCAAATTCCCACCTGGTGTGGAGGCACTTTTTCCAAAGCCCATAAAGGTTCGTGCTGATTCTGATGTCTGGTACTCGGCCAAGCAGGTTTTGGGGAAGAACACGCTAAATGACATGATGAAGAACATCTCGCGGCGTGCAGGTCTTCAGTTGAAGTACACGAACCACTGCGTTCGTGCCAGTATTGCACAGTGAGAGAAATCAAGACTGTTACAGGTAACTTGTCTCCTGTTATGTTAATCATCTAAGTGATTGTGTACCACCTGCGCCCATTAAATAACAGTTCAGTACCTTGCCCCCTCCCACTTTACCAGGCCATCGCACTGATGCTGCAGTTGACCGCTATGTGAAAAGGATTTCTGAGAAGAGGAAACAGCAAATTTCAAATTCGCTTACGAGTGCTCTGCACGGAACTGTATCGGAGACTGAGGCCACCACCTCAAAGCGTATGGTCGTCATTGAGACTTTAGAGGCTAGCAACATCAATCAAAGACCGATCGCTATCCCAGCCGTGAGGCAATCAAGCGACCTAAACGACCTTAAGCCTACCGCTGAACTGGAAAAGGACGGCGTCCGACTTAGTTTCTTCATTTAGTGGACTATAGACTAACGTGGAGTATTAAAGGAACTCATCTGGTCACATGCAGCCATTGCACACGCTATGTATACGTGACATATCGGTTGTAATTTTAATGCCATGTTCATAAGTTTCACTTTGTACTTTTCAAGTTTAATCGCAGAAAACACAAAAAATTCATGCGTTACAAACGTTTACGCTTATGCCATAGACAAAATCTTACAATTTTCAGTGTTACCTAAATTTGAAGTATATAAAAACTTACAAAATTCAGGGCAAAACCAAGATCTGACAGAACAAATTATCAGTTCCGAGTCCCACTTGGGTGAGTCGCTATCAACATCAGAAAATCCCAAAGAAACAAGAATGCAACAACCATGGGATCTGTCTGAACGGGAAGCCTTTCTCAATCTTGCCATTGAGCATGACCTAAATTGAATTGATGACGTTCGTCCGGCTGAAAAATTTGATTTAATATCCCGAAAGATGCGACAACTCGGGTTCTTCCGAACGACTTCTCAGCTGAAGGCACAATGGTATAATGAAAGACGACGATTCAGGTGTGGTCTAAATAGTTAAATCAGTATAGTATATCTTGGTCTATAGTGTATCTTTAAGTACCTTAATTGATTTACGAATGATTGTCAGTTATCATTGATTATCATATAATTTCGTACGAGTTTTCACCAGAGGTCGCATTGAAGTGAGCTATGCCGCAATGTTTGAGCTCTCAGCTGTCGCATAAGCGACTCCCCTGGCTTGGATACGAGCTAGCCGTACATATCTATATTGCAAACTCAGGGTCGGCGGTAGCACTCCCCCGCCCAAAAGCTACCCGATGAGGCGCACCAAAATACTTTTTCTGTAGGCGCCCATCAAAACGGCTTCTAAAAAGAGCCCCTGCTGTATTTTCCGCCCAATGACACTTTTCGGCGCCCCTCCGACCCTCGATCTCAAATATTCTGAATCCGCCTCTGAGAAAGCTATTATAACAGTGTATTTTTAGTTTTAAGTTTCATTACTGTAAATACGTTTTTTATAAAAATATATGTAAAAATATATATAAAATGAGAAAATTTAAAAACGCGCCAAAAAGAAATATTTTGTTTTATTTTGTACCGTAAGAAAAATAATGCCGCATGTAAATATTTTGTTTTATTTTGTATCTTGTAAATAACACTATGTAAAAAGTCGCCATTAAAACAAAAGTTAATTTTTTACTGTATATATAGCCGCAATTTTGAAATTCAAGTCGTTTAAGTCGTTTAAGTCGTTTGAGCTTGCTAAAGTTTACTAAAGTGTTCTGAAGTTGAAGTTTTCGAAGTGTTTAAGAAGAGTTTCTAAGTGTGTTTTAAATCAAAAGATTCAAGTGTTGCATTGTGTTATTCATTTTAAGAGAGGCTAGCAGTGAGAAATATACTCAGAACTATACTCAGAACTATATTCAGGACTATACTCGGAAATATACTCAGAACCATACTCAGAATTATACTTAGAACCATACTCAGAATTATACTAAGAATATTGCAAAAAGGAAACTGCTAAACTCTAATCTTGGGGACGCCTAATTGACTGGAAACGTGTACAGTTGCCTAGTTACCGCTCGTGCAAATACATACGCTACCATTTGAGAAGCTAAAACGGCCCATTTAAGGACCGCCAGTCAAATATCTTTTAAATTGAGTCAACAGCAGTGAAATTGTTAAAATAGCCCCGTTACAACTTTGGTGTCTGAAGTGGGATTTCCTTATAAAAGCCTGTTATTAAATATTGTAAATTTAGCCCTAGTACACTATAATTCCTTTTTGCATAGTCTATTCAAGCGCCCACCAACTGGGCTCTCCACACGAGAGTGCCACTACCCATTCGCAACAATGATGGACGAGTACATGGGTGACAACCCTTCAATTCGTCCGCGGGTGTTGCTGTCATCGATCACATTCTCGAAGGAGGCGTCCGTGTCGTCCAGTAGCACCATTCCGAAACCGCCGGCACAGGGTGCGTCGGCGTCAGTTAGCAGGCTCACAAAACATTGTAGCCAACCATCTTCGGACCAACAGTTCGCAACTAAGTTAAAAAATGCAGGTAAATTAATTTACCTGCATATACTCAATACTCAAACATGGCGTTTATGGGAAATTTTAACAGTTTTAAGTTATGTCGTCATCCTATAGACCCTCGTATCAGTGCTTGTCGTCAGTGGCAAGCGTTGTTGTCCGAGGACGATCGCGCCGCTGACACTGGTACCACAACTACAGAGGCTGTTGATAGACACTTTGAATCTTCTTTTCATGTGCAAAGTAAGAAACTAGCTAGAATTAATTTTTCAGTCAATGACCATAGTGCGATGCAGTGTAGTATATTTCACCTGTTTTAGGTCATGCAACTACCGAGCCTGGTCCAGTAAGTCCGCCAAGTTGGCCTCGGCCTCGGAATTTGGCCCGCCTAGTCCACTATGAATATGAAAAATAGCCATGACGGCATGCTTATTTTTGTTCTAGAATTTTCTATAGGGCTATAAATACGAGTACAACGAAAATTGTGCACGTTCAGCCAAAACTTGCCGTCTCTTTCGACTCTCAAGGAACGTATTGTTGCAATGAAACGGAAGCATAGAAGTAAACTAACGCTCCTCGTAGCTAGCCACGGAAAATCTGACGTATAATTCTTCAAGAAGAGGAGCCGCACTATAAAAATAATGAACTGTTTTTGCAACTTCTTCGGGAGTACTTCGGCCTACTTCGTTATTCAATAGTTGAGAGCTAGCTCACAAACACTTCTTATTCACAAACACTTATTATGATTATTCACTCCTCTAAAACATTTTTCCCGAAAACTTATTTCTTAAAAAAATCGAAAATGGATAGCGGTAGGGCCGGACCTGTTATCTATTTTTCTTTTGAATTATGAATTTCTTTCATACTTGTTTTTTTGCGCACCAGCTTTTAAACCTTAAAGAATAGTACGCATCTAAAAATAATAGACGTACTTTTCAAATCTCAAATATAGTTTTTCTCTGAAAACTTTCATTTCCCTTTATCGGTTAGTTTTCGTTATTTCTTTATTTTTAATTTTGCGAAGCTGAGGCTCCTGCAATTCCTATGCAGATAGTCAATATATTTTGAAAATTCCAAAAAACGCCATTGCTGCTACATGTAACCCTAAGGACCAAACTCCAGCAAATTCATGGATCGACTGGCTAGGAAAGCTAAAGTTGCTCAAATTAATAAAAACATTTTTAAGGGGCTGGCAAGTCATTGCGCTCATTGAAGGCTGCTTCCGAGCGCCTGATGGCGTGCACGGCATTGTGCTCTAATGAGCTAGGTAAACTTACAAGATCTGGGCGACTTGCATCGTACCAGATCTTAATTTTATATCTTTATAAAATTTAGTCGAATGAATAACAAAACGAATGTACGAGGGGTGGTTATTAAGTTCACGGAAAAAGTAACTGAGAAAGATGCTAGGGACACGAAATTTTACTACAATGTAGGAATGGCCATTCAGTGCTTGCATGCCAAATTTTAGCTCTATCGGCCATAATGATGCGCCGCAGTGGCCAAAGTTCCACAGAAAACATAATACCCCTGCCTCAGCTTACCGAACGCGACAGGTGGGTAGCCATTCTGGTGCAGTTTCGCCTGGGCAGCACTGCAGCTGCGTGTCACCAGACACTTCGTGCGGCCCTTGAGGAGGATGCCCCGCTGAAATTCCGCCGAGAACGCAGTGTCGGCAACGGCAAAGTGATGGCGGCTATTTTCTTCTGTCGCTGCGGGATCCTGCCGCCCGTGCTGCTGGATCACGGTGCCACGGAGACCGCAGAATGGTACACCACAGTCTGCTTGCCGCAGGTTCTTCTTCAAGCGCTTGCGCAGGAACGACCAAAGATGCATGAGAAGGGCATCTTCCTCCACCAGGACAACGCTCCCGCTCACGGCAAGAATAACCCAGGAATTCCTGCAGGCGACACGGCTCGTCCAGCTGCCACATCTGGCA
Source organism: Macrostomum hystrix (assembly GCA_950097015.1). NCBI lineage: Eukaryota > Metazoa > Platyhelminthes > Macrostomidae > Macrostomum > Macrostomum hystrix. Next base: position 15,736,333 of record CATNEN010000001.1, read on the forward strand.
TATTCTCCGGATCTCGCGCCTGCCGACTTCTTCCTCTTTCCCAGGATGAAGAAGAACCTGAAGGGAAAGCGCTTCAATTCGAGGGAGGAGCTCGCGGTTGCCCTGCAGACTGAGCTGGACTGCTTCACTAAAGTTGACCTGAGGGGATGCTTTGATGCGTGGTTCTATCGCTTGCAGAAGTGCTTGGATCTGGATGGAAGCTTTGTTGAGGTGCTAAGTAGAACGACCTTTCAGTGTGTGAAAACTCAGCCAAATCCGATAATTTTAAGGACACTTCCGAGAACTTAATAACCACTAAACGAGTTCATCATTCATTTAACACAATGAATAAAATTTGGCAAATTCAAACAGCGGCTATCGAACGAAAGAAACTCAGCATGGCAAAACTAGAAGCTCGCAGACAAACTAAGAAACAACCGGAAAACTAACAATTGGCATTTTCTACAGCAAAGTGATGAATTGAATTGAACGGAGAAATACACTAATAGAAGCAGAACTGCTTTTTGTAATTTTAGACAAAATGTTATATCAACGGCAAAATATTCAGCGTCCGCTTTGGCAACATCTAAGGCGATTGACAAAAACAGGACAACAGTGCTGACCACAGCAACAGCGGCGGCGACCAGGCTGAGCTCCTAGCTACTGGCAAAACTAACTAAGCTGGCGAAAAGGCCCTAACTAGACATGAATAAAGACAAAACCTGACTCAAGTCGAACCAGATCCGAAGATTCTGGACAACCTGGCAACATACATGTAGCTATGCTAGGACAAAAATGAAGAGATTTGCGGAAAACAGAGAGCGAAAACCTAAACAGGCATTCAGATCAGTCACACCGCACACGACACGTCTAACTCTCGCTACTCCTGTCAAAGAAGCTGACAAGAGTGGATAAGAACCTTTTGGGCGGACGCACAGGGCTACCGGAGCGGGTGACAGTGACAGGTGGATGCGGCGGAGGCGCTTGCGCAGCTTGATCGTGATTTTGTTGATCAGGTGGTTGGGGTGGAGGCGGTGGTCCTGGTGGTTGAGGATTCGGTTCGGCTTGAACCTCAACATCCGCACCGATATCAGACACGTGAATGTTAGTGACAATGCTGGCAGGAGGTGATGATGAAATCTGACGATCTGATGATACAGAGTTCTCGGACTGAGCAGACGGATCTGGTTGGTTGGTAGGCAGAGGACGGTTTACCTGCTGCTCCTGCTCGCAAGGTTGGCCAGGGGCCAGAGCAGATCCTGAGCAGCTTGACCAGTCTGAACTAAAACTAGGTCTAGGGCTATCGTCCCCCTGTCCTAATCTGGATGACTGCGGCATTCTAGCACTGATGTCTAGCTTAAATCTGTCGACAACATCCTGGTAATTAGGCTGACGAATGCATCTCTTCATACGATCGACATTGTAAATGTTATGGCTAGGATTCGGAATTCTGTAGGGCGAATTCTCATGATCAACTTCTGGAACTAGACGATAATTTCTCTCCGAGATTTTCTGGACAACTTTGTAAGGTCCGAGCCAAACGGATGGGTCAAGACCCTTGTGGTCTGGGTTCAGAACCCACACTAGCTCTCCTACCTCATAACTAGATCTAAACACAGAACGGTCATAGTAGCGCTTCTGTCTGAGCTGGGACTTTTTCCGGACTGCACGAGCAGCGGCAGAAGCTTCGACTAGGTTCTTGTGTAGCAGGTGCGCGAAGTTCTCGGGATCGCAAAGGTCTTGATTAGGCGGGTTGTAGGCTAGATCTAGTGGCATCTCGAATTCCCGCCCAAAAAAACAATTTAGCAGGCGTCATGCCAGTGGATTCTGACTCTAGGGCACGGATCGCCATACCTGCACACCTCGCGGCAAAGGGCCAAGTGACCTGTCTGTCTGCGCAAACGGCGCGGATTTGGCTTTTGATAGTTTGAATAGTACGCTCAGCCTTACCATTAGCTTGGGGACGGCGAGCTGTGATTCTACAGGTGTCGATTTCAAGCAACCTAGTGAGCTCAGCTATGGTATTATTAATGAACGCGGTTCCATTGTCTGAAACTAGTTGCTCCATAGCACCGTAACGAACGATCCACTCAGTCAAGATCGCTGTTGCGGTTGTCTCGACAGTCACGTCCTTGACCGGAATAATTTCTAGGAATCCGGAGAAGCGATCTACCATTGCTAAAAGAGATTTTTGAATCATTCCTGCTCTGGGAATGGCCCGCAGTGATCAACGTGGACCACCTGGTTCGGGTAGCCTGCAAGGGTCGGCATCATGGGGGCCTTATTCTTCCGCTTGTTCTTTTTAGTTCGAGCACAGACTTCACAGCTATTCACGATTCCTTTGACAATGACTTCGAGATTGAAAATTTGAAAATTCTTCTTTAAAGTAGTCAAGGTCTTTTTAAGTCCCGAGTGATTGATGCTTCTATGATAGTTGCTAATCAGCTTGTCTACGCTGGCACTTTCAGGGATCACAGCTAATTTAGCAGCTGGTTTTCGCTTCTTAGAGGGCTTGTTCCTAAGGAGAAGGTTGTTTTCGACTGAAAGTTCGTCAAACATCGCCCACAGGGCTCTCACTTCACGGCTACAGCCTTGGAGCTCCTGCTTCGATAGTCTCTCTTCTCTACCTGCAACTGCTTCTCTAAGGCGAACAATCTCTACGTCTGACTCTTGAGCTCTAAGAATCCAGTCCCTTTCATCCTGCTCTAATTGGTCTTCACGTTCACTCTCGGAGTCTACAGCAACAACTGTGGATCTATCGGGGACCTCTGCCTAGACAGCACATGCTGCAGGAGGCTTGGCAACCGATTAGGGCATGGTTGGCGTCTTAGGTTCACACATGAGTAGGTCCTGGGTGTCCCCGCAGCCTGCAGATGGAGGTGGCGCTGGGGGTTTGCTTGCGCAGCTAATGCTGCAGCTGCTCGCCGCTGACTTGGTACACCCGTTAACTAATGGCTTCGTCAGAGTTGCTGTTGTGGTTAGAGGCTTAAAGCTGGCTTGCACTGCTACTTCAAAATGAACTTCATGTGTTTGACAGCCAGCACCTGACTGTCTACCATTGAGACGAACATCAGACTCAACTAGAGTCTGGGTGCTAATACTGGCACAGTTGATTTTGACTTCGGCAAGTTCAGAGGGCGTCGATTTTTTTTCTTTCTGAAACTTGGGTTGGAACTCAGGGATCCTGTTGCACGTCGGGCAGTCAAAATGGTCAGCCCTAAACTTAGGATTACGGCTTAACACGTCTACATTGGTATGATTTTTTCCTGCACGGTGACTGACCTGGAAATCGTACTCGGCAATTCTCTCCAACGGGGTCTGGTCCACCTTGAAGGAGTATGGTTCCAGAGTAACTAACCACTGAGCTAGCATTCCCGTGGCGTTTTTCTTAGAATGCAGCCATTTCAGAGCGACGGCATCAGTGCGCACTAGAAATTCGCGGTCTAAGAGATAGGTCCTGAGCTGTTCTAGCATTAGGATCAATCCTAGCAGCTCTCTCATGGTAGCGCAGTAATTTCACTGAGCATTACTGAATTTCTTGGAGGCATAGGCTATTACCTGTTCTTCAGCATTCTCGCCAACCTGAGACAGCACTCCTCCTACTCCTTCCAGGGAACTGTCGCAGTCCAAAATGAACGTACCGGCAGTGGGACTCAGGTCCGGATAGGTTAGGACAGGTGGTTTGCATAGATTGGACTTTAATTCTTGGAAATAGTTGTAACAGAACTCCTGGCACTCGAGTGACAGCGATGACAGCAGGGTGGCTGTCGAATGTTCGAGACCTATGCTATTGGCGTCTAGGTACAGACGGAACTGCGTCCACCAGATTTAAAACTTCATTTTAGGTGTGTAGGCAACTGGGGGCCTCAGTCTACAGCTCATCCTGTGCACCTTAGTGTTGGTGTTATCGCGGATTTCGGCTAAGGTCTTGGCTAGGTCGCTGAGGGAAGTTTCGCGCAGCTGCTCACCTTCCCCCGTCTCTACCTCCTCCCTCTCGTCCACACCATCTGGGGCCCCCGTCTCTACCTCCTCCCTCTCGTCCACACCATCTGGGGCCCCCGTCTCTACCTCCTCCCTCTCGTCCACACCATCTGGGGCAGCGGTGGTTGCCGCTCCATCGGTTACTTCAGTACCAGATCCGGTCCCAGACATGGGCAAAAGCGCTAATACAACGAAGACTAGGAGAACCAGGAAGGGGCCAAGACCCGACAAAAAGCAGCAAGAGACTTGTGGCAGTTTATAAAAATAAATAAAGAACTAACGATTGGCTTGCCTATTCTAGTTACTTCCACAATGACCTATGCTAAAGACAAAAGCAAAAAGAACTCAGCTTTGGTCGCAACAACTGATGCCGAGTCCAGCTGCTGTCCGGTTCTGATGTCAAGTCAGAGGGCCGGAAGGCGGCAGCGCAGTCAGAGGGCCGGCAGGCGGCAGCGCAGTCAGAGGGCCGGCAGGCGGTAGCGTAGTCAGAGGGCCGGCAGGCGGCAGCGCAGAGGCCGGTAGGGCAATCAGAGACCGGCAGGCGGCGAAGTCAGCGGGTTGGGCTAAGGCCAGCATTGAATGCATACACTATCGGTAATTATTGAATATTCAAAATAAATAAACACATACTAAGATGATTCAGAAATACACTAATATAATATAAATATTTCACTAAACCTAATCCGTCACAGGGTTTTTGTAGGCCTATGAAAGAATTTTCTATGCTTTCTCTAATGATCATAGCTTTACTCCACTTTCAGTGTTACATTCAGCTGGGTAAATCTCAAATTGCATTTCCAAAGATTATAACAAAGTTGCAGATGTAACAGTTTTTGATGTAACGGCAAGTAAATGTCAAATGGGTATATTTTTACTGTTAAAAATCTAAATTGATGCTTTTAATGTCAAAGCATTTAATTTTTGCTAATCTGCTCGATATTAGTGACACATTTTGCCAAAATTCAACAGAAAAATTATTAAGCGACGCGTGTCCGAGCCACGATTTTGGACTTTAGGCAGGAAATTAGTAATGATAACGAGTCTAATGATAAAGTATGTATACGGGAATATGTGAGAAGAAACTAGATTACCATAAAACATTAATTAAATTACTTGGTTCTACTGTTATTAGTCATCGGTGTCATTTATACGAAATTGCTAAATGAAAACTGCTCTTCTAAATTACCAATCTGAAAGTGCATTAACCAAGAGAATTTTTTTTGAATGTGCAATAGTTTTTTTTACAGCTTCACAACCTCTTGGAGAGTCTTTGACAAAAATTTGTCATACCACATATAATGACAAAGAATTTCTAATTAATGTATATATTGTGCTGCTTTATGAGGACAAAACAGACTTTATTAACACGCACGTCAAGACATCCAAAGAAAATAAAGACCTTTCTGCTATTTATAAATGCCAATATGTCATAGGCCCATGACCCTTTGCCATTTTTCTTTGAATAACATAACTGTATTTTTTTAGTGCCACCGGTTGTAGCAAAATAGTTGTTTTTTGTTCAATAAATCATAAATGGCACCAAGGACTATTTATAATTGAGAATTTAACAAATTGAAAGCTGATATATAGATAATTAAACTTTTGTACACAGTAACGCAGTTAACCTTACATTTTTTGTGTGCTGCAAAAATAATTTTTGTTTTATATTGTGATACTTTTAGCCTATGAATTGAATGGAAAATTAAAGTCCAGTTTAATTTATTGCTATAAGGGAATATAAAAATGAACATGGCCAGCTACACATCTTTAAATTATCTTCAGCTTGTAATATTACTTTATTATCATTGCTAATAAATGATGCAGCGTGGCTACATTCATTGTCAGCATACATATTCATAAGGAATGGATGTAGCTAGACTTTAAGTTTGTAAGACAAGAAAATGTAGAAAAAAATTGCAAATAAAAAATAACTTTTTTCATGCATGCTTTGCACCAGTTGCAGGAGCATGCCAAGCAAAATAGCCACGCGTCATATAATGATGAGGGCCTATAGATCCCAGAAGTTGAAGGAAGATCCTGATGGCTACCATCGTCGCCAGCGCTTCCTAGTAACAAAGTGATGTGGAGTGTGCTGCGGGAATCGAGTGGGAATGTGAGCCAGCGGAATTTTTCAAATTTTTAAGCAATCAATAATCGCGACCCACCTAGCAGCTGGCCACAAACAAGATCATTAATCTTAGGGCCGGGTTTTGGGCGGCGGTGAATTAAGTAGCCGTCGAATCCCTTTTCCCTGGATCTGTCTAGACCCCTGTAGGAATGAATGATCGCGGCCATAGCTCTTATTGTATGAGTAGTTTCGGTCATAATTCCCCTCCAAACCGCGATCAGATATTGGGAATCACTCGGGCATTATGAGTGATCATTAATTAATGTCCCCACTTCTTTACAGTATTCGAGCCCAGCTCGACTTTATGACCTCCTCTCTTAGATACATGTAAATGTCACTGTAGGCAGGTCGGCGCCTGCGCTTCCCATTGTCCTGGCGGAGTAACAATTATTGGCCGACTGTCGGCGGCTGCTCGTGAAGGAGCATCTGTCGTTTCTCGCCGCTGGTTCATTGGGTAATCGGGGCGGCAATCGCCGCTTCAATTCCTCGATGACAGGCTGGCGCGAATGTGGGTTATTTTGATGGATGTCGGGGTTGGCGTGCTGCAAGACTATTTAAGGAAGCGCGCTGCGCTGCCCCTAGGACAACATTTTCCTTTCCCCGGACCTCGACCTATCTCATTGCCGGGCCGGACTCCCACCGGACCTAAGGCACTTTTCCCACATCCATTTAGGGCTTAGACCCCAGAGCTATAAGCTCAAACAAGCGCTCACAGGCCCATTGCCTGTCTCCTTTCCCCTAAGCGCAAGCCACCTCTTTAGGTGAGCTCTAAATTGAGCCACTGTGCTCCCAGTGTGTTGGCCCCTGCCAGCTCACAGCAGTTTCCCCCTTCTCTGCCTTGCTGTTTTGCCCTATCCCTTCCCCGAGAGCTACAGGATTGCAGCACGCGGCCGAATCAGCATCCAGATAAGTAACCCGCGCAGCGGTTTCGTAATTATTACTCCTAAGGGACTAACACTTTAGGTTAGGCGGCAATTAGTGGGAGGGAAACTAGGGATTTGTTTAGCCTAATAAACTTTCTAATCACAGCTATCATTTAACTTATTGGGCTTAATTTTACAACAACTTAATTCCTTTTACTATGTCTCTCCTTCGCTTTTATTTCATTGTTAGACAGCCCTCGATCATGAGTGGCTAACTCATTAGGGGGGTGGGCTCTGGTGATGCCGAGCTGAAAGCTGCGGCAGGAAGACAACTGTGAGCGCGCATGAGAGTAATAAGGAGCTAGGGATTTGCGAGTAAAATGCGGAATATAGCGTGTGCATTGCTGCCTAGGGGCGGGGAATTCCTTGGCCGGCTTTCCTCTCTCACTGGCGGATTCCAGTGTGCGCGTCAAACTCCTTTGTCAATTGAATTCTCCTTCTATTCCCCGCCCTCGCAACTACGGCCATGGGAGCGAGAGGCGTGATCTAATAATTTTCGCTTGCATAATCACTCAGCCAGTGTTCTGCTTAATCTCTCCTGCCTCTGATTTCCTCATCTCACACGGATTCGGATTTGTTAGTTACCTAATGTGTGGGCTGCAATCTAATGTAAGGAATGTGCCTGATGTTTCATGAGTAGGATTCCGGCTATGGATTTTCATTCGAGTTCTTAGTACCACCTTTCTAGACCCCTGTAGCGCGAATTCAGGAATCCCCTGTTGAGGCGTGTCTCGATCCATTCTGGGGCTCTCACCCCAGTCTAAAACGGAAGTTGCAGAATGCCCTATTTTTCGGCTTGTCTAGATCTGTGTGATGAACTGGGAGCTGTGTACTCCGGGGACCCAAGTTCCCAAATGTCTGCGGTGGCAACGTAGGCGCATTGGGTGGTGGCGCTACCCGAGATCTTTTTCCGCTTTGCCAATAGCCTTTCCGCATTTCTGTGACAAGAGCCTGGGCCGTTTCGACCACCGCTACCAAGGTTAGGAGTCGGTTATTTACATGCTACTGACGACAGTAGGCTCTCTAGCCCTGTCCTATCTGTCTACGGATAGTCCGATGCCTCACTTTAGACTTTTAGCCGGTTTCGAGCACTGCTAGGGGTAGGCACGGCAGTCATGCCTGTGGCCTATGGGACGAGTGGGACTGGCCAGCCTGAGGCCAATAGGACCACTCCTTGCATCCTTTGTACCGCCTCATCTCTCCCTTCATCTCTCCCTTCATCCCTCCCTTCGCCTCATCCCTCTCTGCGACAACTCGCGGCAGCAGCGTGATCGACCTCCGACTCTATCGTCGTTTTTCCACACTCCTATCTGTCATGAGGGCGGTCATCGGCTTGTAAAAGACCCAACCATTTCAAAAGTGCCAATTACATAGGCAGCATGGGCTTTCAAGAGAGGACGCAGAGGCGGAGTCGCTTAGGAGGCTGCAGGTAAACGACCTTAAACGGCAGGCTCACACTGAACCTACGAGGACGAATAGGACGAAGACTAAGTCTGAGGCTGCCAAAAAACGAGAGGCGCCGCCGAAAAGCTGCTGCCGCTGCTAAATTGAGCGAATTAGAAAAGTTAAGACGGCAGCTGAGCTGAGTTCAAAAAGCTGACTATCGGCGACGCTCATCACAGCGGGCTTGAGATGGTGAGAATGATTTGGACACCATCTCAAGAGGACCTCGCTAAGCAATTTTTTTCTCAGCGATAGTGAGGACAATGAATTGGATCTTGTTGATCAACTACTTCTAAATGATAACGCCAATATCGCCAAGGAGTGGGAAAAGAATCGGAGAATGAGGCACCAGAAAAACAGCCAACGCGACCCAAGCCCTTAGGCAGGCCAAAGAAAACAATGATGCGCGATGGGCCTGAAGCGCGTGCTGCGCCTGTTATGCCAACAAACTTATAGAAACCTCAGACGTTACCTACGGTACTCGAGGCGGTCTAGGCAATCAACACCCTGCCCACATGGGGTCCTGCAGTGGCATCCCAACTGGGACGAAAGAGATTTGCAACAGTGGTTTCAAAACCAACAATGCCAACAACAGACAAACACAAGTTGCTACACCTACAGGCAAACACTCCTGTAATAGTTCCAAAAGAAGTATTAAGCCGCCACCCCGAGGGAGCTAAACCCAGCACCTTGCTAAATCAGCCAGCCTGGTGGGCCCCACCTAAACCAGCTCGCAAGTGGCATAAACCTCAGCCATTAGAAATGTATGTCATCACAAACAAAGAAACCAGCAAATCCGGCTCTATCAGGAAAGTCCGCCTCACCACCGCGTGACCCTAGGAAGCTGCCACAATCCACATCTCTACCAGATCTAAGACAACAACTTAAGGTGAACTCACATAAAATTCTATCAACCAACATGGGTGAAGACTATGGCATGCTGTTGCATACCCTGGAAGAAGACCAACAACAGCAGCTAAAACACCAAGTCGCGTTGCTAAAACAATATTATCTGAGGACTGGTCGATATAATGACATGCAGGCGCCGCCAAAGCGAGAAGAAATCACTCCAGTGGTTCATAAATTACAGCGCAATTTCTCGCCAGTGCTCACTGTAGCTGCATGGCGGCGAGCCACTAAATACACCCTGCATTCGCTAGACTTAGCCATCAAGGGCTATTATGTCGCGAAGATTTTAACCGAAGTCATCTGGATCGGCCAAGAGGTCAGCTGGCCCTACAAGGACCAGCTCCCCGAAGAGTTCGCCTTAGATGAAGATTAGTTTTTCAATGTATATAAAATTTGTCAATGAATTATATTAAGGAATTATTCTATTAGTACGTTAGGCCCCTTTTATCCTCTATGTAATAATTAGTAAATTTCCTTTAAAAATTTGACTCACAACATTTTGTTTTAGTCTTTTCTGCTGCCTCAATTTTTTTATATAAATAGGACTAATTTTCACGTCTCCAAAAATATATATATCTCATCGTCTTTGGCGATCAAACTATTCAAAGTAAAAAGCCATATTAATTAGTGTTCTTTAAATAAATAACTTCGTGTTTATTATTTAAAAAGGGGATTAGAACTGTTTTAGTTCTATCCAAATTACCCGGTGAACACAGTATCGAGCTGTATTAGTTCTATACTACTAATAAGGAATAAACGTATTGTTTAACTAACTAATGTGTATTGTCTTTAATATTTAGGGTGTGCCAACGTATTGTTGACTTAACTAAGGTGTACTGTCTTTACTGTTTAGAGTGTACTACTCGCGACAGACGAATATACTGAAGTCTTACGTAGTGTATGGCCAGAAACGTACAAATCTACAAGTCCCAACTGTATTCGGAAGGAATTCTCACTCTTTCACTCTCCTGATCGTGAATATCGGGCAACTTCAATCCACTGCGTAAAGCCCTGGAAGACTGAAATTGGAATATTAGGGAGTGCCTTACCGCTCAGGCCCATACTCCGGAAGGTGACTGGTACGCCGGCGATTTCCGGCGTACCAAATGAGTTATCCGAAAATTGGCGTACCACTATTGGCGTACCACCGATTCGAAAAAGCATTTGGCTTTGGCGGACGACCAAGCTGAAGTTGAATTGGCGTACCACTTTTAGCGTACCATTGGCACACCAGGCAAAAAAATTGTTGCCAGAGTAAAAACTTTTTGTAATTTTGCGTAAATTACAACATACAAGATACGACTACACCACACGACAATGTATTTTACGTAAAAAAATGCATATATTTTTCCTGCATTGTATAACTTGATTAATCATTTCATAAATATATAATTGAAATAATTAAGCCGGGTATTTTAAGTAAATAAATTTCTGCGCGCTAATTATATTTGTTATTTTTGTTAAAGTTAATATTTGTTAAAGTTTGTCCGTCATATTTTTTACCGTTTTCAAAGTCGAAATGCTCGGCTTTCGGGGCTAATTTCGTAGGTATGTAATGGTTCCACGATACATATTCAGATTTATATTCGAAATATAACAAACACTCTGGCTCTGTCCTACCAAATCACATGAAAATTTACAGTCGTCGAACAGCAAGCGAGTTTTCAGTGCATATCAAATTTGGAGTCGGTTCGTAGTACAGTTCAAAAGTTATTTACGTCTGAACTGTGCTCGCCTATCTCCGCAATGCATTTATATGCAATCTTAGATGCCATATTTATATTCAGAGTAGAGCCACTTTCGCTGCACCAATTTCAACCAAACTTTACAGTCGTCGAACAGCAAGCGAGTTTTCAGTGCATATCAAATTTGGAGTCGGTTCGTAGTACAGTTCAAAAGTTATTTACGTCTGAACTGTGCTCGCCTATCTCCGCAATGCATTTATATGCAATCTTAGATGCCATATTTATATTCAGAGTAGAGCCACTTTCGCTGCACCAATTTCAACCAAACTTTACAGTCGTCGAACAGCAAGCGAGTTTTCAGTGCATATCAAATTTGGAGTCGGTTCGTAGTACAGTTCAAAAGTTATTTACGTCTGAACTGTGCTCGCCTATCTCCGCAATGCATTTATATGCAATCTTAGATGCCATATTTATATTCAGAGTAGAGCCACTTTCGCTGCACCAATTTCAACCAAACTTTACAGTCGTCGAACAGCAAGCGAGTTTTCAGTGCATATCAAATTTGGAGTCGGTTCGTAGTACAGTTCAAAAGTTATTTACGTCTGAACTGTGCTCGCCTATCTCCGCAATGCATTTATATGCAATCTTAGATGCCATATTTATATTCAGAGTAGAGCCACTTTCGCTGCTCAACTTTACTGTCTTCGAACAGCCCTGATCAATGAAATGTTTTTGCATGCTTCATTAATTTCCTATGACATGCGAGACACAAACGCTTTGTTGGTGAGTGGAAAGAAAACTAAACCTCTTAAAAGTTCTACGAGGCCACTATAAAATGAAATTCAACATGCAAAACTTTGAAATTATTGAGACGCTATCGAATTATCGATTGGTGTGAACTTCACACTTTAATTCACACAGAAAGTCTGCAGAGTTTCGAGGCGTCGGACATACAGTCTTTCTCTTTAAAAATGAAGAGACTGTGGCTCTACTGGTATAGTCTATGGGCGTAAACAAGATGTCAAAGGCTATTGAGCACAACAATGTATATATATTGTACGCTCTCAGAGGGTGTAGCCTTGTGGTTAGAGCGTCGGACTCACAACGTGAAGGTTGGGGGTTCGATTCCCGACTCCACTGGAACAGTTAGTGTCCTTTAGCAAGACACTTAGCAAGACACTTAGCAAGACACTTAGCAAGACTCTGACTTTGCCTTAGTTCACCCAGTTGCATGGTTACCAGCATTAGCTGGGATAATTGAGGGTGGGTGTGCATGGCGTCCCACAGTCCATGGACTGAACAGCCAAACGCAATCTTCACAACAGCTGCGGCTGTGCTGTCAGCTGCACACCTGGCCCAATTGGGGCTTTCAACCCAACTGCACTTTAATTCATCTCCTTCAATTACATTTCAGTTCATCAGAAAAATTTTTATTCCAATTTACACCGGCTCACACTTCTATCTAATCTACATATCCGTCGAACAGAAAAATGTGTGTATCATAGATTCTTCAAGGTCGAATGATAATTCCAAAGGACTGATGCGTATTGTGGATCGCTGGAAGTAAGTCTACACCAGATTTTTGTAAAAAAAATAAATGCAATAATAAATATCCCATGAACTCCTGGGGACGGCAGTCTCAATGCGAGCGCCGGAAATCCTGGGTTTCTGATCCCAAGTTGGAAGGGAATCAGGCCTTAATCACCCACCCAAGTGATGGTTGGTAGCTGGTTTTGCGGGAAATTGTGCTGCCCGTTCTAAAGTAAGACAGCAAATACCTTGGGTCGGGCTCGGCTGGGCGCAACGTCGACCAACGTTCTTCAGGAGCGAAGCGTGCCGTGACGACTGGTGATGAGGAGTTAATATATCAGGGATTGGGGATTCGACATGTACGAAATAATGCTAATTTGTCGTATGAGTAGAGTAGCAGGGACGAACAGGGGGATAGAGGTCCACTGTCTGCCGAGCTGTCGCCAGGTATGAGTCAGGTGTGACCCAATGGTGTCTTTTTGGGGTGAAAAACTATGGGTTTTATAGTGGAGAAAACAAGCATGACGCAAGTGAACCGTGATGGAAAGTCCCCGTTTATCCAACCTTTACGCTTTACGCTGCGCAGTGTACGATCGAGCCCAGCCGCGTTTTGATTATCCCCGCGTTGTACAGTAAGCTTGGGGGAAGTGAGGTGGATAGTATTACACACATTAGTTGCGTTTGGGAAATGTTCGCGAAAATTAAAAAGAAATCTGAAGGTTATTTGAGTTTTCGTCACGCTAGATCGAATCAGAACAATGGGAAGCGGAAGTGGAGTGGACGTTTTGAGGGTCTGCGGTATTAAAGCGATGAGTCACGTGTTTCTAGCTGCCCTTACATTAATCTATATGGAGAAAAATGGCTGGTAATGGGAAAAAGAGTGACTTTACATTAATAACCCAATTGGGATCAAGTTTGGACACATCATTATATCCTTATTGACATCCATCATTTATATGCATCAGCCGATTGTTGCATTTTAAACAATTCTCTAATTTCCTAATGCTACAGCCTTTTTACAAGCGCATGTGACGATGGCAGAAGAGAAACGTCAAACATATTTTGCGACGGCGAGACATATGAATCAAATTCAATTGTGCATACTCGACAGAAGGACGGCTACAGCTGCGGTGTCTTTGTATGTCTCTTTGTTCGAATGCTTGTCTTTGACTTTGTCTCTGCAGTTTTCTGCTGATTATAACTTTCTGGCCAACTCAAGAACATATATTTGGCAGACGATTCACAACGATGCGGATCTCGTCGAGCAAAATTTCTGTAGGACATGCGAATCTAATGAGACAGGAAAAAGCTCTCGTCGCTTAATCAACTGGGTATGCGAAAACATGTAGCAAATACAAGACTACACGTCTGCACTTTAATAAGATGGACATTGCTTGAGGAAATGGATGCCAAGAAAATTGAATGTCACACGAGCTGCTTGATTCACATTTCAGATCGAGTGCCCGTCCTGTCTATTTTGGCACCACGAGGACTGTGTCTCCACAAATGACATGGATAAAGGCTTTGTTTGTGTGTTCTGTGACAATATGTTTGGCTCATAAGCTTAACAGACTTTATGCTTGAGAAAACTTTTTATCGCTTAAAACTCTATAATGAAAATCCGATTATGTCTTGCGTATGCAATAATTTTGAAGCTTTGATGCATGTAGTACATTACTAGAAGCAGATCCTTAAAAATTAACTTACTATATCGAGATAACCTCTAAAAACAAGAGCAAACGACAACAACAATCCACCATAGGTAAGCGAGGAAAGTAAACATCATATAATAATGTCGCATTGGGGTCAATATTATGTCAAGTAAGTAAATTTAAGTCAATTAAGTCAATTTAAGTCACATTTAAGGCACATTTAAGTATATTGTTGAAATTCGGTTTAATTTCATATCAGTTTCCGAGTCGTCTATAATTGTAGATTGACCGCAATTACTTATCCGTAAAAGGATTGAGCGCAATGTTTTAGGCCTATTGTTTGCAGGGCCGTTCGTTATGCTGCTTTTCATTTCTGCATATGTTATGCGTACGTGCGATGTAATCACAAATCGCATTTATACGTAGCAAGCTCTAAATAAAAATTCAAATGTCGGGTACTTCACCCTTTGCATTCTTGTATCATTCTTCATACCACTAAAAAAATTTTCTTGCTTGCTGTTCGACGACTGTAAAGTTTAGTTGAAATTGCGGAGATAGGCGAGCACAGTTCAGACGTAAATAACTTTTGAACTGTACTACGAACCGACTCCAAATTTGATATGCACTGAAAACTCGCTTGCTGTTCGACGACTGTAAAGTTTGGTTGAAATTGGTGCAGCGAAAGTGGCTCTACTCTGAATATAAATATGGCATCTAAGATTGCATATAAATGCATTGCGGAGATAGGCGAGCACAGTTCAGACGTAAATAACTTTTGAACTGTACTACGAACCGACTCCAAATTTGATATGCACTGAAAACTCGCTTGCTGTTCGACGACTGTAAAGTTTGGTTGAAATTGGTGCAGCGAAAGTGGCTCTACTCTGAATATAAATATGGCATCTAAGATTGCATATAAATGCATTGCGGAGATAGGCGAGCACAGTTCAGACGTAAATAACTTTTGAACTGTACTACGAACCGACTCCAAATTTGATATGCACTGAAAACTCGCTTGCTGTTCGACGACTGTAAAGTTTGGTTGAAATTGGTGCAGCGAAAGTGGCTCTACTCTGAATATAAATATGGCATCTAAGATTGCATATAAATGCATTGCGGAGATAGGCGAGCACAGTTCAGACGTAAATAACTTTTGAACTGTACTACGAACCGACTCCAAATTTGATATGCACTGAAAACTCGCTTGCTGTTCGACGACTGTAAATTTTCATGTGATTTGGTAGGACAGAGCCAGAGTGTTTGTTATATTTCGAATATAAATCTGAATATGTATCGGGGAACCATTACATTTCATAGGTGAGGATCATAAGGAGGCATCAGTCGATCAATCACAGATTTTTAGTGCCACAACGTTACACTGAGGGACCCCCACATCTTTCTTTTTGCGTACCACTGGCGTACCACATTACACCATCCGGACTATGGTGCATAGCTTACTTAAGAACACGCTGCATCAAGCACTCTTTCCGATTTCCTACAGACTTGTACAACAAAGTAAAAAAGGCAGCACAGAATGAACTTGCAGCACATGAATGATTGAATAAATGAATGCAGCACAATGCAACAAAATGAATTGGACATATATCATGCTCTAAGCTTTATGTTATATTCTACTTGCCTCAAAAACCACTGGGCAAGTGCCTTAAAGGTGGAAACTATGCCCAAATTTTAAATGTAGCAGAGAAAATCAATTTTAAGTTTTTTAATATTGCCTAGCTAAATGAATATGAATTGACATATTTCATGCTCTATGCTCTATGTCATATTCTACCTGCCTCAAAAACCAATGGGCAAGTGCCTTAATAGTGAAAAGTATGCCCAAATTTAAAATGTAGCAGAGGAAATCAATTTTATGTCTTTTTAATATTGCCTAGCTAAAAAAATATTGTGATTTTCAAAGGTATTTTCATTGTTAAAGCTGAAGATTTGGAAAATGGAACTTTGACTTTTGGCAATTAAAAGTTAAAGTACATAGTTTACATTGTGTTGTGTAGTGTGGTGTAGTAAGTTTGGAATAGTCTAATTAAGAGGTCCAAAATCCTTTGGAGGCAGTTTTCAAATCCTGCAGTTCACATTATTTTGTCATCTCCTTTCTGATGCCAATCTGGTCACAGATAACATTGGCCATATGGGGATTTTAATTGTTCATGGCCCATAGCTCTAAAATGCAAGGGTGGTACGTGGTAGCAAAAAATAGATCTACAATTTGCCTTTCAAATATATTGGCTCGGGAACTGCCTGTACTCCACAAATGCACATTTGTGATAATGACCAGTGAAACGTCAATCCCTATTCCAGACATTTCCGTATGAGTCAATCAAAATTGATTGATATGCTTGATAACTTATTTGTATACTTAAAATATTGTTTGTATTTATATGCAAAAGTTTCAGCAATTTACCAATTCAACTAACTTTCAGCGAAAATGGCTCAAATACTTTAAATTCTAAGGGTAGGGCCATTACCCTTGGACAGAATTATGGAAAAGCCGATTGTGCCTATGGTTCATTGTCCTGCACCAGGATCGGCATGCTTTATTACATCAAAGGCCAAAGATTGCGTAAGACATCTGTGTCCATGCTTAAGAATCGTTAACGCTGCCGGATCAACTGGCAAATCAATGTCCTATACGTCAGGGGACGCTGTAAGTCTGAAGTTGTAATCCTTAGACTTTTGTAAGCCTAAGGACTTTTCTTAGACTTAAAAAGTGGAACTTGTACTTTTAGCAAATTAAGTGGAACTTGTACTTGAACTTGAACTTGGTTAAGTTAAAGCCTTAACTTTGACTTGCCTTTCTCCTTCAGATACTGCAATACTTTCCTGATCAGGGATACTGCCTGCCATATGTTGTAAACAACTGCTCAGAGCCTTGGGCAGGCCTGCCGCCCCTGCCGTGCAAGCCCAAACGCCTGCTGCAAGGGCGTCTGGGGCACTGAATCAAGCACTCCAGCACTTCACTTGCAGCCGGAGAACACTTTCCCGCCGTTCCCGCCGCCATACCACCGGACCACTTTGGCGGGGCCGGTCCCGGCCCGTCGGCGGTAGCGGAGGACGAGGAGGAGGACGAAGAAGAAGAGCAGCAGCCGAGGGCCAAGAGGCAATGCGTGAAAAAGGCTGCCCCTAAGAAGGCTGGCCGAAGGAAGCGACGTCGCTAAACTATTTATATATTTTTTTTTATCTGGCGCCTTTTCTTTTTGCAACAATACGCATTTTTTATTTTTTTATTATTATTATTAATCAGTAATTACTTTATCAGCAGTAAATATTCTAATTCCTACAAAGGCTGCATCAGAGGCGTCTCCGCGGGTCATGTCAAGCTTCGCCATGCAGCGCTTCTTAAGCTCTGCGATGAAACAATGGTACGCCATTGTGGAGTCGTACGGCAGTCTACGGGCAGCTTTCGATCAGGAATACAGCACCGACGATGAAAACGAGACGCTGCAGTACGAGATGTTCGGCAGCGACTTTGTCGTCGACATTCTGTGCCTGCTGGACCTGCTCGACCCCGTGCGTGCGCTAATGGTCTTAGTGCAAGACACACAGCTCCCGCACTGGAAGATTGCGACCCTGTGGCGAGACGTCGCAGAGTTCCTTCGAGTCCGCGGCAAAACCTTTCGCAGGGCCGACTATCCGCGGTACGACCGCTGCGCCGACAGTGTCCACCCGGGAGGGAATTTTGCGGGCGCAGCGCTGCTAGAAGGTTGGCTCATTGAAAAGCAGCAGGCCAAAGCAGCGACTAGCGGTGGACGCAGGCCCCCCACAATTCAGTGGACCATCCGTGAGCAGGCAGTAAGTTTGTAGCTCTTTTGACGCACTTATGGGGCACCCATGTTTTAAAGGAAACAGAATTCTAAGTATTTTGCTATTTTCACTTTGAATGCAGGACATTGAAGAGGGCATTCGTTCTCTTGCTGCCGCCTTGCACCGGGCTTTCATCGGCAGGATGGAGCACTGCATCGATAGCACAGTTTACGACTGCGCATCACTTGACGCTGCTAATGTGGTGGCTATGCTGGCATCCGCGGACAGGGACAGCGAGGTGGCTCTCAAGGAAGCAGCATCGGAGCCATCCTGCACACGCCTCGTCCAGCAGGCATCCGACTTCACGCACTTAAAGGACTTGAACCCCAAGCTGTCGCGCAAGTATGTTGCGGCATACATGGATGCGATCAAGCATGTAAGTCGTGCATGTCTACATTATGCAGTCACATTTATCGTGAAGATAAAGAAAATGTATTCGCTACAGCTGAGGGCTAAATAGTCATATTTTAATACCATAGTGCTATTTCCTTTTTTCATGCTTATTCATCTTTCTTAACTACCAGCAACTTAACATCTCCATTATAACTGTCTGTCAGGTGCTATTGACTGGTGACAGCCAAGACGACTGGCTGAAGCCCAGCGTTCAGGGCAGAATTGTGCAGCTGCAGCTCCTGCCCTTCAGCCCTTCTGACCTTCGGCTGCGACTCGGCGGTACGCTGGACATGGGCGTTGCTTTTTTGGCAGAGCTGGATGAGAGCGCCGTATACCGCTCTTTTTACGCCGACGTGTGTGTGTTTAGTGTTGCCGGCAAGGCTGCGTGCTCGCTGCTCGACTTCGCTCTGCACCGGGGGGGCACCGGTAGGCTACATGTTCTGTGTAAAAAAGCAATAGACTGTAACCTTATTGAGTGTGAATTTTCAGCCAAGCAATGCCAAAATGGATATAACTGTTAAGATAATACTTCTATGTTCACGGAATCTTCAATGGCTACATCTGAACATAAAATTTCCTAATATAGCATGTTAAAGAACACTCCCGAAAATCACTCTTTCAGAGTCCATCGTCGAAAGTTTCTACTCCACGATGCGCTCACAGCAGTGCCACGGGGGGCAGACAAACGCAACGCTGCAGCAGCGAGCGAAGCTCCGCTGGATGCTGCCGCCGATAGGCAGCCTTGCGTGCGAGCGCTTCCTGGACAGCGCAGCCAGGAATTACTTCGCTGGCGACTCGCGCAGAAGCATCCGGCGTCATAGGACTCCGTTTTTTGTTGCCCAATTAAACTCGCGCGCCTTGACCTATACCGTCAGCAAGGTCGTGGACAAGCGGTGGCCGAAAACGTCCAGATGCCCTTTTATTGGCGCCGCCGTTTAACTATAAATACATTAATTCATTTTTTTGCGACTGTCAGCCTGTCAGGTGTGAGCGCCAATGACAATTCTAGTACCTACCCAGGTGAGGATCATAGGGAGGCATCAGTCGATCAATCACAGATTTTTAGTGCCGCAACGTTATACACTGAGGGACCCCCACGTCTTTCTTTTGGCGTACCACTGGCGTACCACTTGGGAATCCTCCTTTTTCCTTCTGGCGTACCACATTACACCATCCGGACTATGGGCTCAGGCACATTCAGCTACCAAGGTAACATGTTACTCACGTGAGACCAAAGTGCAAATAACAGAAATTAGGGCAATTAAAAACCACACAGTGAGAATGGCTGCTACAATTACATCATTTACATGTGTTGTTTTCGAGAATTTTTAAGAGGATGAATTCCGATCCTCCTTGGTGAGATTTACCCAGCTACTGATTCATTCAGCTAAATGTAGCTGAATGTAATAGGCCTAGCTGAGTGAGGAATTTGCATTTTGCAGTTTTGTGTATTTGCATTTAAATTTTCTATCTAAATGCTATCTTATTTTTATAATGTTGATGCCATTGAATCATATTTATCAGATATGTTAGCAATAGGCCTACAATAAGAGAAAAACTATAAAAAGCAAGTCTGAAAACTAGGTTTAGGCAAGCTGTCTTGAACAGCAAGGACTAGCTTTGTAGATGGTCTAAGATGGACAATAAGAAGAAATAATAAATTTGAAGCTATTTAATTATCTAATAAGCCCTGGCTAAAAAATAGGCCTGCCAATACCATTAGCACCATTAAAAAAAACAATTACCTACATGGAGTACACAAGGCCTACAAATGAATGTGTGGACTGACATATTTTAAATCTATAAAGGCATGCCTAGGCATACAATTTGATGGTAGCCTAGACATAAAATGCAGCTCTCTAAATACAAAAAGTAATTAGGCTAGCTATAAGTACTAGCCTACCAATCATTTCACTTTTTAATAGAGTAGATAATTGTATCAATGGATGACAATCTGCTCGCCATTCTTTCTAATTCTTAAATTCAATTTCACATTTGTCAGAAAAATGTGTTTTTTTTTAACTTCAACTTCGATAGCTTAGTTTCAGTTCTAAGGAAAACAAGGACATGTTAAAATTCCTGCAAACATTATTAAAAACATTTTTCTTTTATCAAACAAATTTTATATGCATTTCATGACATTCAAGGAAACTACATACAGCGCTACGGGTGCGTACGTGAGTAGCTTAAACTCAAGGACCACTAGAAGAAGAAGGACGGGACACTTCGTTTCTTAGAAAATTTATTAAAGGCTGATTTTTATGGAAAAATACACTAGCGAGATAGGAACTTTTCACTTTTTTCACCTTAAAACGTTGATAACTTTTTATTGGAAGCAGATACAAAGCTCTTCTTTTGATATAACTTACAAAATATGTTGCTTAGACGAATTTTATGAAGATTTTTTCATGAATAATTGATCTTCATATTATTTTAGTTACTATATCATGCAGCAATTATAGTATGAAGGGAATGAAGCTAACTAGTGACTAACTTTAATTTTACAATCTCTGTTTAATCGGATGCATCTATTTATTAGCAATATATGATTAAAAAATAGTTGTTTATAATTGTATGCCCAACTCACTGCTTCTTTATTTTAGTTTTATCCTGTCAATATAAAATAAATTTAAATATATAGCTACCTATATTACATATAGACCTACTAGCTATGCCTAGACCTAGTTATATGTTTATCAATAATCAAGACAGTATCTATCTTGTTAAGAATTGACAGTTTTTATACTTAATGAAATGTATGAATCTAAGCAAGTGATTTAATTTTAAACCAAGCTTGTTCTCTCTTGTTTTTAGACTTTAGCTTATTTTAGCTATATTGACATTATCTTTACATTAGCTAGTTTTTTCAGCATTTATTAAACAATGATATTTATTTGCTCTGATTTTATCAAGATGTTCTTATTTTATTTGAAATGATTTTTATTTTATTTGTAAACAATGGCATCGTTAACTGAAGGGTTTTTTTAATTTGTAGTGAAATTGTTTATTTCCTATTCATGTTATTTTTTTGGGTTCAGGGTTTGCACATGGCTAGCTATTATGTCATGAACTTATCTAATATTCTATTTTAGCCATCTATTTGCCTATCTATCTATCTAGCCTGGAGCCTAAGGACCTTGTTCATGTTTACTGCATTTTCAACCAAGTGCTGTATAGTCACCAGCTGGACAACCCCATCCAGTCAGTCTAATCACCATGTGATTGATGCCCCTTGCAAGGTAGTAAGCTTCTGACTGTCCTCATGGACATACAAAGACATTATGTAGAGAAAGATATTACTTCATGTCTATATAAGTTAAGATCATATAGATACTATTTTTGTGTCTCAATTGTGAAAATTGCCTTGAATTTGAAGAATCATTTGTTCTAAAGAACAATTTAAATCCATTTATTCTACTTCAGTTGATTTCGAGATTTCTTTTACATTTTTCTGATTATTGTGTATTGAAATGAGTTTCTTTTCTCAATAGTGCATGTGCCATGAGATGTCAAATGGAGAACAATAAATGGAAGTTTGCAGCTTTTTATATCTTTGAATATGAGCTCATAGTATACACGTTTTACTTATGACTTAGTGCAAAAATGTGTTCAAGTAGTGCTGACCTTTCATTTTTCATCGTCTTTTATTGTCAAGATGCCTATGCAGTGTTGGGTGCCACAATAACAACAACGACAACAAAATACACTGTCAGGTAAAAAAAGCAGTGTCACAGTGCATGCTTCAGAGCCTGGTTGCGAACAAACACTGCATTGCCGGCAGTGTCTGGGGCACCAGCATAGGCCAGCAGGCAGCTTCTTTGATATGGCAATGATGTTCGTCATGGTCCACTTGGTTCATCACACAGGCAACCTCACTGGCCACACAGTGAATATGCAGCACCTTGCCTTGATGGACACCTTGTCTGGACACAGCACTTTGCTGCCTGGCTTCTTCTAGGCAAACATCACAACTTCAGCCATGGTGAATGGTGCAATGTTAAAACTGTCCTTTGACTGCAACTGAGTCTCTGGTGGCAGTGTCAGGATGTTGGGCAGTGGTGGCAGCACATTGACTATGGCAGCAAAGAACTCGCGTAGCTTGTTACTGTGCTTATCCACAGTGCCGCCTGCCAGATTCAGTTGGATGCGCCACTTTTGCCCTGTCAGAGCATTAATGGCAGACCAGGCCACATGCCATCTGGAATCATGCACCACAATGAAAAAGTAATTGTGACACAAAGGATAAAAGGACCACAGTTTTTTCATTTTCTAAACAGAAAAATGAGTTTGAGGCATGGCACAAAGCTTTACCAATTTCAATAAAGGTAAATAAATCCTTGTTAATAAAAGAATTACATGAATTCAGGGGTGTTATTAAGCTTTTTTATTGGGTGGCGCCAATAGGGATTTAGGGGTGCACACAAATGGGAATTGGAGGGCTCTGTGATGGGATTTAAAAGAAAGCCAAATTTTAAAGAAAAAACCCTTCAGGCCCCTAGCCAATTATGCCATTGTTTTCATTAAATAGAGCCTAATAGAAAATAAAAATAAGAACATCTTGATAAAATCAGAGCAAATAACTATCATTGTTTAATAAATGCTGAAAAAACTAGCTAATGTAAAGATAATGTCAATATAGCTAAAATAAGCTAAAGTCTAAAAACAAGAGAGAACAAGCTTGGTTTAAAATTAAATCACTTGCTTAGATTCATACATTTCATTAAGTATAAAAACTGTCAATTCTTAACAAGATAGATACTGTCTTGATTATTGATAAACATATAACTAGGTCTAGGCATAGCTGCAGTAGGGCCTAGGCCTATATATAATATAGGTAGCTATATATTTAAATTTATTTTATATAGAAAGTATAAAACTAAAATAAAGAAGCAGTGAGTTGGGCATACAATTATAACCAACTATTTTTTAATCATATATTGCTAATAAATAGATGCATTCGATTAAACAGAGATTGTAAAATTCAAGTTAGTCACTGGTTAGCTTCATACTATGATGGCTGCATGATATAGTAACTAAAATAATATGAAGATCAATTATTCATGAAAAAAATCTTTATAAAATTCGTCGAAGCAACATATTTTGTAAGTTATATCAAAAGAAGAGCTTTGTATCTGCTTCCAATAAAAAGTTATCAACGTTTTAAGGTGAAAAAAGTGAAAAGTTCCTATCTCGCTAGTGTATTTTTCTGTAAAAATCAGCCTTTAAAAAATTTTTAAGAAACGAAGTGTCCCGTCCTTCTTCTTCTAGTGGTCCTTGTCACAATCACACATTTTATACTCGTATGTGTACCTAGTGTCTCAAATGAACTTTTATTTAGGATTTAACTCTAACTTTGACTCTAACCTTCTTTTATTTCCATAGACAACCTTAGTTTATTCTACCAAGCAATATACTTTTAATGTGCATATCTTTTTCTGTATCTGTATATTTTCATTATACTGTATATTTTCCCAGGTCATTGCGCAATTCCTTGCTTTCGCGTAGTATCTTGCAGCTTGACGCACGCATAAGGTACTGTATGTTTAATTGCTCTTTATTATCCCTGTACTTCGGTGAGAGGCAAATATAAAGGCGAGGTTGTAATTCCAGTGAGCCTGTCGGCAGTTTTGCATTTAATTTTGCTTTTGATTTGAGGTAACCAGTGCTGTGCGGGTATTAAAATTTACAAAACGCACAAAATATAACTGGCAATCTGACAATCGCATAATTAATAACAAAAGGATGTGCAGACTCAAAAATGCGCCTGGATTTTGAGTTCCTTTTCTGGAGACTCCTATGTCGCCGTGAACCGGCTGAGAGGTTTTCGGCCACTGATTGGCGTCTAACTTAGAGTATTCGCTCCTATAGAAACTCTAAGAGATTAGGGTTTCATTTTTGCAAATGTTCCTATATGTACCATGCTATTCCTTATAGCATGGCGCTGTTAATTTAAAACAGCATGACACTGTCAAAAGAAACAGGATGGCGCACTTTATCAGAAACAGCTCGGCGGCTTATGTTTCTACATGTACCATGCTATTCCTTATAGCATGGCGCTTGTAATTAAAACAGCATGGCGTTGTTAATCAGAAACAGCATGGCACTGTTCATTAGAAACAGCATGGCGCACATTATTAGAAACAGCATGGCGCACTTTTAGAAACAGCATGGCGCATTGTAAAAAACAGCATGGCGCATTGTAAGAAACAGCATGGCGCATTGTAAGAAACAGCATGGCGTATTGTAAGAAACAGCATGGCAGAGAATGTTCCTATAACTACTAAGCTATTCTATATAGCATGGCGCCTGGCTATGTACAACATTTACCCGCCAGTGGGGACCGCCAGTGTGGCCAAGTGTTTATGGACGTTTTTTTAATTTTGTGTAAGCTTGTGTATTTCATAAAATAACCAATGAATATCATCACGAAGGCTAGTGGTACGTTACGTACGCAAGATGTCTATGGCAATTGCAGCCCTTGCGAAAGGTTCAATAAGGAAACTCTTAATTCGTCTTTCCATTTCAGCTTCCTAGAAATTCAAAAATGAAGATCGAAGATGTATTAATGCATGGCCCAGGACAAATGGCCTTAATAGGTCCGGCAGAAGGTCCGGCCCATTTTGTTTGCCCAGTTGGCAAATTTGCCATCTGGGTAAATATGCTAATGAAACCCGCACAGGTGCGGGATAGATTGTGCCCGTGCCTTCTGGGTGCGGGTCCCGCGAGGAGGCACGCCCCGCAGACGTACCAATATTCTGGCGGGAACGCCGTAAGTACTTATCCTATGTTATTATTTTCCTTCCCTGCCACTTGCTCTCGCTCTCTCGCTCTCTCGCTTTCGCTCTCGCTTTCGCTCTCGCTTTCGCTCTCGCTTTCGCTCTCACTTTCGCTCTCGCTTTCGCTCTCGCTTTCGCTCTCACTTTCGCTCTCGCTCTCTCGCTCTCGCTCTCTCGCTCTCTGTCGCTCTCGCTCTCGCTCTCTTGCTGACCTGAGAGCTGTATCCCACCCATTCCATTTTAATCCAGAGGATGTACTGGCGCGTGGGTGCCCGCTGCGCACTTTGGACCCACGGCGTGCAAATCAAGGGTAGCGACCTGCGCACTCTGCCGGCCATTCTGCAGGGGTCGGTCGCCCCGCAGCAGCAGCAGCCGGTCGTGCTTGAGGCGCAGCAGGCAAACCAGCAGCCAGTCGAGGCGCAGCGGCTTCAGGCGGCAACGGCCGTCGACCGCCTAGATCAAGCGCAGCTACGTATGGTGCTGCGGCTTTTAATAGAAGACCCACCAGTTGGTAAGTGTGCTGAGAGCTTAAATGCTGAGAGCTTAAATTCTGAGAGCTTAAATGCTGAGAGCTTAAATGCTGAGAGCTTAAATGCTGAGAGCTTAAATGCTGAGAGCTTAAATGCTGAGAGCTTAAATGCTGAGAGCTTAAATTCTGAGAGCTTAAATGCTGAGAGCTTAAATGCTGAGAGCTTAAATGCTGAGAGCTTAAATGCTGAGAGCTTAAATGCTGAGAGCTTAAATGCTGAGAGCTTAAATGCTGAGAGCTTAAATGCTGAGAGCTTAAATGCTGAGAGCTTAAATGCTGAGAGCTTAAATGCTGAGAGCTTAAATGCTGAGAGCTTAAATGCTGAGAGCTTAAATGCTGAGAGCTTAAATGCTGACAGCTTAAATGCAACTGACACATCTCCATAGACCAGACTCACCTAGGCCCCTGAGCGCGATGAGAGACGAATGTACTCCGCTTAATCTATGATAGTACAAGCTAGTACAGGCACTGTGCGAGGCCCATGCGCAGGTGCAAGTTCCATTGTCTATGGAACATCTTGTCTATACTCCACAAATGCACATTAGCGCTAATGACCAAATCGTATGACCAGACTCATCTAGGCTCTTGAGCGTGATGAGAGACGAATGTACTCCGCTCAACGCAGTTGTGACAAAAGTGATATAAGAAACTAAAATTTGTACAAATATTTTCCATTTCCAAGTAATTGTCAATTAGCACTCTTTACTAAATAAAATAAAATTCCACTTTCCTCGGAATCACGATGCCATCCCCCCACCGAATGCGGGGGGTCCCCGTACTATGACATTCTAAATTTATGAACATTAGCCCATTCATATTTTTTAGCACAAGCACTGGTGAACGCAGTCGCGGCTGTCGACGCCGCGGCCGCCGGCGCCGGAGCAGCCGCACCAGCAGCAGCAGCAGCAACAACAACAGCACCAGCAACAGCAGCAGCAGAGGAGGAAGAGCCGCCATCGCCAGTCCTCCGGAGGCAACGGCGGTCAGCCGCCGTCGCTGCTACCGCGGGGCCACCGCCGCCGCCGCATCCGCCGACACCCCCGCCGCCGCCGCATCCGCCGACACCCCCGCCGCCGCCGCCGCCGACACAGCCGCCGCCCCAACCGTTGACACCGCCGCCGCCGCATCCTTGTCTTGCTTCGCTTGTATTCTTCCAATTGATCATGTAGTGGTTATATTAAGGTCTTAATTTTCAGTAGTTACAGGAACCAATAAGTAAAGTTCAAGCGAAGTAGGACAATGACCATTGTTTCAATGAAGATGTAAATGTGTACTGAAAAATATTCAGTTTTAGTTTGTTGAAACAGTAAAAATTTTGTGCACTGCGCATAAGTGTACAAAGAGAAGTTTTGTGATTTTTGTGCAGAAATAAGTAAAAAGTAAAATTATTAAAAAAAGAATGTTTCTGTCGAATTAAATGTTTCTATTTAATTACTAGGAAATACACTATACTGGATATATCACTGGATTCGTCTTTTAATTTTGCATCGAATGATTTCAGTTACAGCTCTCAAAGTTTCTTCGGAGCAAAGATATTTGCATTTAAATGAGTATTTTAAACCACGTACATTTTTTCTTTTGATTTCTAGCTTCATTCAGGCCGGAGGCCCCTAATGGTCATGGATAAGAGACTTTCTGCGCAATCGAGCGGACTAGGTTCGAATCCCAGAAGCCAATAATTTTTTTAAATCAAGAGGCTTTTATCTATCACTGAAGTATCCTGCTTTTAATAATTTAATTTTCGCACATTTGCTAATATATTTGAAAAGACTGGGGTGTACTACACATTCTAAATAAAATACGCGTACAAGTTTGCATGTCAAATTTGCGCGCATACGGCTACTGTACATCTGATGCCAAAACTACACAATTTCAAGACGAGAATGTGAAGACTAATTATTCGTTTATTCTACTTAATCATTGAGCTTCAATTTTTTTACTTTATTTCGACATTTAGTCTGTTTAGCTTTTGTTTTATTAAAGAGGTTAAAATGAACTTAAACTGCAGTTTAAGTTTAGTTTAAGTCATTTTAAGCTACTCGAACGCACCCTACATCTATACATGTAGTTTCCCCGATTAACACCATTGCGAGTATATGTAGTTTCCCCCTTTACGGAGAGTGTAACACGGGTGGACGGGTCGGTGAAGGCAGACGTGAGACTTAAAGAAAGTGACCCTCAAGAAAAAAAGATAAAAAATATTTCTTATTGCGGTTCTTACACGCTGTTAAACTAACAATTTATTATGTCGTCGCTGGTGTTTTACTGTGAAGAATGGTTTATTGATCAATACACTTATTACACTTATAATACACTTTGTTCACCTGTATTTTTCATAGAAATCACATTCACGTGGGACATTGGTTGTACGTAAAACGTCTAAAACTGTCAAATTTATAATAAGGACATGGTCATGGAAAAAGTTGTTTCTAAATCTGAGATATTCCGTCTCGTTTCTCAGTGCATGATCAAAGCTGGCACAAACTCTAATCATGCCAACAAACTAGCTGTTTTACTTCATTCTGCCGATTATAGAGGACATTACAGCCACGGACTCAATCGACTTGGTTTGTAGTCTACCACACATAAAAACTGACTTTTGACATTTTAATCAAACTGGATTAAAATCGTGAATATGATCATTTACCATTTCCAACTTTGTGTGAACACAACACAAAAGCAAAACTATGTCATTTAAATCTTAGGAACAAAATGCATTAAAAATCGAATTAGTAAAATTAGTTTTTCAGTTAGTTTTGAGTCTAGTAATAGTTTTTTTTAGTATAGTTGATGCTAAACAATGGCAATCAAATTTTGTTTCAACAAACTTTTAGCTTTAAATGTCTGGCTTAAATAAGCTTGTATAGTCAAAGGCTTAGTCCCCGCTTAGATTCCATGCATTTTGGTACTAGTCAGTGCATTTTGGTATAGCTCCTGTGATAGGGAGTGTTTTTGGGGATCCTAGACATTTTGTCATCTTACAACTTTGTCATCCACTTGGAAGGTAGGACACTTCGTCATCCAGCGAATGGGATACTTTAAAGTTTGGTCAGTTTGTCATCTACTAATAATAAGCAATCAAGTTCATCATCAATATAGTGGGGGTAGGGTGGTGGGGCAGAGGTGTGAACCTAAATTGTCAAAAAGAGGTGTCAAAACTGATTTTATTATAAGAGTTGAAAGATAGGTGCCAACACAATATGAGGAGGGGTGGGGAGCATACATGCGCAACCTTCCAAATCTTAGCTGGCTGTGCGACTTAGTTTTTGTTCTATTTATGACTTAGTTTGCTCTCATTTGCGACTTAGTTCGTTTCATTGCTCTATTTACAACTTAGTTTGCTCTCATTTGCTCTCATTTGCTCTCCCCCTTTTCCTTTTCTTCATGCCTTCCTTTTTTGTCCCTTGGTCCCCCCTTTGATTTTTTGCGCTTGGTTGATTGGTTTTTGCAACTTACCTTGCTTGGCCCTTGTTTCACCCGACCGGTTCGGCCGGGTTGGCCGGGTGTTGCGCATGTATGGTGGGGAGGGTGGTTCTGTTCTAACTTTGAGAACTTTTGTTTTATAGATGACAAAGTGTCCACAAGTCTAAGTCTCTTTGTCATCCACAAAGATGACGAAGTGTCCAGGTACCGTGTTTTTGGTACCCAATCCAATTTTTTCCCAGTTTAATATTTTTCTATCTTTTGTTTACTCAACATATGTAAGCATAATTTTAAACAAAGTTTTCTAGGAGACTGTTGACACCAAAGTTACAATAAATGTGATTACAATTGTCTTTAAACTGTTGTTTTTAATTCCAAACATTTACATTTGTTGTATTTATTTCAATAGTTTTTTTATTTAAAATGACATTTTTATGTATGATTTCGTAAACAGTACTATCAAGTTAGGTGTCCAAAATTATTTGTTAAAATCAGAAAATGTCTATTTTAAATTATGTTGACCATATAGTACAAAACACACCAAAAAAGCATTGACTAGTACTAAAATGCCTAATACCAAAATACATGGCACCAAAAGGCTTTAAAGCCTAAGATAGCCACCTAGCACCTGTGGCAATTTTTCTATTTGTTTTGATTAGCTGTTGTGGCTTCATAAATTCACATTGATTCAGGTAGGAGTAAAAAAATTTTGAGACAAGTTATTTAGAGCTAAAATAAGCTAGATAATAAATCGATTATTCTGTTTTCATTAAAATAAAAAAGACAAAGGTAAAATTAAAGTATCTGGATGATATAACAAAAGCAGCAGATAACTTGCCTTAAAACCATTTCATTTCTCATTGACATTGACATTTCATGTGGCCCTAAGAAGGGCCGTTTTGGTAACATTGATGTAACAATATCTAAACTAGCAATCTCTTACTTCACTCCTCTAGTCTGCCTAGATGAAACGGGTGGTAAACTTGCTCTGGGCATTAATTGACAACCCATTAGATGCCAAAATTTTATATATGTTAAATATTATGTATGTTGA
This sequence comes from Macrostomum hystrix, assembly GCA_950097015.1. Classification (NCBI taxonomy): domain Eukaryota; kingdom Metazoa; phylum Platyhelminthes; family Macrostomidae; genus Macrostomum; species Macrostomum hystrix. The sequence goes on from CATNEN010000001.1 coordinate 15,766,560, forward strand.
TGGATGACTTTTGAACTTCTTATTTATTTTATTAATACTTGTATTTTCTTGTATGATATACAGAAAGACAAGCTTCAAACAAACCATGTTAACTATTTTTACATTGCACTGACCGCTTTGTTATTTTCCTCCACTTTTTAACAGATATGTATGTCAAAGATGTGGAGACACAGGTCACTGCTACTACTGGCGAGCCTCAGATAGTGAAGCAAGGCCCAGCAACTGCGCTAGTTGATGGGCAGAATCTTCTAGGTCCAGTTGTGGGGCAATTTTCTATGCAGTTAGCCATTGATAAGGCTAAACAGGCTGGTATTGGCTGGGTTGTGGCCAATAATTCAAATCACTTTGGCATTGCGGGTGAGTTACTGTTTTTGAAACTGCAGTGTAATTTAGTTTTTTAATTCCAGGAAAGATAAAGAAAAGTGGAAAGAAGAACCGTTGAGGAGGAGCAGGGTTGTTTCTTTTATTGTTAAGCTCCTCCCATAGGTTCAGTGTTAAGTTATAAAGCACGTGATGGAATCACTTGGAATCTAAAAATAGCAACTGACGTCAGTAGCGCGCAAAACGTCACTTCTTTGGCAGGTTCTGACTCATAACTGACAGCCAGTAAATCACTATTAGGACCCTGAGCAGTGGCTCACTACACAGCACTACTGGCACTAGTAGTATTTGAAGGCCGCTTTTACTTGTTTTATTCTCAACCCGCCCCCCTACAAGGCTGGTACGCTATGGAGGCAAGCCGTCAAGGCCTTCTAGGCATGGCATTCACAAATGCATCGCCACTGCTAGTGCCAACCAGAGCTACAGAGCCAGCTCTGGGCACTAATCCCATCAGCTTAGCCGCGCCCAGTTCCAACTCTGAGGATCCGTTTGTGCTAGATATGGCCACATCGGCTGTGGCACTCGGCAAAGTGGAGATTCAGCACAGGCGAGCCCAGCCTTTGCCGATGGGGTGGGCTCTAGATGCCGATGGCAAGTCCACCGCTGACGCTACCGTGGGCATGCAGGGCCGGCTGTTTCCGCTGGGCGGACCTGAGGAGTCAAGTAAGTTCTTTTACTAAAATGTCACGAAAACGGTCCTTATAGGGCAAAAAATGTGCGAAGAAAAAAATTACGTTTTCAACATTTATATAGTTTCTATAATACGAACAAGATATGCGTGTGAAAATATAATCTTATTGAAATTTTGTATAAACTATCACTAAAGTTTGCTAGCTTGATCTCAACTTTTTTATCTACACTCCATTTTTCTTTTGTGCTTGTCATTCAGCTCTTTTGTTGGTCTATCCCCTGATCCTTCAGTTCCTCATGCAGTCTATCCACTGATCCTTCAGTTCCTCATGCAGTCTATCCCCTGATCCTTCAGTTCCTCATGCAGTCTATCCACTGATCCTTCAGTTCCCCAGCCAATCTATCCCCTGATCCTTCAGTTCCTCAGCCAATCTATCCCCTGATCCTTCAGTTCCCCAGCCAATCTATCCCCTGATCCTTCAGTTCCTCAGCCAATCTAGCCCCTGATCCTTCAGTTCCTCAGCCAATCTATAACCTGATCCTTCAGTTCCCCAGCCAATCTATCCCCTGATCCTTCAGTTCCTCAGCCAATCTAGCCCCTGATCCTTCAGTTCCTCAGGCAGTCCATCCCCTGATCCTTCAGTTCCTCAGGCAGTCCATCCCCTGATCCTTCAGTTCCTCAGGCAGTCCATCCCCTGATCCTTCAGTTCCCATGCAGTCTATCCCCTGATCCTTCAGTTCCTCAGCCAATCTATCCCCTGATCCTTCAGTTCCTCAGGCAGTCTATCCCCTGATCCTTCAGTTCCTCAGCCAATCTAGCCCCTGATCCTTCAGTTCCTCAGCCAATCTATCCCCTGATCCTTCAGTTCCTCAGCCAATCTAGCCCCTGATCCTTCAGTTCCTCAGCCAATCTAGCCCCTGATCCTTCAGTTCCTCAGCCAATCTAGCCCCTGATCCTTCAGTTCCTCAGCCAATCTATCCCCTGATCCTTCAGTTCCTCAGCCAATCTATCCCCTGATCCTTCAGTTCCTCAGCCAATCTAGCCCCTGATCCTTCAGTTCCTCAGCCAATCTAGCCCCTGATCCTTCAGTTCCTCAGCCAATCTAGCCCCTGATCCTTCAGTTCCTCAGCCAATCTATCCCCTGATCCTTCAGTTCCCCAGCCAATCTATCCCCTGATCCTTCAGTTCCTCAGCCAATCTATCCCCTGATCCTTCAGTTCCCCAGCCAATCTATCCCCTGATCCTTCAGTTCCTCAGCCAATCTATCCCCTGATCCTTCAGTTCCTCAGGCAGTCCATCCCCTGATCCTTCAGTTCCCATGCAGTCTATCCCCTGATCCTTCAGTTCCTCAGGCAGTCTATCCCCTGATCCTTCAGTTCCTCAGGCAGTCTATCCCCTGATCCTTCAGTTCCTCAGGCAGTCTATCCCCTGATCCTTCAGTTCCTCAGGCAGTCTATCCCCTGATCCTTCAGTTCCTCAGGCAGTCTATCCCCTGATCCTTCAGTTCCTCAGGCAGTCTATCCCCTGATCCTTCAGTTGAAGTGTCCAACAGTCTTCGTATTCTCATTAATTATTTCGCCTATTCATTCTACTGGACAATTTCCGTGTGACTGGGTCTGCTAGTCAGCCTTAAAATGATTCCATTTTCGTTCTTTTAAGTGCACCAATCAAATTGCTACTGGAGCAGAAAAAGTCTTCTGTGTCAAAAGTGATTTAATTTCCTTCTTGCTGATTCAGCTGTGAATAATTGAAACTTCTTTGACTATTATTATTTAATCGAATAGTGCTTCAAGCAGATTTTGACGACATTTAAAGTTATAGAATAAATATGGTTACATGTTAATTACCTTAGTTTCTTAGAATGCACTGAATTCTTTTTTTAAGTATGTAACGAAAAAATTCAGCTTTTAGTAAAAAATCGTTTGCTAAGAAAGTTAACGATTTAATAAGTAACGCAACATAAGTAACTTAAAATGGTCTCTCAGGCGGCTACAAAGGCTATGGCCTGGCGTGCCTGGTTGAAATTTTCTGTGGCCTCCTAAGCGGCTCCACCTGGGGTCCGCAAATTCGCAAATGGAAAACTCATGAACGGAAAGCTAATTTGGTGAGTTGGCTTAGCGAAATTAATTTGTACTTTTAAAATAATAAAATTCAAAATTCTTTAACAGCGTGTCGATTAAAATTAGTGAAATTCGGCCAGCTAGTTTCATTTCAAGGAATTCCATTCGAATATCTTTCCAGGGTCAGTGCTTCATCGCCATTAATCCAGCCATGTTTGCTGATGGCTTTCCGACTAGAATGCAACAATTTAATGAGCAATTTCGCTCCATGAGACCAGTAAGTGTCCGCATGTGAGATTTTATCTTTTTAGCTGCGAAAATCGGTTAGATATGGCATCTAGCTGTTAGATATGGCATCTAGCTGTTAGATATGGCATCTAGCTGTTAGATATGGCATCTAGCTGTTAGATATGGCATCTAGCTGTTAGATATGGCATCTAGCTGTTAGATATGGCATCTAGCTGTTAGATATGGCATCTAGTGTTAGATATGGCATCTAGCTGTTAGATATAGCATTTACATGTTACATATGGCATCTATCTGTTAAATAAAGCATTTACCTGTTCGATATATTAGATAAATTTAAATTCCAATTTCCCTCAGTCGGATCCAAGCAAGCCGGTTTTAGTCGCCGGCGACCCAGAGAGGCGGCACATGAAGCTGTGCGACCAACTCGGCGGCGTGCCTTATCACGATCGACAGCTGGTTCATCTGGTGAGCTTTCTGTTTCTGCTCTGTGGTCTTAACTTTTGCGACCTACACATCTGTTGGACAGGAGTGTCACCTGTTAGTCAGGAGTGTCACCTGTTAGTCAGGAGTGTCACCTGTTAGACAGGAGTGTCACCTGTTAGTCAGGAGTGCCAACTGTTAGATAGGAGTGCCAATTGTTAGACAAAAATGTCACCTGTTAGACAGGAGTGTCACCTGTTAGACAGGAGTGTCACCTGTTAGTCAGGAGTGTTACCTGTTAGACAGGAGTGTGTACCTGTTAGACAGGAGTGTCACCTGTTAGACAGGAGTATCACCTGTTAGACAGGAATGTGTACCTGTTAGTCATGAGTGTCAATTGTTAGACAGGAGTATCACCAGTTAGACAGGAGTGTGTACCTGTTAGACAGGAGGGTCACCTGTTAGGCAGGAGTGTGTACCTGTTAGACAGGAGTGTCACCTGTTAGTCGGGAGTGTCAACTGTTAGACAGGAGTGCTATCTGTTAGACAGGCGTACCTGTTAGACAGGTGTGTCACGTTTTAGACAGGAGTGTCATCGGTTAAACAAATGCATCACCTGTTAGTGGGGTGTCTCCTGACAGAATATTGATAGCGTAGGACAAACAGAAATTCTAATTAGTATGGGTTCCGGTACAAGTTGTATATCTAAACCATTTCGTAGTGCTTTGTGTGTTTTTGTAAAATTCTCTAAAAAATGTTGTTTATATTTTCTTATATCCCGAGTAATAGATAATCCTATTTTGTAATTCTCGTTGCCAAATTTCGTTTCAGAACAGCCTTGCCCTACAAATGAAAGTGGATCCGCTGAAGACGTTGTAGTCACCAATCATGTCACGGTTTTAACCCTATCTGACCAGGTTTATTTAATAACTGAGCAACAAAGTTTTTTAGTGTTTCTTTAAGGTAATTTTTGCAGATTGATCCGGTGTTTGGCCATTATTAGAATGAAAAATTATCGATTTTATCGATCGAATACAAATTTTAAATATTTTCATTGATTTTTTAATTCATACGAGTTAATTTAGTTTAGTTCTCGTACATTGTGTTGTCCTTTTTTATTGTACACTTTCTATGAATTTATTTATTCAAGATATTATTTATTAAGATTAAACAAAGCTATCTTGCAGTATTGCGGAACAGTAATGCTTGAGAGAAACACTTACAAGTGGAATTGTGTTCTTTTTTATTAAATTTATCTAGAATTTTAGTTAGTTAGGCAATGGGTTCCCTGATTGGTCAGAAAAGGGAAAGAAAATTGCGGTTCTCTGATTGGTCACAAAAGTAAAGGAGATTGCGGTTCACTTATTGGTCAGAAAAGGGAAATGACATTGCGGTTCTCTGATTGGTCAGAAAAGGGAAATGAGATTGCGGTTCTCTGATTGGTCAGAAAAGGGAAAGGAGGCTGCTGTTCTCTGATTGGTCAGAAAAGGGAAAGGAGGCTGCTGTTCTCTGATTGGTCAGAAAAGGGAAATGAGATTGCGTTTCTCTGATTGGTCGGAAAAGGGAAAGGAGGCTGCTGTTCTCTGATTGGTCAGAAAAAGGAAACGGGATTGCGTTTCTCTGATTGGTCAGAAAAGGGAAAGCAGGCTGCTGTTCTCTGATTGGTCAGAAAAAGGAAAGGGGATTGCGTTTCTCTGATTGGTCAGAAAAGGGAAAGGAGGCTGCTGTTCTCTGATTGGTCAGAAAAAGGAAAGGGGATTGTGTTTCTCTGATTGGTCAGAAAAGGGAAAGAACAAAGAGATTGCGATTCTCTGAAATGGAAAGGATAAATGAAACTATGCTTAGTTGTATCCAACGTACAGCAGATCGTCTGCAGATACCAATTTTGTAAATATTTTTGTATTCATGAATATTTAAATAGAATTCTGCAAGTCCCATAAGCTAGCAATGCAACAATTGTTTTATGTCTGTACAGAGCTGGGCGCTGGCATTCATTTTGATTTTAAGGAATTTTCTGTTATAATCGGTTAGCTGTTTTGCGGCCTCTGGCCCACTTGGTCATAAAGATAACTGGAGCTTGCTTCTGAATTAATTGCTAAATATCATAGCTGAGCCGCATAAATCATCCGACAGATAGCAATGTTCTTTTCGTCTAGTACCAGAGCGGCCTGCAACGCCTTGTCCTTCAATCCTGATTCTGTGTAAACTAAGCAAGATGAAGCAGGCAATTCTAACTGAGCAGAGTTAGATAAAATTGTTCCTCATCAACACAGCGGATCGAGTAGGCTGAGCATTTCGAGCAGGTGTCCCAACTCCCAACGTGTACAGGTTCGTCTAACTAGACCTGATCAAAGGAACAGCGATCGGTATCAAAGGCATGGTCACGACACGACACGATCACTGTCCCATTTGGAAATATCGATTTCCATTATTGTTAACTTCTTACAGAAGTATAGTACAGGAACCTACGTTTCTTAGAAAACTTTTAAGGCAGCTTTTTTCAGAAAAATACCCTATTTAGAAGGAGACTCGCTTTTTCAAGTCTCTTCTTTTGATGAGAATACCAAATCGATGTTTTCCAAAAAAGGCTCAACAGAAATCGTTAAAGCTATTAATCAGGAAACCAATCTCAAAATATGAGCCTTTTATCCACCTCCAATTACGAGTAAATAAAGTCACTGATTTGTGCCGAAAAAATGTTACATAGAGTCCCATCCTTACACTCCTAGTGGTCACGGAAACCGTAGCTGGAATCGAACCCAGAGCCGCAGCTAGAATCATTACAAGAACTGCAACTCGTAGCTAGAATCGCAGCTAGAATTAATGCAAGAATCGGAGCACGAGATGCCGCGAGAATCGTTACAAGAATCGAAGCTGGAATCGTAGGAAGAATCGCAGCAAGTTTGCAGCTAGAATCGCAACTTAGTTTTATTGCTGCGATTGCAAGAATCGGTAGAAGAACCGCAGCTAGAATTGCAGCAAGAATCGCAGCAAGAACCGCAGCAAGAATCGCAGCTAGAACCGCAGCAAGAACCGCAGCAAGAATTGCAGCTAGAACCGCAGCAAGAATCGCAGCAAGAATTGCAGCTAGAACCGCAGCAAGAATCGCAGCAAGAATTGCAGCTAGAACCGCAGCAAGAACCGCAGCAAGAATCGCAGCTAGAACCGCAGCAAGAACCGCAGCAAGAATTGCAGCTAGAACCGCAGCAAGAATCGCAGCAAGAATTGCAGCTAGAACCGCAGCAAGAACCGCAGCAAAAATTGCAGTAAGAACCGCAGCAAGAATTGCAGCTAGAACCGCAGCAAGAATTGCAGCTAGAACCGCAGCAAGAACCGCAGCAAGAATTGCAGCTAGAACCGCAGCAAGAATCGCAGCAAGAATTGCAGCAAGAATTGCAGCTAGAACCGCAGCAAGAATTGCAGCTAGAACCGCAGCAAGAATTGCAGCAAGAATTGCAGCTAGAACCGCAGCAAGAATCGCAGCAAGAATTGCAGCTAGAACCGCAGCAAGAACCGCAGCAAGAATCGCAGCAAGAACCGCAGCAAGAACCGCAGCAAGAATCGCAGCAAGAACCGCAGCAAGAACCGCAGCAAGAATTGCAGCTAGAACCGCAGCAAGAATTGCAGCTAGAACCGCAGCAAGAATCGCAGCAAGAATCGCAGCTAGAACCGCAGCTAGAACCGCAGCAAGAACCGCAGCAAGAATCGCAGCAAGAACCGCAGCAAGAACCGCAGCAAGAATTGCAGCTAGAACCGCAGCAAGAATTGCAGCTAGAACCGCAGCAAGAATCGCAGCAAGAATCGCAGCTAGAACCGCAGCTAGAACCGCAGCAAGAACCGCAGCAAGAATCGCAGCAAGAATTGCAGCTAGAACCGCAGCAAGAACCGCAGCAAGAACCGCAGCAAGAACCGCAGCAAGAATTACAGCTAGAACCGCAGCAAGAACCGGAGCAAGAATTGCAGCTAGAACCACAGCAAGAATCGCAGCAAGAATTGCAGCAAGTTTTGCTGCAAGAATCGCAGCAAGAATTGCAGCAAGAATCGCAGCAAGAATCGCAGCTAGAATTGGAGCAAGAATCGCAGCAAGAATTGCAGCTAGAACCGCAGCAAGAATCGCAGCTAGAACCGCAGTAATTGTTTAAGGTCCCCCAAATTGAAAGCTTATAACATAATTTGCTAGCTTAGAAAAGTAATTAACTGTCCGTGCTCACAAGTGATTGAGGCTTTAAATATTTTTCAAATGGTCACGCGCAACTGACTGATTTCCAAATGATTAAGCGAAACGGAAAAACAGCAGAGAAAACAAGCTTAGAATATAATAAATGAAAGTGTGAATAAGCGCTGTCACCGCGGTTTCAGATTGCACTGGCAATACAAAGTTCTTTGTCACGAATCCTTATAACTAAATTCGACAATTTTCTACCTACGGACCCCTAATTAGATTTTAGTGCCATAGAGTATGGTGGAGTCCAACTCAGCGAACTTGCACTTTCTCAGCTCAGGCTGATCACGGCATCAGTCCTGGTTGAGGAATAAGTGAACAATTCGTTTTACTAATCTTTCTTCAACTGTGATTTAGCGAGTCCTGCATGTCACATTTTGGCAGCAGACAAGCAAAACCTTCTAGGCGTGGTCGCTCTTCTCGTCTTCTGCTAAAATGATTGGCTTTTACTGCTACATGCACTTTTGTAGGACATTGGTTTCACACTCAAGACCTTGCTTAAACCATAGATAAAGCAAGCATTAGTGCTATAGTTGATTGCCTCTTATCTGGAGCACAGTATGGAATCGCAGCAGGAACCGTAGCTAGATATGTAGCATGAATCGAAGCCAGATATGTAGCAAGAATCGAAGCAAGATAAGATATGCAGATAGAATCGAGGCTAGATATGTAGATAGAATCGAAGCTAGATATGTAGCTAGAATCGAAGCTAGGTATTTAGCTAGAATCGAAGCTAGGTATTTAGCTAGAATCGAAGCTAGGTATATAGCTAGAATCGAAGCTAGGTATTTAGCTAGAATCGAAGCTAGGTATTTAGCTAGAATCGAAGCTAGATATGTAGTTAGAATCGAGGCTAGATATGCAGATAGAATCGAAGCTAGAAATGCAGATAAAATCGAAGCTAGATATGCAGATAGAATCGAAGCTAGATATGCAGATAGAATCGAAGCTAGATATGCAGATAGAATCGAAGCTAGATATGTAGATAGAATCGAAGCTAGGTATGTAGATAGAATCGAAGCTAGATATGCAGATAGAATCGAAGCTAGATATGTAGATAGAATCGAAGCTAGATATGTAGATAGAATCGAAGCTAGATATGTAGATAGAATCGAAGCTAGGTATGTAGATAGAATCGAAGCTAGATATGCAGATAGAATCGAAGCTAGATATGTAGATAGAATCGAAGCTAGGTATTTAGCTAGAATCGAAGCTAGGTATGTAGCTAGAATCGAAGCTAGATATGTAGATAGAATCGAAGCTAGATATGTAGATAGAATCGAAGCTAGGTATGTAGATAGAATCGAAGCTAGGTATATAGCTAGAATCGAAGCTAGGTATGTAGATAGAATCGAAGCTAGGTATTTAGCTAGAATCGAAGCTAGGTATATAGCTAGAATCGAAGCTAGGTATGCAGATTGAATCGAAGCTAGATATGTAGATAGAATCGAAGCTAGATATGCAGATAGAATCGAAGGGGTTTTGGGGGTGGTTAGCGCGTCTGCTTCTCGAACCAAGGTCCCTGAGCTCGATTCCGCGGCGAGGCCACATTCATTTGGGGCGCCAGCCGCGGAGAGAAGGCTTGGGGGCTTGTCGTGCAATTTGCGCCGTTGAGGGCCAGCCTCCAAGGCAGAGTTAGAGTGTGTGCCTTGGTACAGTATCTGTGTGGGTAAGTGCTCAAGAGTCAGCGAAACGGGCAGAATTGCCTCCTCGCTGGCTGCGGGTCTAGTGTCACCAAATGATGTGTCATTGCCCGCAGCCCTCCAGCAAAAATTAATTTTTATTGCCTTATCAATGTTAGCACAGCTAAAACGGATACTTATTTTTGTCGTATATTTATATTTTTATATAAGCCTTGTTGATAGATAGGCGTTGCAGGACGTCACAAAAGTGCAAACAACTGCAAATATATTTAAGGTGGTAGAACTAACACTAATAAGTTAAATAAGGTCAACTGCCAGTATTAAACGAATAAACACATGCGTTTGCATTAATAATAGAACAACTATCAGGACACACGATAAAAATAATGATTTATTTCACCTGTCCCAATTGGGCCAGATGTGCAGCCGACAGCACAGCCGCAGCTAATGCGCGGCGCATCTGAAGGCTGCGTACAGCTGTTCAGTCCATGGACTGGTGGGACGCCACACCCACCCTCGATTACCCAAGCTAATGATGGTACACATTTAACAGCTGGGTGAACTGAAGCAATGGAGAGTTAACTGTCTTGCTTACAGGACACAAATTGTTCCAGTGGAGTCGGGAATCGAACCCCCGACCTTTAAGTCGTGAGTCCGACGCTCTTAAACAGAAGGCTACAAACTTTTCACACCTAATAAACTATTCATAACAGTTTTAGGACACATTACAAGACAGATAATACCCATTCCTAATGAGACAATGAGGGCAGACAGTGTTCTATGAACATTACTTTTATACAAAGAAATATTAGAATGCCACGAGACAAGAACACGGCTAAAGACTTGGTACAGGACCACAAAAACGTCGCAGACTGGGTGGCTATAACTAGTTCTATAGAAATATGTCTTTGTTAGGCCTTATCGACTAAATTGCTAGACAATTAAGACTAAAGACTAAACAAATAAATATAAGAATTACGGTCGTACTGAACGAGACAAGTCAAGACCAGACAGGATAATGAGTTTAGATCGGACGCATTTCTTGGAGTTAAATATACGTTGCTTTAGTAGTCCTAGATCTCAATTCGTCGACTCAAGCCCTCCTTCCATTGAGCCGATTCAGAATCCGAAGGAAAATCAATCGATCGATTGTGCGGAGCCCCTCCTATGCGGCTCCATTCGCTCTTCGCGAACCAGCGAGGCCCGAGCTCGACCATCGCCGTCGACTTCGTTTCGCTTGCCGCCGCCGCCGCCACCGCCTCCTCCCCCGTTGCTCCAAGCCACCTGGACGACGAGGCGGAACGCTCGAGGCCGCGGACCTCCCCCGCTACCGCTGGCCTCGCCGCCTGGGCCGAAGCAGCAGCAGCCGCTGCGCCTGCGACCGTTGAAAATGCCATAGACGATGGGATTGACGGCGCTAGTCGACATGCCGAAGAAGAAGACGTACTCGCTCACCCTGTCCACCAGCCACATGTGGCTGCTGTCGCTCAGCTTGCCTACGCAGGTCAGGATGTACAGGATCCAGTAAGGCAGCCACAGCAGGACAAACAACAGGATGATGACAGAGAACATCTGGTAGGTTCGCATCTTGGCCCGCTGCAGCAGGGTCTTGCGCGACGAGTTGATGTAAGAACTGGCCTCCAGGCATTCCATGCGGCTGGCGCTCCGTTGGATGGCGTCCACGCCGATGCCGTCGCTGCCGCTGGTTCCAGGACGATCAGCCGCGAAGACGGCGGTCAGCTGAGTGTTGTCGGACTCCTCCGCTATTCGGCACTTGCGTTGCGGCGTTGTGAAATTGTCTGCGGAGTGAAAAAAAGTCGGACGAGAGTCAGGGGCGATCGAGAATGAGTTCAGTTCTTGACCCTGACAGTTTTGAAGTTCGCGAGCTCAAATGTACTTTTAATTTGATTTATTGTCGCTAGAAATAATTAATTAATGATAGTAGAATGACCTGTGGACTCGGGAGGAGGCAATTCTGCCCGTGTGCCCTGACTTTCTCCTAAAGGTCGTAAATTTCACGACAAGCTCACCAAGCCATCTCTCCGCGGCTGCGCCACAAATTAATGTGGCCTCGCCGCGGAATCGAACTCAGGATCGGCCTTGATTCGAGGGGCAAACACGCCTGCTTTACTTCAGTCCATGGACTGAACAGCCGTTGGAAGCCACTGGCTTTACATCTCGCTTGGCGTGATGATAAAAGTACAATTTTAGCCTAGCCTTGAATATGCATCAATAGCCGCTTGCCTAATTGATTGATCAACAAAAAAATCATTAGCCGCTTTTTCGTGACTTTCTTTGGCACTTGTTCAAGTTATAGATTATCCGCAGGGAAAAAGTTTTGTCTGACGCAAAAATACGAGTAGAAGACACAAAAGTCGAGTTAATCAAAGGCAGCTAGCATTGAGCTTAAACACTGGTCAGAATTTTTTTATGGCTGAAAATCTGCCTAGAGATAAGGAGAAATGGGATTGGAGACGACTGCAGTGTTGAACAGATTTTTCTTTTAGATTTTGACTAACTGACTGAGTGAAGTGAGTGAGTGAGTGAGTGAGTGAGTGACTGAGTGAATGAATGAGTGAGTGAGTGAGTGAGTGAGTGAATGAGTGAGTGAATGAGTGAGTGAGTGAATGAGTGAGTGAATGAGTGAATGAGTGAGTGAGTGAGTGAGTGAGTGAGTGAGTGAGTGAGTGAGTGAGTGAATGAGTGAGTGAGTGAGTGAGTGAGTGAGTGAGTGAGTGAGTGAATGAGAGAGTGAATGAGTGAGTGAGTGAGTGAATGAGTGAGTGAGTGAGTGAATGAGAGAGTGAATGAGTGAGTGAGTGAGTGAATGAGTGAGTGAATGAGTGAGTGAGTGAGTGAATGAGTGAGTGAATGAGTGAGTGAATGAGTGAGTGAGTGAATGAGAGAGTGAATGAGTGAGTGAGTGAGTGAATGAGTGAGTGAGTGAGTGAATGAGAGAGTGAATGAGTGAGTGAGTGAGTGAATGAGTGAGTGAATGAGTGAGTGAGTGAGTGAATGAGTGAGTGAATGAGTGAGTGAATGAGTGAGTGAATGAGTGAATGAGTGAGTGAATGAGTGAGTGAATGAGTGAGTGAATGAGTGAGTGAGTGAGTGAGTGAGTGAGTGAATGAGTGAGTGAATGAGTGAGTGAGTGAGTGAGTGAGTAAGTGAATGAGTGAGTGAGTGAGTGAGTGAGTAAGTGAGTGAGTGAGTGATGGAGTGAGTGAGTGATGGAGTGAGTGAGTGAGTGAGTGAGTGAGTAAGTGAGTGAGTGAGTCAGTGAGTGAGTGAGTGACTGAGTAAGTGAATGAGTGAGTGAATGAGTGAGTGAATGAGTGAGTGAATGAGTGAGTGAATGAGTGAGTGAATGAGTGAGTGAGTGAGTGAGTGAGTGAGTGAGTGAGTGAGTGATGGAGTGAGTGAGTGAGTGAGTGAGTGATGGAGTGAGTGAGTGAGTGAGTGAGTGATGGAGTGAGTGAGTGAGTGAGTGAGTGAGTGAGTGAGTGATGGAGTGAGTGAGTGAGTGAGTGAGTGAGTGAGTGAGTGAGTGAGTGAGTGAGTGAGTGAGTGAGTGAGTGAGTGAGTGAGTGATGGAGTGAGTGAGTGAGTGAGTGATCGAATATGCTTTATTGCAGTGTAAATGGCATCAGTAGAGCAGTGAAAAGTACTCAGTAAAGTTTGCACTATTTCTGCCATGGCATTGATCGCTGTTGTTAATCACATTGCCAGATGTCGTTGCTATCTATAAATGTTTAGTCAGCAGTAAGTCAATTTTCATTTACAGGCCAGCTTGCCATTAGCCAAAGTTTTCACCTAACTTGATCAAGCATCCTGGACTCGGACACCCTGGGGAGTTTTAAACAAGCAGTGGAACATGATACAACATGAATAAAACATGTCTTTCCAGTCTCCATGTCCGATAATAACGCCAACCCGCTGTTTTATACGTAGGGAACTCAACTTTTGTGTTGCTAAAGGAAGCAGATTCGAACTCAGGACCTGTCAGTTACCTCACCGAACTCACCGAACTCACCGAACTGTCGCATCGTGACAATGATGGTTCGCAGCAGTCGACCATAGGCCACGCACAGTACAATGCCGGGCACAATAAACATAGCCAGAATGTTGAACAGCATGTAGCCAAGCTGGAGTTCGTGCATAATACCAGCCAGATTGTCCGGCGGCGCCATCACGATGGACACGCACTGGTAGAAGCTCGTCTCCCAAGGACCTCGAGCCTCGCGAAATTGAAACAACTAAAAGATGGAAATTGATTGGCGAGCTGTGTAAGCTTATGATTGTTTTTAAAGCAACATGTTACACAGGACTGTAACCTGTTACACAGGACTGTAACCTGTTACACAGGACTGAAACCTGTTACACAGGACTGTAACCTGTTACACAGGACTGAAACCTGTTACACAGGACTGTAACCTGTTACACAGGACTGTAACCTGTTACACAGGACTGTAACCTGTTAGACTGGACTGTAACCTGTTACACAGGACTGTAACCTGTTAGACTGGACTGTAACCTGTTAGACTAGACTGTAACCTGTTAGACTGGACTGCAACCTGTTAGACTGGACTGTAACCTGTTAGACTGGACTGCAACCTGTTAGACAGGACTGTAACCTGTTAGACTGGACTGTAACCTGTTAGACTGGACTGTAACCTTTTAGACTGGACTGTAACCTGTTACACAGGACTGTAACCTGTTAGACTGGACTGTAACCTCTTAGACTGGACTGTAACCTGTTAGACTGGACTGTAACCTGTTAGACTGGACTGTAACCTGTTACACACGACTGTAACCTGTTAGACTGGACTGTAACCTCTTAGACTGGATTGTAGCTTGTTAGACTGGACTGTAACCTGTTAGACTGGACTGTAACCTGTTAGACTGGACTGCAACCTGTTAGACTGGACTGTAACCTGTTAGACTGGACTGTAACCTGTTAGACTGGACTGTAACCTGTTAGACTGGACTGTAACCTGTTAGACTGGACTGCAACCTGTTAGACTGGACTGTAACCTGTTAGACTGGACTGTAACCTGTTAGACTGGACTGTAACCTGTTAGACTGGACTGTAACCTGTTAGACTGGACTGTAACCTGTTAGACTGGACTGTAACCTGTTAGACAGGACTGTAACCTGTTAGACTGGACTGTAACCTGTTAGACAGGACTGTAACCTGTTACACAGGACTGTAACCTGTTAGACTGGACTGTAACCTGTTACACAGGACTGTAACCTGTTAGACTGGACTGTAACCTGTTAGACTGGACTGTAACCTGTTAGACTGGACTGTAACCTGTTAGACTGGACTGTAACCTGTTAGACTGGACTGTAACCTGTTAGACTGGACTGTAACCTGTTAGACTGGACTGTAACCTGTTAGACAGGACTGTAACCTGTTAGACTGGACTGTAACCTGTTAGACAGGACTGTAACCTGTTACACAGGACTGTAACCTGTTAGACTGGACTGTAACCTGTTACACAGGACTGTAACCTGTTAGACTGGACTGTAACCTGTTACACAGGACTGTAACCTGTTAGACTGGACTGTAACCTGTTAGACTGGACTGTAACCTGTTAGACTGGACTGTAACCTGTTAGACTGGACTGCAACCTGTTAGACTTGACTGTAACCTGTTAGACTGGACTGTAACCTGTTAGACTGGACTGTAACCTGTTAGACAGGGCTGTAACCTGTTAGACTGGACTGTAACCTGTTAGACTTGACTGTAACCTGTTAGACAGGGCTGTAACCTGTTAGACTGGACTGTAACCTGTTAGACTGGACTGCAACCTGTTAGACTTGACTGTAACCTGTTAGACTGGACTGTAACCTGTTAGACTGGACTGTAACCTGTTAGACAGGACTGTAACTTGTTAGACTGGACTGTAAAATGTTAGCCTGGACTATAAACTGTTAGACAGGACTGGGAAATGTTAGACAGGTATGTTAGGCAGGACTGTAACTGTTTAAAAAAGACTTAGTCGGTGAAATAAAATCAGTAATTTTTGCATTACAATTCTGCACATTCGAGTGTTTTGTAACTGCTCAACATTGTTTAACATCCTCTTGCCTCTTCCCTGATTCGAAATCAGCCTTTCCAAATCCCGGGTTGAAAATCTTCAAATATCTTCATCCCGATTCCATTTGGCTTTTTTTTGTAAAGCGTTTTTTTTCCCGTTTTTCCAATTAAATTTTTGGAGAACCTTTAGAAATTCTACAACTACTCAGCTTCTGATTAAAGATGGGGACAATTTAAATATAATTGATAAGAAGAATGTTCTCTACGAGTGACAAAGTGACAGGATCTGAAA